>OX104070.1:2055036-2110607 GCA_944474145.2 Dicrocoelium dendriticum
GACTGTCGGATTCAGCGCTCCACCTGCATCGTCGCTTAAGGCAGGCCGATTAACACACGCTGCCGCTTTGTTTGTGTGTGTACCACTGCAAGTCTATTGATCGCTGAATCCGACAGTCTGCGCGTTACGACCCCCATCTGCCCCTACGCCTGACCTTGGTGCGGTCGAACAACTCTCAGTTCGTGTGCGTGTTCTGACCTATTCGTGCGTCACCCCTAGCGCAAAATACACTCACCAAGGCTTTGTTGTAAACAAGAGGACAACTAGCATTCCTATGGTTCAGCGTCGCCTATGTTGTGCAGACAACTGCATTAAAGTCCTTAAGATCAGTATCACCTGTTCCAGCTGCATTAAATCGTACTGCCCGCAATGTGCAGGCAAATCTGTCCAAGAAGTGAGACAGACAAACCAAGTTGCTGACACAATTTGGTTTTGCCCATCATGTCAAGTGATTCCAGTTGTCAACTGTTTATCATTGCTAATGAAAAAATGCGATAGGATGACTGAAATAATCGCACAATTTGTAAATACTAAGGTCGCTCCCTCGGAGGTAAATATGGCCACGATAATACCTCACCCGGTCAAAGTTAGTTCTGCGTCTAAACCGAAGAAAAGAGCTAGACGATCCAACCGCACTGCAGCCTCTGTGACTCTAAACCCACTGGGTCACCTCACTCCCATCAGTGGGCAAGCCTCAAACATGCCTGCGTCCACTTCTCCAACCATAGACGCTTCACTTGGAGATTCAGCCATGACACCGATAGCTCACAGCCGAAGGAAATCCGGTGCAGATAACAAACAGGTAACGTACGCATCGATTGCATCCACAAACACACCGGGAGCGACACAAACAAGTTCATCTTCAGTACCGAGCACGCGTGGCCCAAAGCAGCTTTCACCGTCAAGTCCAGTGGTGCCCTCTAAACAACCTGAATTGCCGGCAAAAAGTATAAAGCCAACACTTGCTAGACAAAACCACGCTGCGCTAACTCTCGTGTGCACCAATGTTCCCGAATCCAAATCTGGCACAATAAAAGGCAAGTTGCAAGACGATCGCAACCAGTGGAGTTCCATCTGCGAGGCGATTGGTATTCGGGTTGAGCCTGCAATGCTGCAACGCGTAGCACGTCACCCGACCTCAGTGCACTCTGGTGAACCTCGAATTCTTCGAGTAACTCTAAACTCAGCAGATGAGACAGAGGCTGTCCTGCTCTCAGCAGTTCGTCTTCGCAACTCACCGAGCGGAGTGCGCATATTACCTGAGCTACCTTGGAAAGACCGCACAAAAGAAGCAGTGGAGCAACGCGGTATTGCTACTAGGGATAGCAAGAAAACAATATTTGTTCATGGTGTTCCCGAGCTCCTGCATGCTTTTGATCACGATGCACATACACATGACCGAGAACAGTGGTGCTACATCCGCGAAGCACTCTGTGTTAACAATGTTATTGCCAAATCCCTAACAAGAGTTCCGTTGTCACCTAACTACAAGGGCTGCGGTCCTAGGCTAATGAAGGTAATACTACACTCTGAGGGAATGACGCAAGTTCTGTTGGATAGCTGGTTAAAGTTTCGAGCTAGGTTGCCAACAGAAATACGGCTAAAGGCAGCAGGCGAACGACCAAAAGTCGGAAGAAATTCGATGGAACTTGCAAATCCTGCAAATTCTTTATTTTCACAGTTCTGCGAAGAGACCGACACAACAGCGCCCACGACATGCAAGAGAACCGAGCACAGCACGAGTGAAACATCTGTTCAGGGACGCTCAATAATGCCATGCAACATTACTGAAATACATAAAGCAAAAAACGATTAACGGCCGGCCAGCTAAGGGCCGGCTTAAAAACTGGCACAAATTTGACATCTATCAACGAACTCATAACAACGAAAGCATGTACACAAACAACCAAGGCTTTCTAAGCACGTTGGCCAAACTTAGAGAACTCCATGCCTCACAACCGCGGGACCTCGTCATGATTACAGAGACATGGTTAAACTCTGAGATAACCGATTCTGTGATCAATTTACCCGGTATGTCGCTGCTTCGGACCGATAGAACCGGAAGGGGTGGCGGTGTGATTCATTACTATACTACAAACCTCCGATGTGAAGTTATCGATCACCCGGCAATCCGAGCTCCCGATTCGCTTTGGTGCCGTCTGTGGTTGCGAAACAAGGACACATGTATACTAGCCGTGATTTATCGCCCACTAAACTCAACGTCGGAAATGGACTCCAAACTGAACCACGTTTTTCAGTTTGCTTTGAACAAGTCCTACACCCACATTCTTAGCGCTGGAGACTTTAACCTGCACGATATAGAAACGCCGGCGACCGACGGTATGCAGTTTAAAGCCTGCTTGCAACAGCTAATTGCTAGCCACCCTCAGTACAAACAAGTAACCTCACCCACGAGGTTTCGAACCGCTAAAAAGCCGTCGATACTGGATCTTGTGCTAACTAACGAAGAACTCATGGTTGACGGGATAGTTACAAGCACACCACTGGGTCGTAGAGATCATGTTCCTCAACTCTTTGATTATATATGCTATGCTGAGTACCCTGAAAAGGAGGAAAAAGTGCATACTGTCACGCCCTACAATGTGTTGTCTAAGCTTGTTAAGGATACATCTTAGACTTTCTTAACCGAATGTCCCCCAGATGTTGACTGGGAAATCTTTACAAGGACGTTTAGCATACTGGTTGCGCACGCATCAGAGGAGAAGTCCTTCCAACCCAAAAACTAGCACAATTCATTTCTAAGGAGCAGAACACGGAAATGTGTGTCCCAGAGGGATTTGGCATGGCGAAATCACCAGGACTGCTTGAATACCGAAACCTGGATTGCATACGTGACACAGTGTAACTTCTATGTGAAACTAATCCGCGAAGACAAGGTCACGCGTCAGCAGGAGTTAATAAAGTGATTCTGCACGAACCAGAAACTTCTGTACAGGCACGTTAACGGCCTTCGAAAGGTGAAGCAGGGGGTTCCAACACTAGTCAGGGCTGTTGGGTGCACGCGATCAGCAATGGAAGCAGCTGATCTCCTACAGCTTCATTACTCCCAAACTTTCCAGCAGATAACGAGCCCCAACATTCTCCTCATTTCTGATACTCTACCATCTGGTTTAGAAAATATCACCTTCACTGCGGAAGCTGTGTTGCAGAAGTTGTTATCCTTCCGTATCCACAGTTCTCCCGGAGCTGACAACATCTGACCAAAGACACTGCAGACGGTAGCTAATGATCTAGCAGAACCACTGGCTGTTTTCAATTAGCGAGTTTTAGAAGAGAACCATATTTCATCAGTATGGAAGCGAGGGGTCATCACTCATATCCATAAAAGAGGTAGCCGCGCTGATCTTGCCAACTACCGTCCAATAACACTAGTTCCTGTAGCATCCAAAGTGATGGAATCAATCATCGCAGATGCGCTGATGCAATACCCGGAAAGCCACAAATTAATAGCCCCAGAGTAACATGACTTTCTTCTTAAGCATTCGTGTAACACTAACCTATTTATTGCATGTAATAGCTGGACTGAAGCTGTTGATGATGGATTAGGAGTCGATGTCATCCCTCTGGACTTTTCAAAAGCGCTTGATCGCTTAGACCATCGAATACTTCTTCAGAAGCTTCGGAATTACGGCATTGGCGACCAAATCCTGAGTTGGATTGACAATTTTCTACAAGAACGACGGCTAGTGGAGAGAGTTCGAAAATCATTGTCCGATGCAATCGATGTGATGTGTGGTGTACCACAAGGATCGGTCCTTGGACCTCGTCTATTCTTGGTATTCATTAACGATTTGGCGAGATGAATTGATTCTGATTTCCTATTTTTCGCTGATGATATCAAGATATGTTGGGGGATCAGAAGACCCGAAGTCCACGGACGGCTCCAGTGCGATCTTAATACGATGTCGAACTGGTCAGTTTAAAACACCCTACCATTCAACGGAGACAAATGTCACGTTGTACCATTACGCCATAGTCATAGCCATGCATATTTACTTGGAACAAACGGATTGCAGACCAGCTCCCAGGAACGTGACCCTGGTGTGATCCTACAGAGCGACCTCAACAGTTCAAAACAGGCTGAGGTAGCTGCGAAAAGAGGCAACCAGCACGTCGGTAAGCTTTGAAGGGCATTCGGGAGATTTGACCCATCAATCTTCCCAATGATGCACAATTCCTACGTGCGCCCGCATGTTGAATACGCTTGGCAATCTTGGTTGAAGCGCGACCTAGAAGCGATAGAGGCACCACAATGGAAAGCAACAAAGAATGTGCAGGGCCTGCGCTACCACTCTTACCACCGAAGGCTGAAGTTGCTGGGAATTTTCAGCGGACGCTATCGAAGGCTGTGCGGGGATCTCACATTAGCGCATCAGATATTGAGTGACCCCAACCAAGTAGGTTGCCATTTGCTGAAACTTAGCCACAACACGCAGCTCAGGGGTAGCTGCTTAAAATTGAAGGAACAATCTAGCCGTCTAGAGTGTCGACGGAATTCCTGTTCCCCTCGGATTTGCCAACCCTGGAACTCACTCTCAAACTCACTTGTATCATCCATACATTGGACATTCTCAAAAAATGGTTAAATGTTGCTCTTAGCTCCCAAAATTTTGTTACCTAAACGATCCCCAGACTTGTGTCACCGACGTCCTCTGGTGCAAACTGTGGTTGGAACGCAACGACGTATGCTTTCTCTCTGTGGTTTACCGACCACCGAAATCCACTCCGGAAAGGGACAACAGACTTATCTCCGCTTTTCGCTCCGTGCTTAATCAGAAGTACAGCCACATCCTCGTTGCAGGAGATTTCAACACCCATGACTTGGAAAATCCAGCATCCGAGACAGAGGTGTTCAAGGCATATTTGCAAGAGCTACTCTCTAGCACCTTCTTGTATAACCACGTCACCGTTCCAACCAGGTTCAGAACAGGAAACAACCCATCAATATTTGATCTAGTGCTCACTAACGAAGAGCTCATGGTCGATGGACTAAAGGTGTGCAGTCCTTTGGGCCGTAGCGATCACGTGACTTTGCAGTTCGATTACATCTGCTACGCCAAATATCCAGCTGCGGAGCTCGAAACGAGGCAATCTGTTATCCATTACCACGTTCTGTCTGCCTTAGTTGAGAATACCAGTTGGACGTTTCTAGCTAACTGCACCACAGAACTAGCCTGGGAGACATTTGCGAACACCATCACGTCACTAGTCATAGAAGCCTCAACACCAAAAGTTTCCCAACATCCCCGCACAGCGAAATCATTCTTGCGAAGCCGGACGCGAAAATGCATGATTCTAAGGGATCGGGCATGGCGCACGTATAAAAGCAACCCCAGCGCAGAAAACTGGACGGAATACGTTTCGCATCGCAACTACTGTGTGCTTTTGGTTCGCGAAGACAAGAGAACGCATCAGCAGGAGCTAGCCAAACGATTCTGTTCGAACAAAAAGCTTCTTTACAAACATGTGAATGGACTTCGCAAGGTGCAACGGGGAATCCCACCACTTAATACGACCAATGGGTATACACATACTGCGAAGGAGGCGGCCAACGCATTACGGGCCCAGTACTCCCCAATCTTCCAAGGTGTAAAAGCCTCGACGTATATTCCGCCACTAGTTACCCCACCGTCCGTTTTATCCAACGTCACGTTCACTGCAGAAATGGTGCTGCAAAAGCTGCTATCCTTGCGTCCACACAGCTCTCCCGGGGCCGATAACATTCACCCGAAAACATTACAGGTAGCTGCCATCCACTTGGCCGAATCTCTAGCTGCATTTTTCAGCGCTGTTTCGATGAGAACATCATACCTTCGAGGTGGAAACAAGGTGTAATAACGCCAATATACAAAGCAGGAAGTCGATCGGATCCTGCCAATTACCGCCCCGTAACGCTTCTGCCTGTGATCGCCAAAGTCATGGAAGCGGTGATAGCAGATGCGTTAATGGGATACTTGGAAAACTACGGCATAATTGCGCCAGAACAGCATGGGTTTCGTCAACATCGTTCATGTACGACGAATCTGCTGATAGCTCGTGACAACTGGACTGAGACTGTCGATGAGGGAACAGGAGTCGATGTTGCATTCTTGGACTTTTCGAAAGCCTTCGATCGCCTGGATCATCGAATCCTGCTCATTAAACTCCAACAGTACGGTATCGGAGACCCGTTGTTAGGATGGATCGGTAACTTTCTCTCTGAACGGCAGTTAGAAGTTAGAGTTCGATCATCCTTTTCCGATCCGATTCGAGTGGGATGCGGCGTACCGCAGGGTTCGGTACTTGGACCTCGTTTGTTTCTGCTTTTTATTAACGATCTAGTAAGAGTTATTACTTCGAAATTCTTACTATTCGCGGACGACCTCAAGGTTTGGCGGGCGATAAAACGATCGGACGACCACGAAGTCCTACAGCGTGACTTGGATGAGGCCTGGAATTGGTCGGTGAGAAACGCCCTGCCGTTTAATGTGGACAAATGTCGCGTTGTTCATATCCGCCATCGACAAGTCCACGTCTACAAGCTTGGGGCACACGATCTGAAGACCACCACTCAGGAACGCGACTTGGGTGTGCTGGTACAGGAAGACCTCGGGTGTTCCAAACAGTCAGATTCCGCTTCTAAAAGGGGCAACCAGCACGTTGGACTCCTGCGAAGAGCATTCGGAATTTTGGATCCATCCATCTTCTCTTTGATGCTGAATGCCTACGTGCGTCCTCACGTCGAATATGCAATCCAGGCCTGGCAACCCTGGCTAAAACGTGACCTTGCAGCGCTTGAGACCCCACAGCGTTGAGCAACGAAAATCGTCAAGGGCTTGCGCCACACTCCTTACCATGAACGACTGGAGATACTCGGAGTGTTCAGCGGACGGTACCGGCGACTTCGTGGAGACCTCATACTAGTGTACCAGATATTGAGCGATCCCAGTCACGTATGCCGCCACCTCTTGAAGCTCAGCCCGAACACTAACCTTCGCGGTAACAGTTTAAAGCTGAGCCAACAGTACAGTCGTCTAGACTGTCGTAGAACCTATTTCTCCCTCCGGGTCTGCGGGCCCTGGAACGCCCTTCCAAACTCAGTAGTTTGTGCCCCCACATTAGATACGTTTAAAAAACGATTGGACGTCGCACTGAGCGCCCTGCGCTTTGTTTTATGAACGAAAACGCTTGTATATATTTAGGCTGACCAGCCTCTTTGGATTTATACCCCAAATTCACGGTCGTAAATCTGTGCGAACCGGTGAGTACTCCATTTTTATTTGCTACCATCACCAACGATAACAATTTCTTAGCCAGTTTTGCGTCGTACCACTTTATCCCCCTAAAACTGTTATACTTCTACCTTTTATCTCACTGACACTCCTTACTTCAACCACTTATGTGGTTTGCCAATTTGTTAGTATTTCTATTGCCAACCTGCGGGACTCGTTAAGTGTATGCTTTTTTACCCGTCATATACCATTGTTCCCTTGTTCCATTGTTCTTTATTGTGGATTACGCCAATCATGCATTTCAACAGGATTTATGTATCAAAAGGACCTAAGTGAGGGACCATATTTTACTTTTCTCACTCCTTACACCAACGATCACTGCACCCCAGTGTCATTTTGAACGTTTACGCTCGATAATATTTTAAGATTTTACACTGATGTTAATTATCAAAGTCTTCATCTCGGCAGACTTTCGGTAGATGACCCGCATATATTTTTGAATATGATGAATCATATTCAGCTCAACCATCCTACGGGACGTGTCAAACACTTGCTTTTATCCCGTGATAAATCCTTGTTCATTGTTCATTGACAAACGCTCAGTGCGTATGTTCGCCCCCATGTCGAATACGTAATTCAATCCTGCCATATTTGGCTAAAACACGACCTTAATACACTGGAGTAGCCACAACGTCAGACATCTAAGAACGTAACTGGAATGCACAATCTTTCATACCAGGTGAGGCTTCAACGATTGCAGTTATTCAGCGGAAGGTATAGCAGACTTCGAGGCGACCTTATTATGGCATAATTGATTCTGCAAAACCCATACCATGTGTGCCACTTTTAACTGCGACTCAGCACCAATACAACCCTGAAGGGCCACTCATTAATACTCGCAGAACAATACAGGCTTCTGGAGTGCCGCAGAAATTTCTTTTCCATTCGTGTCTGTCACCCGTGGAATGCTCTCCCAGAATAGGTCGTACCGCACCGACACTAAGAGTATTTAAATGACCGTTGGATGATGCACTCATCCACGTACACTTTGTCATTTAGCAATACCTCTCCATCCTACATCTGCAGTTTTCGATGGAATTATTTGACGTCAACTGCGGGCGCTGTGAATCTAAGCAGATTGTAGGACTGCAGAGAAACAAACGCTAAGTCCTTATTTTCGTACTTAAAGTACTTACAGTTTTACTAGCAATATTATCATTATTGTTATGTCGATATCCCCACCAACTACCTAACGGAACTTATAAAGCAACGTTTCTTAACTCGTATAAATTCATGGTTCATTGAAAGAATGTGCTCTTGAATGAGTGGTAATACATTTGTAAACTAAACACATCAGTACTTGAGGATAATTTTTATATCGTTAACTAACGAATACGGCATGCAAGGTTTGTTACCCAAACTGCTATCATTGATACAACGAAGTGAAATTAATGTACCATACACACCTCCTTGTTTTACCCCTCTGCTAATTAGACGCGGAGAAGAGCAATGGCCGCCTAAGGTGACTATGTCATCGCGATCGTTCATGTATGATGATAGCCAACCCATTAATGCATTCCGGACTTCAAGGAAAGCTAACTGAATCAGTAACCGTTTGTGTGGTACCAGATCGAATGCCTTCTGCATGTCCGAGCATAGAATAAATATCACATATTTTGAGTCAATGAATTCTGGTATGTAGTTCAGGTAATGCAGCCACCAGAATGTGTATGCTCGCTAGTCAAGGAAACTATGTTATGACCTGCCTATCAGTTCCAGTGAGTTGACGAAATTCTTCACACACTTCTTTACCATTTGCTTGAATAAGCCGGCTAGTTTTGGAGTGTCATCTCTTGGTCTGTAATTGTCCATTTCCAGTTTCGCGCAGCCCATATAGTGAGGGTTGATAAATGAAGTTTCCCATCGATCTGGAAAGCGGTTGGATCCCAGTTAAACGACAAACACAAATGCAAAAGTAGCAGTGTCATATCAGGCCTTCCCAGTTTCATGGCGGATGGGGGCAAACTATCCGATTGCAGAATAGAGGACCGTTGAATTGAACGCATTGCTTGGCAGATATTGCGCAGAGCAATAGCAATTTAGATGAAACCTTTGTGTATTGAGAGCATGAACCTCAAAGCTTATGTCATCATCATCATTATACATGTCAGCTAGAGATGGTAAAACACCTCCGCTATTGTACCGCAATACATAAAGGAAATACATACATACAATACATAAAGGAAAAATAAATACGACAGTTGAATGCCAGCTGAGCTACCAGCAACGGATACGCATCGTTCCGGTAAGCTACTAGCCGGCTACTAGGCAAAAACAAAATTTTAATTACGTTTTACCCTACGAAATAAGATCGTAGATGGAGGGGGAGGCTAAAGGGATGGGGAGGGACAAAGAAACTCACAGCAGGAACGCCACTGAGGTCGGCTCCTTGCCATATCAGCAAGTGTATCCAGCCAAACGTGTTCACCGTCTTTTGGACCCCAACCAGGGAGCCGTGAAGCTCCAACTGAGGCCAGCTCCGAAGTGAGGGCCTTCATTCCTCTGGACCAAGTCATCGCTTGGCCACCTCTCCTCTTCTTCCACCCACATCCCCGCTGAGCAAACAACGCACGTCGAGGAAGTCGGTGGGCTGGCATGCGCAACACGTGGCCCAGCCATCGGAGCCTGGTGAGTGAAATGACGGTGCTGAGCGGTTCATTCCCTTTTCCTAGGCCGTAAACAAGGCGTCGAACACGCTCGTTACTCACGCGGTGTTCCCACCAGATGTGAGCCAAACTGCGAAGGCACCGATGGTCGAACGTAAGTAGCCTCTTCATGTCCGCCGATCTTAGGGGCCAGGTTTCGCAACCGTACAGTAAGGTCGAACGTACCGCTGCATTGTACACTCTACCCTTCAGGGCGAGAGTAATGTCGCGCCGTCGCCATAGGTGGCGAAGGTTAGCAAAAGCACTTCGAGCTTTCGCTATGCGGTTCGTGATCTCGTCTTCGATCCCAAGGGCGCTGATACAACTTCCCAGGTAATTGAATTTCTGAACGACTTCTAGCTGATCCCCACCAAGGGTCAGCACAGGGGGCGAACCCTGCCAATCCTGGAGGAACGCTTTGCACTTCGGTGGTGCAAAGCAAAGCCCGAAGCGACTGACAGCCAGTGCTAATCTGTCCAGCGCGGCTTGACACGTCTGGGAGCTGTCACAGATGAGGGCAATGTCGTCTGCATACTCCAAGTCAAGAAGTCGTTCTCCTGGGAGTAACTCCACACCTTCCAAGTCATGTCCTGTAAATGCAATCTCCATGACTTCGTCAATAGCGAAGTTGAATAGGAAAGGTGACAGCGGGCATCCTTGTCTCACACCGCTGGAGATATTGAAGGGTGGCGACAGCCTGCTGTAAGCCCTTACTCTGCCCGTGCTACGCGCATATAATGCTTGGATAATATTTACATATTTCTCGGGCACACCTTTCCTGAGTAGACAATTCCAAAGGGCACATCGATCAACCGAATCGAAGGCACCTTTGATGTCGAGGAACACGACTACGGTGGGCCGCCAATATGTGTGACGGTGCTCCAACAACTGACGCAAGGTGAAGATGTGGTCGATGCAGCCACGACCCCGACGAAACCCGGCTTGCTCCTCACGAATCTGGCTTTCACGAGCGCCAGTCAGTCTGTGGAGAATTATGGAGGCGAGTAATTTGGAGGCGATGGAGATCAGACTGATTCCTCTATGGTTGCCGCATTCCGAGCGCGAGCCGCCTTTGAAGATGGGAACAATAACGGAGCGACTCCAGTCGGTTGGGACAGTTTCCTGCTCCCACAGTTTCACTAGTAATTCATGCAAAGCATCAACAAGAGCAGAGCCTCCAAATTTGAAGAGGGCTGGAGGAAGATCATCTGGTCCCGCGGCTTTGTTCAACTTCAGCAGTCCGATCTCACGTTCGACTTCTGAGCGAGAGGGTGGATCCAAAGGGACAGCCCACGGAGCGGGGCGATCAGTGACCGGCGAATCGAATAATTCTTGCCGATTAAATTGCTTTTCAAAATGCTCAGCCCAACGCTCCAAACGTTTTGACAAATTGTGGATAGGCTGTCCACTCTCGTCACGTATATTTTCACTAACACCAGGTCTCCTGCTGCCCGTTTCCCGTATCAGACGGAATAACTTACGATGGTTGCCAAGGGCAGCGGCCACTTCCATCTCTGACGCACGATGAGACCACCAAGATTCGCGGTCTCTCTTCAGGCTAGCACGGAGTTTTGCCCGGAGCTCTTTGCGAGTTTCATTGTGCTCGCTTCCAGCCGGAATATGCCGGCGAGCATCGATAAGTTCCAGAGACCGCGAAGAGACCCAATATCCATGTTGTCTATTAGACATACCACATGAGGATTTGCCTGCTGCTAGTAAGGTCTGGCGAACATGTGACCAGTGACCATCAATTGTCTCTAGTGAGCGATTACTCAACTCGCATGTCAGCGTACTTTGATACGCATTCAGAACAGCTGGCTTTGTCAGTTGGCTGGTGTCAATGCGCTCACAGCGTCGTCGTGGGCGTCCTCCAAAGCGCATCCGCATGTCAGCACATACAAGTGCATGATCGGTGTCCACACATGTGCTCCAAATCGAGCGACAATTCTGGATGCAGCCTCTCCATCGGTAACTTATCGCAATGTGATCGATCTGCGTGCAAGGCTGGTTCGAGGTTGGTGGGCGCCAAGTCACCCTTCGGCGGGTGCTGTGTCGGAAATTAGTGCTCGCAAGAAATAAGCGAGCATCTTCACACAAATGAAGTAACCGCTCACCGTTATCATTACGGGAGCCTACACCGTGTTGACCGCCCAGATGCAGTTCATCAGTGGACAACTTTCCAACTTGTGCGTTCATATCCCCGCCAGCACAACAGTGTCCGTGCTTCTTCTGTGGCGAAGGAGCTGGGTCAGTTGGCGGTAGAAGTCGTTCTTTACCGAATCATCGCTACAGTTTGTGGGCGCGTAGGCAGCGATGATGAATAGACATCTATTAGTCCCGCGCGACTTCGAAGCTTTAAACGAGCCAGCCAATCGGACCGCATACATCCGGCTACTGATTGGAATCCAATCAACCAGAGCAGCTTCAGCCCGGGGACTCAGGGCAATACCAACACCGGCTTGGCCGGTGCTCGAAGCTGCATCGTCACCGGATAGGCGCAAGGAGAAAATACTGCTTGCGTCCCCTGAAGAGGATCGCAGAGTGAGCACAGTGCTCGAGTCTTGCAGGCGAGTCTCTGATAAGCAGCAGATATCGATCGAGAGGGTCTCCAATGTTCGGGCAAGTGCTGCCTGTTGACCGATTTGTAGCAGTGTGCGTACATTGAGGCATGCCAGTCTGAAGGAGGATCGAGGGCTCCAAATGGAAGCCGATGAACTGGATTGGACCGCTTGGTTGGACATGGGCTTGTCGACAGGAGAGGAGTGACGCTCCGCGTTCACGTGTGAGTTGAAATTAGAAGGTAAATGCCTAGCAAAGCATGTTGGGGGAGGGCCAAGAATCGGGGGGTTGAAAACTGGGGGGATATAAGTGAAGTTGTAATGGGACGGTAAGAGTGAAAAAGCGTAAGAGGGGGAATAAGAAGACGGGAAGGCTTGAGCAGTAACATCCAAACCCCTATCCACCCTGCTCGATGCAGCAGATAGGACACCGTTTATTATCCTCTGTGGTGGCCAGAGCATCAAGAAATTGTTTGAAGGAAAATTCATAGTATTGCGTGGGCAGGATACTGTCAGGTTGCCCAGGCCTAGACAGGAGAACGATTAGGGTTCTCAACCAAAGCCTTTGGTTCAAAAACCTGACCGCAAGGCAGCGGGTTTGGCGCTGGGCTACAAGGAGTCCATTTTAAGGAATAAGGTGCCACCCTCATTCCAACCCCCAACCTGGAGGACCAGGAGGCTGAGTTTGTCTGGCCTCTAACCATTGACCAATCTGGTATGAGTGACTCTGAAGGTGCAAAAGCACCACCCAGCGTAGCTCAATGGATCGCTGAGGCACACAAACCATCGCACCACGGTAAGGTCCAGCCTCATTGCGATGGTCAAAGCTTATGTAGGTGGGAGAGAACAAAGTAAATGCCTGGATGCCGTCTTTCAGTTCGATGATTACGGCGTACCGTACGTTGGTTCTTCGATGCAGAAATCTGACCACCATCTTCGCTTTGTATTTCATTCGTATGGTTGTTTGCTCTCCATGTGTTCTCCCCATCAATTGGAAGTGTTTGCTTTCAGAGATCAATTGGTGCATCTGTCAAATCCTTGTAAAATACCCGTTCCATTTTTAGTGTGCGATCGTTTTGCTGGATTTCAGATGATCGAAGGTTCGGCTGCACTTTTCAAGTGTCACTCATTCAGTCTTTTACAGCAACGTGGGTTACAACTTGCTGATCCTAATGATGGAAGTGCTCCACTGCTGTGTATGCATTGTTGGAGAAAAAAATGGCATGTAAATCAGAGGAATGGCTTATTTGACGGAAAGGTACCCAGTTACTCCTGTGAATGGTGTAGTAGTCGGTTTTAAGCGTATTCCGAGATACTGATTCACCATACGGACCACATGTTCGAAAGCTTGCTAGTGAATTCATGCGTTTGGCTGGTGCTGAAGCGAATTAGGAAAATCCTCGTATCTTCAACCTGAGTTGTATCAAATGTGGGTTTATTCCTAAACGCCTTGTTGTCAGACCACCGGCCAATTCTTACACATGTGCCAAAGCCGCCTACAACACAAGCAAAACATTCCTAAGACAAAGGACTTATATGGCTGGCTTGCCGAACAACCTCCTCGAGGTGCTAGCTGGGTGTTTCGGGATTTTCCCATTCCAGCAAATGGTTCGGCGGCAATGTTCCAGGACGTGGTGGGTTTTCGCCTGGCAAGCGTCCTCCCTATAAAAACCACATATGTCCGTTTAACAACACTGTGACGTGGAGGACGTGACCAGCCACTAAATAAACTCACTGCCCCTTGCTTCATCCTGGCGAAGCATTGTATTCCAACAAGTTTATGCTGTAATTTTGAGGAGCATCGAGCCACTGTTTGACAAAGAAACAAACGAAAGGCGTATGAACTGACCAATCAGTCAACGGCTCCCAATGGGCGCGATTAGCTGAATTCGCTGGCTGTCTTGTGTGCAGGCTATTCAGCCAATGGCTCGGGGTGGTATCCCCTAAGTCAACACTCTACTTCGGCTTGGGCAACCGGGTAGTATCTTGCCCTCTGACGAAACAGTGGACTTAGAGGTGTTGTGTTGTTTTCTTTTACTATATATATATATATATATATATATATATATATATATATATATATAAGGACTTATATGACAACCGACGCCTAAATGAAATCCGCCTTTATGTTAATCGGTTGAGCTTTTAGCTACAGAGCGCTATAACGAGGACATACTAAGTTAGTTCTTACAACAAGGCCTCGGAAGTGAAAACAAAGTAAAGGATAGCTGCAAAAGAAAAACAAATCCTAAGCTATATTTGTACCGATTCACTTGGTCTGAAGAAGCTATTGCCTCAAAAGAGAAACGATGCCATAACAAAAACTTACAAAAACAGAATTGTATTCAAAACCATATGAAATCAGAAGAAGCTACTTGTTTGGTGGTCATTTTAAATGTGTTGGTTAAGAGTATCATCTCGCAGTCGATACCAAGGACGTTCTCTAAAACACCTTTCTGGAATTGGCCATACCCAATGTAAATATCACGTCTCATGTGTTCGTCAACCTAGTTGGAATAGCAACCCACTGTGTCTAACTACCAACCCTAACGGAATAAACGTAGGCTATGCATCTAGACGAGCAGGTCCGAAAAGAGCAATGTATCTTCGGTATGTTGAAATCACCTACATGTATTCTTTGTTTGTGTATCAAGTCCGATGCAAAATCGAAATCTGAAGTGATACGGACAACACTCATTTTTCATGAATTGGGCGGTTTGCGGATACGTGCAAGTAAACCGAGGCTCCGGAGACTGGGAACCCAAAAGAATCAGGGAGATTTCACAGATGTGGATATTCCAGCCGTTCAAGTGTACATGTGTAATGGAGTTACATGAAGCGTCCCCTGCGTTTTCTGTCAAAGCGATCAGTGCGAGAAACGTGTTAATGTGGGGTAATTGGATTAGAGCGTAATGTATTAGCGGAGTACCACGCATCAGTAATGAAGATTGCTTGCAGCTCGTTTAAATGTGCATGCATGGCTTATGAAATACCGTTGCTTTATAATCCATCTGGCGTTAATCAAAAGGATTGAAAAAATAACTGGTGGAAGCAGTGCTCGCGTCAATGTTGTGTGAATCATTGAAATCGCGAATTATTTGAGCGGTAAATATGTGTGGGAGCATTGGGAATTGGTAAAATACTAATAACCGTATAGGCAGCGGAAGTGTGCCGTCCGCGATCGCCGGTATAGCTTGTGAAAGGAGGGGGCTGATGTATTAAGAATACATTGCGGTTGACTTGGCGGTGAGCAAATCTGGACATGTGAAGCAATTGCAGCACTAACGGGTGCCTATAGGGGGCGTCGGCTGTATAGGTCGCTGGTTTGAATGGCTGCGGTTCCATTCATAGTTGGTTGGCGGCATGCGATTTCGGATTTCTCTTCACTGTGGCCAGCCACGGGACGCCTGCACCTACAGAGGGACCATGAGTGGCTTGCGCTGTACCACCCCAGCTCCAACGACGCAGCCCATTTCTAATGTAAACCCGAAACAATAAGACCCGGGGGCATGTGGATGGGAGCCACGTTTCATCAACGGAGCTGGCCTACACCCCTTCACAGGTAAACACAAGCACGCTGTATTTGGGGAATCAAGTGCAGACAAGACGGTGGCTGGACAGTAGTCCACTCCAACCTGAGTGCTTGGAACCACTATGAGAGCCTAGCACGGCTACGAAAACAGTGCACCCCGTCCCCTCCAGCAACGACCTACTGTCTCCTAGACCCAATATGGACGAGGTAGTGGGTGATAGACAGGAAGGCACCTTGTCAACATGCACATCAAGCGCAAACACACCGGGGATACCAAGCAGCCACCAATCACTTGAAACAAAGATGAAAGAAAATAAATGGGATAATAAATCCAGATACGGTGATATAAGTCTTCACTAAATGAGCGTATAAAATAAAACGATTACGGACGAATCCGCAATAAGTTAAGGACGTCAGAAACCATATTTTGAGCAAATGCCACCAACGCGAAAATCTTTTCGAAGTTAAATAAAGTAGTTTAAGGAACATGAGCAAGTTAATAGAAGAGAGTTCAGGGGGATATTAATATGAGATAAATATGAATTAGAGAAAAATAGTAAAATCCACCACTTGCAACAAAGAGACTCAGCATGCAAGCACGCGTTTAGTAAATCGAATGCAGTGTACCTACAAGCTCTACGCCGGTTCTGCCTACGTTCCCTGCAGGACACGTCGTCGTTTCTGTGTTGGCCTCGAGTGGCCTAGCTCACGGCTCACTAAGACTTATTGACTCAGACACTCGCGACCGCATGTGTTACAGCACCAGGCGCTTGATGTCAAAGGAGCATAACCCATTTGCCCTTGTTGCTTCCGCATTTGCCACTTCTTCTCTGCAAGCATGAGGGCTTTCTCCTGCATTTCGGTAACTACCTTCGTGATTAGATCGCGCCATGCACGCCGATTAACCGCCTTCGATGCCCATGACCTGCAATCAGGATTAGAACGTGAGAGGCTCACTCTGATCATGTCCTGGTAACGTAACTTTGGTTTCCCCACGTGCCGCTTCCCAATACTCAGCTGACCGTATAAGAGTTGTTTCGGTATCCGCGTTGAATCCATACGCCACACATGACCGAGCCACCTCAGGTGTCTCAGTAAAAGTATGCAGTCCACTGCATACATCCCACTTTGTCGCAACACTTCCGTGTCAGCAACTCTGTCGCCCCATCCGATGCGCAAAATTCGTCGCAGACATTGCTGATGGAACCACTCGAGATATCGCATATCGCGCCGGTACATCGTCCACGTTTCACTGCCGTATAGAAGAACGGACAGCACCATGGATTTGTACACCATCAGCTTGGTGCCCAACGGTAAGCTGATGGTTGTTCCGCACTCCGTACTCTAAGTTCCTGAATGCCGCCACTGCCTTCGAGACGCGGATATGAAGTCACTGGCGTCTACCACATATACAACGAATGTTACCTTCTCAGACAACAATGCACCAATCAACGCATTGTTGTCATCAAACCAATCAGGCCGCTTACAGTTTGCGCGCCCGAGGATTTCCTCGGCAGCAGCTATCAGCTGGTCGCGAATGTGGTTCCACAGGTCGTCCAGTGGGGTTATGAAGTCCACATCACACAGACGTACAGCGATCGCCTTCTCCAGATTAATACGTTCCTCCACAGTACCGAGGGAATGTTAGATTTATGCAGATTCACAGCGGGAGTGCAATAAATAGATTTACCAAAATATATGGATAGTTACGTCCGTATCAAATTGTGACCGGTGCCACACTCAGCTACGCGCAGGACTGGTGTCATACGCAGTTAACACACGTCAAGCTGACGTACAATGAAATAGTCGAACAGATGAGGGTGACCACTACGTGCGTGCTTCCAAGTTGCTATATCACTCGCACTCAGTGGGAACCGTGTGTTCTTGATCGTCAGGCTGCGAGTGAAACACAGTGAGAGCAGCCTGTCACTGTTCGCACTCGCTGAACCAATGCCAAGCGGACCGTTTACATCTGTCCCCACCGGTGCGTCATGCTCAACGCGCGCGTTGAAATCAACCAGCAGTAATGGTCGGTCGCTCTTCGGTATAAAACGTAACACGGATAATTAAGTGTATAATTGATCACGCGTGTCATCAGGATAACACATGGTCGGACCGTACGTGCTTATAAAAGTGGCAAACTTACCTCTTCCGAGTCGTAGGCGAACAGTCATCACTCGCGCGCTGATGCCTGTTGGTTCACCCGCCAACCGACCCCATGATCATGTGGTGCTAAGGTGGTGTTGCCCACCCAGTAGAACGTGTAGCCAGCACCTGCTTCATGCAACATACCTTGCTTTGCGAACTGGGTCTCACTAAGCGCCGCAATATGGACGTGGTAACGCGTCAATTCCACCGCGACCAGTGTAGTGCGTCGCTCGGGGTTTTCCCTCGAATTCCGGTCCAGTACTGGGTGCACGTTCCAGCACCCGATGCTGAGTGCTTTACGCGTAGGCATACGCTTGCATTGGTGGACAATGGCATGCGAGGTGGCCGTTGTGCTTCGGAGGTTTGCTTGAGGGACTTCACCAGGAGCCTTTGGTTCAGTATCCTGACCCACAAGGCAGTGTGGAGCAGATAAAGCTTGTTATTGTAACTGCAGAGACACATTGGGACCTGCATTTAGTCAGACACACGCAGACTTTGGAGATCGGGAACAATTCTTATATGTTTTGCGATCGTAGTGGGAGCCGCAGCTGAGATCAGGGCCAGGAGCAGGAGGGTATTGGCGGATTTGTACCAATTCGACCAGGGGTGACCTGGCTTGAGGCGGGCAGTATAAAATCATTGAGTACCCGGAGGTGCCCTCGCACCGTCAGAGACAACGCGTGGCGCTCGTGCTCTACGCGAATTGAACGGTAAGTATGTAACCCGTAGACCTGTTGTCTCCTATGGCTAGGTTTTACGGGAAGAGAGATATCGACCTTTTTCTAAACTCCGATTAGGATGGACAAGGATACTAGTAGGGCGCCCACACCTGACAGGAGAACGACTCGGTCCTCAGCCAAAGCCTTCGATTAAATTTATCCCCTAAATGTAGCGGGTCTAGAACATGGTCAGTTCACTGGCTCATATGGATTAGTGTCCTGGATCTTAACAGGGAGAAGGGGGTGACCAAACACTCACCCAGTGGTCACCAAGCGGAGGCGTCCAAGACATGTGCCCATGGCACAACAGTAGCAGCAGCGGGTAGACAATCTGTCAGGATCTAGCCATCACCAGTCTCAGTACACCACAGGCTCCCCCGCCTCCCTTCTTCAGGTTCACACTTAAGGTAAACGACTGCCGTGACACTTAGATTAAGGTGCCGGAATATGCTCTTTTTCCTGATATCCTGAGGTTGTGCTGGGCGATAAACTAGTAGCAAATTTAAAATACAAATGTATATAAATACCCATTCATGCACATACTTGTATTTTAGAATTGATACTGGATAACTTCACTGCACAACTACATGATATCTGGCAAACGAGCACTTCCGAGCTCTTCATGTCATAATGACACTGCAGTCGTTTACATCGATTGTGAAATCGTAGACATGCAAAATGTGAGGTCTACGTCAAAGAGTACCGAAGACTAAATAGAGATTGCGGGTCGCAATCCAACTACTCAGCTGGTACACTAAATGCCACTTGGAATCCTTTATCATTGTGCCAAGCGTTGCTCGCGAACCTAGGAGTCATAGTGGTCAAGATGTCAACCTTTGAACACTAGGCCTCGAGGTTCCCCCTAGCTCAGGCAATCTCCATCTGCTGAGTACAAAGGAGGACGAAACCGGTTATGGGGTGTCAGGACTGGGAGGGGCCACACCGAACCATCAATTCGTATGCGGTCCATGTGATCGTATGGACCGAGGTTTACGTCAAAGAGGACCTAGGTCTAAATGGAGACTGCGAGTCGCAATCCAAGTACACAGTGGTTACGTCAAATGCCCATTGGCACACGTGCTTTTGAATTTTTAGCAAACTAACTTATTGGCGCTCTGCATGACATTGCCTGTAAAACTCTCCATATAATAAGGAAACCTTGGTCTTTTTCAAGGCTTCCAACCCTGGAACTCCTTTCCAAAAACATTTAGGAATGCATCCACTTTAGGTATTTCCAAACTACCTCCGTACAGGTCAGTTTCTTACAGCCTGTTATAGAAACGGATATCCGAAAATGGTTTCCCGTTAGATTGTTTTTTTCATATTTTACTCCATGTTGTGACATGTAAGTGCAGACGGGTGAGCGCTTCCTATTTTCTTTACAGTAAACATTAACCATGACAAGTTGATGCCACCTTAATTATCTAACTCTGTTTTCAATATGACGTTGTCCCATCGCTTTACCGAGAGACATTTCATTTTTGCATGTTTACTGTTCTACCCTGCATTTTTTCGCTTACGAACCTATGACATACGTTAAGCTCATGCTTCTTCCACCGTTATAAACTATTGTCCCAGTCGCACCTTACTAAGGTTTTTCGGCACCGCATATTTGAACACCTGTTGCGCTTTGGTAATGAATGGTCGCATAGTGATTAACGAAACGCACTCATTTTGGTAGTCAACTCCTGTAGTAAGGTTGCCAGTTTTCCTTTCTCCGTCCAACCTGACTTAGTGTGACGCACTTGTCACCAATAATTTTTGCGTGATCCCCCTCTCAATTGGGAATTGCACATGATCATGTGGTTGTGTCAAGTATCATTCTATCACAACAATTACTGTCGGTGTATAGAATGAATAATGAACAATGATTTATAACGGGTAAAAAAGCAGGTGCTTGACATGTCCCGTAGGGTGCTTAGCGTGACAAAAAAAAGATAGCAAAGGGATAATGGAGTCGTCAGTTCATGCGCTTACAGATGTAACTGCATTTTCGTATAAAGGGTGTTTGAAATGAGAATGTACGCACACAAAGTAACATGGGAGTGATTATTGTTCACATCATAGGCGAGAAAAATAAAAAAGTTGGCAAGGACAACGCCTACTCGTGTGCAACTATCTCTGGTCGACAAAATGCAGAAATCCACTTTCTATAGTAGTAGCGTTTATCAAATTTCGTGCAAAGCGTTTGGAGTGAGCCATTCTGGAGTAGCGTTTTGGAACTATCTCCTGTCGGTTGTGCATTACTGCCAGCAGCTGGTGGTCATGAGCTATAGCACGTAGTGTAAATGTGACAGAGTGTCGTCAAGGCGTATTTTGAAAAGGGATAAGGTGGGTGCATTAATTACATGTTCCGGCAGGGCGTTCCAACGCTGTGCCACTAGAAAGGAGAAATAGTTTCGCCGACATTCCAGGCGACTGTACTGCGTGACTAACTTAAACTGGTGATGTCGTAGCTAGGTGTTTTGACTGAGTATCAAAAGGGAATGGCATGGGTGGTTGGGGTCTCTCAGGATTAGGTACACCATTATGAGATCGCCTCTTAGACGCCGATAAGGTCCACTGTATGTTTTGAGGGTCTTCAGCCTGAGTGGGTAGGGGACGCTGGTCAAACCTCTGATGCTCTTCGTTGCCCTACGTTGTGCAGTATCGAGCGCGGTGAGATGGTGCTTGAGCCAGGGTTGCCACACTTGGATAGCGTATTCCGCGTGCGGCCTCACGTACGCACTAAGCATTTTTGGAAAGATTGAAGGGTCAAACTTCCAGAAGGCTCTGCGGTGTATAGAAGGCATTACAGAAGGGTTGAAGAACAGCATTATCCCAAGGATTACCACGGATTACGGCAGTGTTCCAGGACGTGATGGTGGCAAGCCTTCTCCCTATAAAAGCCACAAATGTCCACTTAACAACAATACAACTTGACGGATGTGACTCGCCACAGAATAAAATCACAGCTGAAGATTTCACACTGACGTAGTCATCAGACATCTACATACAACCAGTGCAACTGTCTTTAATGGAGCACCCAACCTTTCGAGCTTTTAACGGACGACGGTTGCATCGAAATCTTACGTTGGCTCCTGTCCTCATGGTTTACTACATTGCGAAATCACGCCCAACTTGTATATTGACACAACAGTTATGACTGATTTTTACGCGCCCCAGCGCCATCATGTTCCTTGGTCGGACTATTACCCGACAAAATGCTCACTCGTATGAACTACAACATCTTTTCGGTTCTACCTTTCATTAAAAAGAAATGTTTTACTATTCCAAAGCAACTATACTTGTATGCATATTTTACCGCACCTTCACTGGTGCGCCTCGTTTTACCGTGAACTTACCATGTATGTATTTATTTATTTAGAAAATTCTTCACGTTCATGATACTGTCCAGTAGTCTTTAAAGTTTGAAAATTAAATGAACTTTCACGAATCATGCGGAGACTATCCGTGAAATTTAAGAACGATGATGCATTCGATTGCATGTCAACATTCAAACTCACTCTGTCCAGTGTGTAAACATCATAATCACCGGGCGGTTGTAACACCGGTCTGTCGGGTTGTAGTCGTTCCGAACTCTTCCCATCCGTCTGGCTATGGCCTGTCGCCTCAGGTAAACCCCCTCTCACGTTTGCTCGCTTGCGGCTAACTGTACTGAATTTGCCTGTGAGCAATCCGGCGCCGTATGACTTCGTTTCCGACAGTTGTTTTACCAGTCTTCTGCAGGTCGATTGTCTCGCAAACAGATGGAAAACTTGGGGTCTGGCAGTCCACACCGGTATTCCAAGCTCTGCGGCAACAGCAAAGTCATCTGGATGTGCTCCCACTCCGGGGACGATAATAGCTGGCCGCCCGACGATGAAAGATCGAATATTCTTGAGCGCATTGGAACTATATTTCAGTAGACTCGACAAGCACAGCGGAGGTGCAGCCGGAGACTGGGTAAGTAGGATAAGGGGAATATGTCGATGTTGTGAGATGGAATATATCGGAGTATATATATGTAGTACAGGCAAAAATGTAAACGCGCGATAATCCCTTTTGATTGGGAATACCAAAGAAAGCAAATTAACGCATAAAAGATAGCATGTGTTAATGAAATCACTGAGGATTTCGCAAAGGGCACACTGTACTTTTAGATCGTAGTTCACCGAAGTCGTATTGAATCCTGCAATGTAGATGGAGTGGTATATCACCAGATTGCCTTTTGACTTCAAAGAATATAGTAGCTGAGCTAATGGAAAGTTGAACAGCGTTTCACGAATGGCACGGACAAAGAGTGGAAACGTCCCGGTGGTATTCGGACCGGGTATGCTCTCAGGCTGACCTGATTGGTGCTCACTTAGGGAATGTTGAGACCGTGTTTTGATGACTGATGATATCCGTAGTTATGGTCCATAAAACCGCGATACACCCCACAGCAAATTCTTGGGGGGATTTCTGATTAGTTTCCTTTTGTTGTGCCTCTCAAGTCCATTGAAACTTGCTTTTGTCAATGCTATGCGACGGGTATGGTGTACTCCAGCCG
This sequence comes from Dicrocoelium dendriticum, assembly GCA_944474145.2. Classification (NCBI taxonomy): domain Eukaryota; kingdom Metazoa; phylum Platyhelminthes; class Trematoda; order Plagiorchiida; family Dicrocoeliidae; genus Dicrocoelium; species Dicrocoelium dendriticum. The sequence goes on from OX104070.1 coordinate 2,078,462, forward strand.
CCAAAAGACGATCACACGAAATGGATCGATTTGCTTATGCAGACTTATGCTAGCATCAAGTCGGAGTCCATCGGTTCTCCCAGGTTCATCATATAAATGAACAAGCCTGTCTAGCAAATAGTCTGTGTATCCTAGTTAAAAGACTGTACAGGGTAATTTCCGCTGGCTCTTCAATACGTTACACTGTGTCCTCTGTGTTCGTTCGTGAACACCTAGTCTGACGTTCTGACTGAGCAGATAGTCGTGTGAGTGGTTAGTGGCATTCTACGTTTGTCAGGTAATTGCACGATAACCATATAAGGAACATTGTTGTCCTCTATTTTCGTTCCTAGCTATCATGGAGAGCGGGAAAAGCAAGATTACCTAGATTCTGGTCCATACGTGTGGATGGCGTATATAGGCTACATTGTTACTCCGGACCATTCAGTTGGAAGTTTAACATGAGCCACCCTCCTGAATAATCCCATACAAGTTTGTAGAAACCAAACTACATCAGAAAGATCGCTTATTACACGTTTAACTTGAAGCCATACTTGCTGCAACATTTGGATTGTGTTGAAGTCGTTGATACGCTTGGGCTAGAAGCACGCTGTGTTGTGGTATTTTAACGTTGTTGTTTCTAAGTGTTTGTAAATAGTACCGTATTCCAGTGCCGGATCTGTTGCTCTTGAATTCGGTGAAAACGAGTTTGCTACGGTCTTGTGCGCATGCCTAGTCGAGGCACATTCTTGGTCCAGCGCAGTGTTATTCCTGTGATGCTCTCAATGGCCGAGAATGGTGCAGAAGTACTACGATGCTCAAACTCAGTGTTTTATGCGTCGTTACGAATGGATGCACCGAATCAATTTATGTCAATTTGCGTAGATCCAAAAAGACTCCAGTGGTGAACCCCACGGAACGCAGTATTCTTCGAAATTTTCAGTACGTCATTGTTTATTGCGCACTTACTGCTAGGAGCATGAAAACTTTGGTTGTTATTCTTACCTCCAAACCGAAGTCATACACGTTTGCACTATGAAGGTCCATAAGGATTAATATTCTCCCATTGGGATCGTGGTGTATCATGCACGACTGTTGGCCTTTATGATTAAAGTCCATTAGTGCTGACATTCTGCAATTGTCTACGCTGAGACTGACGAATGCCTCAATTACCAGACGCGTGGATGCAGCTTACCATGCGCTTTAGGAATTTTCCATTACTAGGTTCCAGTATCTACACAGTGACCGGAGCTCAAAAGCATGGGAACACGTTCGCTCGTCTGTTGCGGCAACGGTGGCGTTTTGCTTTCTCACCCGCTGGGGCTTCATAGTTCATGTGGACCTACTGTCCAACCTGAGTGCGACTCTTATTGCTAGTGACCTCGATTTGTCTTCAAACATCTACGTGAGTGTTGCACATTGCGAATATCAGACCGCTCATGAAAAACATAGGCCATCCTGTCTACCCTACACTGGATGCGCAGTTGAAACGCCGCAATGTCCGAACATCTAAACATGTGTGTGTGAATGTGACGGATCCAAAGGAACATTGATGAATCTTTTGAACTGGTCGGCTATCCTCACGGATTCGTTAACATGCAATCCTATCTGGTAGCTAGTTGGTGAATTGTAGTTTCCGATTTACATTAGTGCTCCGTGAAATGCTGATTTTGATGATTGGTGATTTTGTGAGTGGTGTAATATTGTAGAAAGTAGAAGCCACGATTAAACTTTGCACAATAATCGGGCTGATTGTTGTGTATCGAGTATCCGTCGTGGACTTGCAGTTTGATTCCATTGGGAGCACGTCAGTTCCAGGCTACCAAAGGTTTGCTACTTACCATGTCCTACATTCGTTCTTGTATTCGAGTGAAGAATTGGATGTCGTGAGCAACAATTATCCCTGGAGCCCTAGTACCCTACAAACGCTTCCTTGGATTAGAGTGCCGTTTGAAACCTCGGTGTTCAAAGCCCAACAACTTTCCTTTCATGTATCCACACTTTGGCTCGTCCGTGTAAAGTGACTAGTCCCGGCAAATAACCGACTAGCGATTTCCCTGCTATTGATACTACATGTTCTGTTCCACATATTAGTCATGAAAGTGAGCATAGCGATATGTTCCGCCGTTTATCCGTTATACTGAACCTAGGAGCGGTTAGGAAAAAGCTGCTATTGTCTAAGTAAGAGGTGGAAGGGCAAAGGTGCCTGCTACAATTTGAATGAGAAGTGGCCAACCTTCTGGATTGCCTTAGAAGTAGGTAAGTTCAACTGTGACGGTACGGTAGTGCTTTAGTATAGTTCATTGAAAAATAAATCCAAGCACAGAAACGATTGCTTTGTAGCGAAGAATGGCTGAAATCGAGATATATGCTGACAACTTCTCATTAAGTATTGTAGCGGCAAAGTTAGCATGAAAACCACGGGCTGGATGGCAAAATCATGCGTCATCTAACGACACTATCAGAGCCCTCTGCTGAGGCTCTTGATACTCATTATTTGTCTACAAACATGTGAATGGACTTCGCAAGGTGCAACGGGGAATCCCACCACTTAATACGACCAATGGGTATACACATACTGCGAAGGAGGCGGCCAACGCATTACGGGCCCAGTACTCCCCAATCTTCCAAGGTGTAAAAGCCTCGACGTATATTCCGCCACTAGTTACCCCACCGTCCGTTTTATCCAACGTCACGTTCACTGCAGAAATGGTGCTGCAAAAGCTGCTATCCTTGCGTCCACACAGCTCTCCCGGGGCCGATAACATTCACCCGAAAACATTACAGGTAGCTGCCATCCACTTGGCCGAATCTCTAGCTGCATTTTTTCAGCGCTGTTTCGATGAGAACATCATACCTTCGAGGTGGAAACAAGGTGTAATAACGCCAATATACAAAGCAGGAAGTCGATCGGATCCTGCCAATTACCGCCCCGTAACGCTTCTGCCTGTGATCGCCAAAGTCATGGAAGCGGTGATAGCAGATGCGTTAATGGGATACTTGGAAAACTACGGCATAATTGCGCCAGAACAGCATGGGTTTCGTCAACATCGTTCATGTACGACGAATCTGCTGATAGCTCGTGACAACTGGACCGAGACTGTCGATGAGGGAACAGGAGTCGATGTTGCATTCTTGGACTTTTCGAAAGCCTTCGATCGCCTGGATCATCGAATCCTGCTCATTAAACTCCAACAGTACCGTATCGGAGACCCGTTGTTAGGATGGATCGGTAACTTTCTCTCTGAACGGCAGTTAGAAGTTAGAGTTCGATCATCCTTTTCCGATCCGATTCGAGTGGGATGCGGCGTACCGCAGGGTTCGGTACTTGGACCTCGTTTGTTTCTGCTTTTTATTAACGATCTAGTAAGAGTTATTACGTCGAAATTCTTACTCTTCGCGGACGACCTCAAGGTTTGGCGGGCGATAAAACGATCGGACGACCACGAAGTCCTACAGCGTGACTTGGATGAGGCCTGGAATTGGTCGGTGAGAAACGCCCTGCCGTTTAATGTGGACAAATGTCGCGTTGTTCATATCCGCCATCGACAAGTCCACGTCTACAAGCTTGGGGCACACGATCTGAAGACCACCACTCAGGAACGCGACTTGGGTGTGCTGGTACAGGAAGACCTCGGGTGTTCCAAACAGTCAGATTCCGCTTCTAAAAGGGGCAACCAGCACGTTGGACTCCTGCGAAGAGCATTCGGAATTTTGGATCCATCCATCTTCTCTTTGATGCTGAATGCCTACGTGCGTCCTCACGTCGAATATGCAATTCAGGCCTGGCAACCCTGGCTAAAACGTGACCTTGCAGCGCTTGAGACCCCACAGCGTTGAGCAACGAAAATCGTCAAGGGCTTGCGCCACACTCCTTACCATGAACGACTGGAGATACTCGGAGTGTTCAGCGGACGGTACCGGCGACTTCGTGGAGACCTCATACTAGTGTACCAGATATTGAGCGATCCCAGTCACGTATGCCGCCACCTCTTGAAGCTCAGCCCGAACACTAACCTTCGCGGTAACAGTTTAAAGCTGAGCCAACAGTACAGTCGTCTAGACTGTCGTAGAACCTATTTCTCCCTCCGGGTCTGCGGGCCCTGGAATGCACTTCCAAACTCAGTAGTTTGTGCCCCCACATTAGATACGTTTAAAAAACGATTGGACGTCGCACTGAGCGCCCTGCGCTTTGTTTTATGAACGAAAACGCTTGTATATATTTAGGCTGACCAGCCTCTTTGGATTTATACCCCAAATTCACGGTCGTAAATCTGTGCGAACCGGTGAGTACTCCATTTTTATTTGCTACCATCACCAACGATAACAATTTCTTAGCCAGTTTTGCGTCGTACCACTTTATCCCCCTAAAACTGTTATACTTCTACCTTTTATCTCACTGACACTCCTTACTTCAACCACTTATGTGGTTTGCCAATTTGTTAGTATTTCTGTTGCCAACCTGCGGGACTCGTTAAGTGTATGCTTTTTTACCCGTCATATACCATTGTTCCATTGTTCCATTGTTCATGCGATTAACTATGCAATGCTCAATGTTTTCATTGCAAATCGTGCCATGATTATGGAGGTTTGCTTCGGATAATCTTAACTGACATCTAATCCTACGGCCTATTGCGACATACCTTGTATTCCTAGCCATGTCTAAGTGGATACATTCCTACTCCGCTGTTAGATACGATCGCGCCCATACTGTGTAACATGCCAAGGTGTCACACCACATATCCACTTGAAACCTTGCCCAGCAGAGCGGCTCATCCCCGTATTAGTCCATTCATTCCCCATTTGCCCGGAGACACACTGTACCCACCATTCCATGCGGTGTAGAAGGAACCAATCGCTTAGGGTTGTTGGACCAACTAAAAGAGATGAGCCAATTCCGCCCAGGACTTTGTGTTGTGATCGTGTTGAACAGTGGCAATTGAGGTGATTTGCCTCCTTTCTTTACCTTGCATAGACCCCGTTGTTATGGGACTGTGGTAGATACATATTGTACTTGAGTTCTATTTTGGTTAACTGTACCGTAATTTACGTCTTGGATTCCTTTCTTGCTTGGACTCTGGAGATTTACGTGTTATTCGAGCCTTAAGCAAAAGTGTCGCTTATATAAATAGCTTACGCCACAGGAGAATATACAGCTACATCTGCCTACGAATGTGCAATTGGATATTATGCAAGCTACTTCTTTTAAAGTCGGTAAAACAGTTTGAACACTTTTGCGAACGCCGAATGTAGGACAGCGAGCTGCGGGAATCATTAAATGTTTTTGCTGTGATGGAGTCAAAGAGACCATCAGAGAATGTGTGATAGTACCACCTACTAATGCATACAGTAGTCGACATCTACAGCACACACTAGCTATAAGACATCACTGTTTTATGGCACCACTTATTTGTGCATCATTCCACCTGGTAACCCTTATTGATTCTGTGGCACATGGAGGGTTTTGCACCGCTAATCGACAAGGTTAGAACTGTCCCTCAAAGTGTCAGATTGTAGGAGAGCCAGCATCAGAAGAGGACTATCATGAATTAGTGGGTGCAACAAACAGGGAAAACAGGCAACCGGTGGGACTGGGGGCCTGATTTTGCGGAATTGGCGGCCAGCAACTAGGCCAAAGAAACTGAAGGCAGAGAGCGCAGATAAAGAGCAGAACTACGTAGGTTCATATCTATATGTTTGGAAGTGAGCGGGTTATTGCGAACTATTTAACTCGTCAAGGTGGTGGCTGTGTAAGTTATCTGAAAATATCGCTCGCAGCAGCAACATTCGATCACCCAGTGTTGAACAATGTTCAGCAATCACTCTGGCTTACGATATCAGTTCATCAGCAGCAGCTGCTTATGGGATGTATATACGGCGCGTCAAACGGCAGCCAAGGAGACCTAGAGCTATGGACGCTTGCATTTGAATGCGCCGCTAGCGTACCATTTTTACATAAGATTATTGGAGGTGATTTCAATCTGCCTTCAATTTCATGGCCCATGGGAACCGCTCCTTTGAAATACCAAAATCTTATCTCCTGTATCCAAATGAATGGTTGGTGGCTACACGTCTCCCAAGCTAACAGTGGTGAAAGTACTCTGGATCTCATTTTTTCATTGGGCATACCTGCAATCAGTGTTAAAGTTCTTGATGAATTTACGGGTGGCGATCATCGCGTGATCAAATGCCGTCTAGGGCTACGTATGGCCGATATACAGCAAACAATGCATTACCGTCTGTTCAGTTCTGTCAACTGGGACTCTTTCAAGAACCTAGTTGGTTCGATGAATTGGGATTACTTTATTCTCTCTTCGTGTCCTTAACATGCAACGGACCTGCTTTTATAGTATAATTGACTTCTGCATTGATTCAGCAGTATCCCTAAAATGTGCTTACCAGACTAAACATAAATCCGGTCGCAAGGCGTTGAAGGCAGTACGAAAGCTTCATAAAATTCGGCAGAAATTCAAGTTAACTGCTGACTTTGCACTATTATTACAGCAGTCGAAGATCGTCGAAGAATAGAGGCATCAACGTGACAAAACTCTCATTCTAAAAGAGCATAAAGCTTTGAACGGCCCTAGCAAATCAGCTGAGCTAGCCAAACTATTCCGTGTCCGGGGTTCACGTTGCAGCGACAATCTCAATTTTATCACCACGTCTGATGGAAAATACTACGTCACACCAGGTGATATCTGCGAAGCTTGCAGTGCTTATTTTGCCGAATCAACGCTCAATGAACCATCAGACACACCAACACTTATCATGCCGCATAATAATGAAGGTCTATGCGCAGTGGAATTCATTATAACAAAAATCACTGGTCAAGTCTCTCGCTTATACTCCTCAACGTGCGCTGATCCTAATGGGCTCCCCCTTGTTTAATAAAAAGCAGTGGTAATGACTGCATTCTGCTTTTGCTCAACATCTTTACACTCTCTTTTAACAACGGAGTATATCCTAATCAATGGAAAAGCTCAGTCGTTATTCCGCGACATAAAAATAGCGTTGACCACGAGGTTAAAAACTTTCGTCCCATCAATCACACACCCATCGTATCTAGAATAATGGAAAGGATAGTGAAAGATGAACTATTTATATTCTTGAACAAAGCTAACGTCATCAACAATTCGCAGCACGGCTTCATGCAAGGTCGATCCTGCGCAATGACTTTTCAAATCACACAACGGCTGCTATTGACAACGGAAACAGTGTCGTAATCCTGTTCCTGGATATGCAAAAGCCTTTAATAGAGTGCCTCACAGAAGGTTACTAACTAAACTGAATTCTATAGGCATTGGAAAACCGATGTATTTTTGGCTGTCTTAATATCTTATTGGTAGACAGCAGGTGGTGCGCATTGGCGACCATTTATCTAAACCGAAAGCAATCACTAATGGAGTGATCCAAGGGAGTGTTCTTGGTCCTCTTCTTTTTCTAATTTATATTAACGATATATTCCAGAGAATGGGAAATGGCGTCGCATTTATGTTTGCTGATGACATTAAAGTTGTCTACTCACAACCATGTGCAAATACTCAGGAAGCCGAACGTCTCATTCAGGATGACCTATCTGCCCTTGACTCCTGGTGCCAATTGTGGCAGATGTCATTTGCTGTGGACAAGTGTAATATTTTGTCGTACAAATGCCAAGTACCATCAGACAGCTTATTGCTACAAGGCGAATATAGCTCACAATACAGGGCAGTTCGCGACTTGGGCGTGCGATATCCAGTCACGTTTATCTTTTCTGAACACTGTGACTTTCAAGTTTCGAAAGCCATGAAGACCATCAGTTATAACTGACATCATTTTTACCTCACGGAATCTCGCATATCGCTTTAGAAAACATATGTATTGCCGTGTATGGAATACTGTTCGATGGTACAGTCTAATCTGCGGAAATCTGAATAGTGCGCTCTTGAGAGCGTCCAGAGACGATTCACGAGAAAGCTATGTGGATATTCCTCAAAGCTGACATACAGAGAGCGATGTGATAAACTTGGATTTGACCCAGTTTGGCTTCGGATAATGAAGCTGAACCTACGTTTTCTTTACAGAATCATAAATTGTCAAATTCTCAGTCTTGAAAACGGTGTTCAGATATCTGTAAACAACAGATATCCAATACGTAACAAAGAGGTAAAGGTCATGATTCCAAAATGTACTACGAGAATCAGAGAACGTTTCTTTCTAACCCAATACTCAAAGATTTGGAACAAACTTCCAAGTGATATCAGAACATGCTATACAGTTTGCAATTTTAGCTTGTGATTAGTAAGCATTTAACCGTCCAAAACGTGATTAAGATGTTCGGGACATCGCAGTCCCTAGATAACGCATTCGAAAACGGTATGCATGGCGCCTGAATAAATTTTCGAAACATATGCAACATTTCGGACAACGGCCCCTTCAATGACATTTACTTTCTCGGCCCGAACAGCTGTCATGTGATTATGAAGAATCCTGGTTCAATGACGGGAAAAAATAACAGAACGACTCAGATTACTCTGTGTTACATAAGTCATAATTGCGCCCATGTTTATTTCTGAAAATGTGTTAACGAAAGGTCATATAAAGGTTGTACCATTATTTGATCTGTGTATTTTAGGGAACGGCTTCTCACCTCGTCGAGGAATATGTAATTTATGTATCTATTTATTTAACTGAACTAACGTTGTAGTTACTTTTGTGCTGAGCTTTCAGCTAAGCTTTAGTGTTTTATGGGAATCGATTGTATACTCGAAACTGAGGTAGAACACAATGAGTATACACACTACGGATGGACTCACTTGGAATTGTTTCACGGCCTCTGGAACAATGATCCGGAATCGAGTGCTTTGCGAACAACGGTCTTTCTCCTCTCCTGTTCGAATAGCCCCCGCCAAGCCCAGTAGCTGGTCGTAATACTCCAACAACTCATCCGGGATGGAGGCTCTGGTAACCAGGACTACATGTGTTGTGTGTCCTAAATTGAAAAGTTCTGAATAGCAGTGTGTGGAAAATTTATTCTGACCGAAAAGCGGACACTGAATGTGTCTTGGTCGTAAGAAATTCGCAAACTATTGGTCTACACTAGACTTGTCAATGAGCACATTAGGCCGGTATTCTGTTATCTTAGTTGCTCAAATCAGATTGCAATGCAACGGATGTGACGTGTGTCCAGCTGACCCATAGTACGGGGCATTCAGCGACATGTCACATGTCCTGATGAGTTTGGAGCAATTGACTGTAGCTCTAGAAATAGAGAGCTCGCGCAGCGTAACAGAACAGCACTACTTGCTCCAGAACGGCCGTGAAAAAATTGCTAAGGTGTCATGTGCGCGAATGACTTCGATCCTTTTACCTCAGCTGTGCCTAGTTTGGTTATCACTCACACCAACCAGTCAATTATCATACACGCCACCGGTCTCGCCAAGCGTGGTCCGTGAGTCGTGTATATCCCTCAACTCCACTATTCTTCCATTTGGGATTTTCCCCCCAAAAACTTCAAAATAACAATAAGAAACAACATTTCTACAGAAAATTCTGAATTCCGTTATTTTGTGTCTTTTCGTCAGCTGTGTACAGCCAATCTGTGGAATTAATATGTTGCGCACACAACCTGCTATTCAAGGGGACCAAAATGTCACGTGATTCCCACGTCTCCGCCAGGCTATTAAGAAATGCTATTATGCGGCCTAGATAGTACTATTAAACCAAGTTAAAAGTTGTTCCGCAAGTCCGACCTGGACTAGCCAGAATTTTAGGTTACCGCCTCTTGTAGCTTGCGGTAGCAAGTACGTGGGCCTGACTGAGAGGAGGTTGTCCAGGAGGATTCCAAAACATATCTCACGTAACTTGGTGGTAAATGGCCCTAGACTGACCACATGCTCCATCGCTCAGCATATCCTTGATTGTCCTACGTGCTAACAGCCACGGGAATCGTTCAAGAACATTAGTCGACAGAGCACTGCTCGTCTACCAGTTTGGGAGGCTTCGGCGATTCGTCGGCTGAAACCCTATGTATGGAAGCAGACGGAGTTTGTGGTTACCCTCGCCTTGTCCTAGTGAGATTATCGATTGCCCTTATTAAAACAGAACGATTTAACACATTGTCTTAACGTCGTGTGTGCACGATAGTTATCCCACACAGCCCGTACACAGCCTATATTCTTGCAGAGTTTGTAACAAATCGCAATGAATCACCGCTTCATTTCGTGAGAAATGACCATTGATTGCCTAGCCCCAGGATATACGCAAGCCCCAGGTCCAAAGCAGACAACTGTTTGCGATTTCTTCACTATCAGGCCAACCACATTAATATGCGCTGAGAATGGCCAAATTCATTCAAAAGTTCAGAGTAACCATTAATTAGACCTTGATTAGACAGAATTAAACGGCTCTCAAATTACATTTACTCTACTCCAGGACTAAACCCTTTATTGTTGGATAGGTCGGAACAGGTGTTTAACATTTGAGAAGACGGCTCCCATAGTAAACATTAGCAGCGCTAAAAACGCACCGCATTAACGGAGACCAAACCACCAAGGCTTTCGTAGCTGAGTTGACAAACTATGTCAGCGAAGCTGAGAGGCTTTGTGACAATGCCGATTTTCGGCACTTTCCATACATCTAGTTTGAGTCCAAGTGCTTGTTTCTCTACGCGAAGCAGTTGGTAATTTTGGAGAACGCTATTAGTTCGGGATATGGACGTGGTCGATGGGTTGTTCTACCAGCTAGGTGGCTTACTTTTTGAACTTCACGATGTTACCTAATCTTGTGGCATAGCTTGCAAATCGAACACTCCGTTTAAAGTACGATCCAACATTCTTAGCGGCAAATTGGCTAGTGAGTAAGGGTTTAGAGAGAAAACATAATCTACCCAAGGTAAATCGATTGCCCTAGATACAGGAAAATCGGAAGACGTAATTGGTATAATGAAGCCACCATGTTTTGCATCATTATCATTCACAAACATACAACAGCGATAGGTAAACGAAAGTAATGTCATGTGTGATCGTAGATATTTAAGCGCTTCCGCTACCAGGGTAGGTTCAGAGCTACAGTCAGCCGTTTTGCAATGTATAGCTGTGCGTTTTCGCGGTCAATAACGGTGTCCTTCGGTGTCTTAAGAAGTTAGGGTTACTGATCACGTATTAGGACTGTAAAGGACTTATTGGAGTGACTCAGTAGCCGGTGGTCATCAAATGTTTAGTGACTATGGAAGCAGCTGGGGTTCCTGGTACTACCAGTTATTTTGTCACAGATCCCAACAGACTGCGTAAACGTTTGAGGATCTGTTTGTTGATTCTGACACCTAAACTTCGGTCAATGGGCTCAAAGTAGCTATCTCCACAAACACAAGTGTTTGATTGTAAAGCACCAACTGTGTGGATGGACTGCGACAAATAATCTAGCAAATGAAACTGCGAGTAACTAGGAGGTGATACCCGGCCAATTTGCTCATTGGAATCGTTAAGTTTTTCCAGCTCTCGACTTTGCTTTACACGACGATTTCCGTACTTGTGTATACTTTTCAGGCAAAAACAGCAAACCTGTTACTCTGCTTGAGAATTACGGACCACTGGCTCATTGCAATGCATCTGTCTAACCGCGTAGTGAGAAACGGTGGCCATGACGGTTAACGACTGATTGTGGATTTATTTTCAATTGCTCGTTGTGTAAATGCGATGGGACAAGCAATCACCCTGTGAACCGCTACTAAAGCTGAAGGGCTCTTCCACCAATTCGATCAGTGGTCGAGGATCAGAGACCGGTAAGTAATGCAACTGCCAAAGGTATCAATCCAATTTAACCCAAATAAGGTGATTGACCAATGCGAAAGTAACTCCGGTCTTAGCATCAGCAGTGTGCAAACAGGATGCATGGGAAGCGAGCGATACACAAATTTAGCATAACACAATTGTTCACGTTGTCGCGTTGAATGCATGCGACTCACCTCTGACCTCACACAAACGAGCGATTTGACGGACTTCCATGTGATGCAGATCCCCGGAATCGCGTAAGGAGCGTCGCATTTGTTCTGAGTATCCGACGGACGGGATATGGACAAACACGTGATCATTTCTGATGAACTCATCCCAGTTCTGCTCCAGAGTCTGCGAGTAACATAACGCAAGCATACGTCCACCGATATAAAGGTGAATTAAATCAGTTATTGGGTAACGCAGAACTATGCAATGAGCTAAAATGGGCAGCTATGCTACCATGGAAACTGAGTTTAGTCCACTTGAAATACTTTGTCTGCATGGGGTAACTGTTGCATCTTGATTTAAAGTATGCTGTATCCACAGCTTTTGCTCATTATTACGTAATTCCAATGGAAATTCGGTGCATTTTCCGCCTCCGCAACAACAGCACTTACTTACTCCAACTAATGGGTTTCTTACTGAGCATACCAAGAGTTTCGTCGGTCATTTCGAGACAATTGTGCGGTTATGTATATATGGCGTGATTATCATATATATATATATATATATATTTATTTATTTATTTATTTAACGGTCTACGAATAGACATAGAGCCACCAGAAATCATGGATTTCAAAGGAAGGTACAGAAATTGTAAAATAAAACACAACAAAACACAACAAAGTCTAAGTTTTTGTCAGAGGGAGAGGTACTACCCGGTTGCCCAAGCCGTAGTAGCGTGTTGACTTAGAGGACACTACCCCGAGCCTTTGGCTGAATAGCCTGTCCGCAAGGCAGCGGAGCGAATTAAGGGAATCGCGCCCATTGGGAGCCGGTGACTGATTGGTCAGTTCATAAGCCTTTCGTGTGTTCCTTTGTCAAACAGGGGCCTAATGCTCTGCAGAATTACAGTATAAGCTTGCTGGAATGCTTCGCCAGGATGAAGCAAGGGGCAGTGACATTATTTAGTGGCTAGTCACGTCCGCCATATCACAGTGTTATCATCTGTAAGGATAAATTTTTTATCGCGTGTATATTAGGTTGCACTAAAATCAAGCATCCTAGGATCTTCGGGAAGCTTCTCGAAGATTCTATTATTTGGGTATAGAAGGAAATACACAGTAACAATACTCTTAGATTGTTCATTAATCCTATATTTTGGCAGGGACAAATGATCGACATGATGTTTGCGGATGCTTATTGTACGAGTTCATGCAAGGGAGTGAAGCGGTCCAGACTTGTCGTTACATTCATGGCGTGCTAGACACAGATGCTCCAAGTTATGGTATGTTGGAATTTTGATTTCGTCGATATAAAGTAGGGGGCTATGAACCGTGGAACCTCAGAGGTCAAGGAAGCAAGGTAGGGGACTTTGTCAGCAGCATCCAGGACGCTCCAAAGGTGAATCCGAGAAAAAGTACGCTTGAAGTTTCGTCACTCCTTGGGCTTCAAAATCCACCGTTCCTCGCCATTTGCGACAATCCGGAATGGTAAAAAAGCTTGGAAGACTTTTGCCGCACGAACTGATTGATGCTTAGCTTTTGAACCGTTGTGTTCTCACACTGTCGTTTCGCTCTCGAGAACGCAATCATTGATGGTTGTAAGATGCCATTACTTGATACGTAAGGTGAATGTTCCATGTCTATCATAGCAGAAAGCAACAGTGGATCGAAGCGGATGAAATGCCAGTACAAATCCTGAAAGACGAACTGTACGGCAAAAGGTGATGCTCTCGATCTGGTTAGATTGCTGTACCGGAAACTATTGGGAACTAATACATGACAATTCCACAGTTATTGCCGACATCTAATGCCAACAACTACAAAAGATGGTCAATGAACACTGAAAAATGAATCCAAGAGGGGCTCGAATCCTTTTTCTGCATGACACTCCACCACCCCCATGTACCAAAGATGACATGTCTCGAGATTCAGCAGCTCGGCATCGAAACTCTTACGCATCCAGCGTATAGCCCGGACTTTGCTTCGATTGACCACTACCTCTTCCGCTCGCTGTGGTCACATAAAGAACAAGAGTATCAATGACAGCAACCACGTCGAAACGTACCTTGCCAAATACTTTGACGGCAACTCCAGCTCGTTCTATGAGAAATGCGTCGATAGCTTGCCTGAACTCTGGCAGCACATCATCGATGACAATTGCTGTTACCTGGATTAATTACTGTTGCTTGTTTAAACTAACCACTGGTTGTATAAGTGTGATTAGATGGTCAACTGAGTTCGGGGCAATCATTTCAAGTAATTATAGAGGACCAGTAGGGGGAGTTGAATGGTATAGGTAGAAATGCGTCATATCTAGGCTCACTCAAACAGCCATCACACGAATAGAAAAGCACTGTACGTGCGTTTTATCCTTTCGGCAATTTTCAGCAGTGCGCATTCCATCGAACCCTCAACTTGACTATTGCCAGTTCGTGGTTGAGACCACTTAGCTACGGAGGACGTCAAGGACTATCGTGAATAAGTTACTAAATGTGACGAATTTCTACCTACACCATTTGACTCTCCCTACTACTATTCTGTACTCAGTACACAGACCAAACTGCTTATAATGCTATAGGTCCGTTGGCGGGTTAAGTTTAGTAAGTTCGTCGCTTAGTGAGGGGGCTACCCTGTCCTCTGCACGGTAGTAACGTGCAAATCAGTGGATAGTGAGGGGCGCTTTACCACACCTAGTAACTTATTCACAATGCTCGTTACCGTCCTCCGTAGCTCAGTGGTCTCAACCACTGACTGGCAACAGTCAAGTTGCGGGTTCGGGCCCTACCAGTGTCCGATGGAATGCGCACTGCTGACGATTCCCGACAGGAAGAAACGCGCGTACAGTGCGTTTCCGGACGTGTGGTGGCTGTCTGACTGAGTCTAGTTGTGACGAATTTCTACCTATACCATAAGTTATGTCAAGACAATATAGGCTGTATGCACCCAGATGGGTGTAGGTTCAGCGTTTTGCACTACCTACCACAGAATCAGTAAATACAAGGATTTTGCAAGTGTAAAAACAGCATCAGAAAAGAATGCACAGATGTCCCTTGAGTAAATATTCCCGCAATTTTTTATCAGCGATCGAATAGTGATGTAAAGAATTATAATATATATGTAATAAATTTATTGAACAGAAATAATCTTTAAGGTTAACCCGTCATACCTTTAACCTCTGCTGCGAAAGAAGCGCTTGCATTGCTCGGGTCGCTAACAGAGACTTGCGAATCTTTTTGACCCAGTTTCTACGCAACCATGCAGCACGGATAATGTTCGCTGCAGCTGTCCGGCGTCTGGAAAAGTTTAGAGGAAGAAAGGGGTCGAATTGAGGTACAGTAGGATCGGGTAAATTAGAAATACTCCGTTGAAACCTGTCATAAATGTTTGCTATCTCTCTCTCTCTGTGTGTGTTTATCAATACCCAGAGTTTACCAGCTGTCGGATGGTGCAACTGTTGTCGAAGTTTCACTCCACGCGACCGGCTTCACTTTCATAATTGCTCATCTGGCGTACCTCTCCTCTGGTTACATCTCTATTGTATGTGCTGCATAAGCAACAAGTGTAGTTGGGCGGAGATTGCAATATGCGCATGAAATAAATCTCCATGCTTTACTGTCAACCTGTGTCTGACTGCGGTAACCCAATGGTAGTATCATTATTATCGCTTTGTTGTGGTTCTTCGCACTTCTAGGAGTGCAGTATTACAGGCCTGAGCGTGTGTGATAACTGGCGGCCATCAAAACTGGTTTCCTAACATCCCTTGACTGCGTTTGCCACATCAGTAGAACCACTGGACACTACAACCTACATGTATGTGTTGCCACAATGACTTAGTTTGAAAAGAAATCTTGGACCCGCATAGTATGGTAGCATGTGTTCACTATCATTGTGGGTACGAACCACCTAATCGATTGACATGCATAGATCAGCTGCTTTAAAAACATGTACAACGATAAATCGCTCGTGAGTGATGGACAACGTGAAAACCACCGGAAAAAGTAACAAAATAAGACGGAAGTATTCTGCAACACAGCTAAACCGATTATAAGGTAGAAAATAGATTACGAACGTCGTCGATTTCCGATCGTCACTTTAAGTAAACTGGTATGTTATAGAATGCGACGTCCGAGACGCGGAACCGGGGCGGCTCACAGAAGAACAAAGAATGAAGGTCAGCAAATTTAAATGAGAGGGATCACTAGACAAGTTAGTACATGGGGGCCGGATCATGCCTCTGGGTGATACGATTTCAGGTGGTGGGAAACAGGTTTAAGTGGGATCGACGCTTGTGAGACCAGGCACGATCGAGAATTGGAGCACGACTGATGTGAGAGCAGGGGTGGAACGGTGAGCTGTACATTAAACAAATCATTCACGTGATGCGGTGGTGAGATGCAGTAAGGGGCCTAGCACAAATTGTGGGAGGAGGCTTGTGGGTCGCTGGGATCCCAGCGTGCTCGTGGCTCGTTGGATAGCCTTGGTCGCGTTGCATTAGGACTCACCGTTCAGACCAGAAGCAAAAGCGGTGAAGCAACCAGGCAAACGAAGCACCAGTTGAAATCTGCCTTGCAGAAACCAACCATTTGGATTCCATGTAAGCTGTTGCTTTCCCACACACATCAGCAAGAAGCTCTCGCACTCACACAGACTACCCTATGAATGAATATCCTCCGCTAGTCCGCACAGTCCAATAGTGTGTGGTGGGAAAAAGCAGTATCCTTTAAAAATCTACAAGCTGGTAAATACAAGAAGAAATCAAAAGCCACGTGTTCCGGTTTGGAACGTGGGATATCAACATTTTAGTTATGACATTTTATTACACTTTTGTGTAGTGTTTCTCAGTCTGCTCATGCTCCTCATGCCGTCATCCAGGTAACTGCACTTTGCTCGTCTTCTCCTCGTTGAACACATGTTTCTGGGGCTGTGAGCCCAACACAGTTTAGGCATGAGTGGGTATTGTTCTTCGCTCTGAAGCGATGTCTTGGATGGCCGATAGGATTCCGTGAAACTTCGTTTGGTCTCAGTCCACTTTTTGTATGGAGCAGCGTTAGATGCCATTAATTTTGTTTCCCAGGTATTAAATTTTACTGAACTGGAGGGGGTGCACAGATTTACCCATGAGCCTGTGAGGATTTCCACCACCTTTAGTCCAAATGCCATAAGTAGATCTTGTCTTCTAGGTCGACTTCCATGTGTTTCGCCTGAGGTTATAAATGCGCCGAACACATTGAGTTCTCAAGGAGTTTCGATCGCCTAGATCACCACAAACCTCGTTACAAACTTGGGAACTATGGGTTTGGTAACCCTATCCTGGACTAGATACATTCACTGTCGATCCAATATCGCTTGAATGTGCGAATTCATAGCACTTTGTCCGACGCTATAGCGGTGCAATGTGGCGTCACTTAAGGTTCGGTACTAGGAGCATGGCTATTCATACTGTTCCAAGACGATCTCGCAGGAGTGCTGACTGTTGTCGTCGATTCATGACGATGTTCTTAATCGCACTTCATTGGCTAGTTGTAACTCAGCGACTCGCTTCTCATTGGTTGTGTAAAATTCGGGAGGTTAAAATTGATTGTTCTTATGCTGGGTCTGTTACCACCTGGTTGAGTACGGATACACGTCCTACTTTTTCTGTTGCCTTCTTGATACAACACTAGCGACAGTATTCCTATTCCGCGGTTAAGCAATCGCGTAGACGACCACATATCACTGCAAGATTATCTAGACAGGGCTTACGGGTAGTCGGCGCAGAATATGCGTGTGTTCAAAGCTATCAAACATAAAACAATGTGCAAACGCCATCAGAGCCACGACGAATATTGACTAGGAGGACACGTTTGATAGGGTGTCTCCCACGAAAGTGACCTTGTGGTGTTCGTGTATGACAATACTGGGTGCACAGTACTGGACGAGATGGCAGAGAAAAAAGCCAGCCAAAATTTAGACCTAGTGTGGAATGCGTTTGACTGGTTTTATCCTACTTTCTGTTTGCGAATGCTCGACGTGAAACCACGTATAGAATACTCCATTCAAGTATGAGCCCATTAACATAAACTAGGTTACTGTGATTGTGAATCTACACTGGAGGGCCACTATAACTATTAAGGGATTACTCCATCTTCATTACAAGTTTAGAGTAAAGGCTCTAGGACTTTTCGGTGAGCAACATCGTCCTTAGCGAAGTGATCTCATGTCGGTATATCAGATCCTCAAGGATCCTGAACACCCCTGCTGACCTTTGTTGGATTACAGTCACAACACCACACTGAGAGGCCATCGTTTGAAATTAGCGACATAGGAAAACAGGTTGGAATGTCGCGGGTAGGTTTTCTCCATTTGTGTATATCAGCCGTGGAACACTTCTAAATTCTAGCATCGCCGCTCCTAAATTAGCTGAACTCAAAACTTCGCTTTACGATGTATCTCACTATCTAGATTACATGCTTTAAATCAAGTTTTGGGGACACAGAACTACGTAACTAAACTGGATGTACAAGTAAGAGTCTGGTAATTCCATTGCTACCCGTATTTTTCTTGTTACATTCAGTTTTTGGTCTCATTGATTGTACATAAAACCTGTTGAAGGTGTTATCTTTCATCCGTCGTTAATCCATTGTTACGTATGGCTTACAAACGAGACCAATGGGCTTATTACAATAGTAGCCAAGTGGCATTACCTCTGTAAAGTGTGTTTGACGTAGTCAGTTCTGAGTTAAAGTTCGTTGCAATACGGGGATCCAGGAGCTACAGGGAGGCCGTAGCACACAGACCGGTTCGCTCTAACACGACAGCCAGACGTATATTGCAACCATTCAGTTTTGGTTGGGTGTAAACGCCCTACGCAGACACGGTTGACTAGGACTTCTAGGCCGGACTTTGGAGTTCCGCTTTCCTTATTATTGGTACTCATTGCGGCTGCGCAGCATTGAAGCTGTAGTGCAAAGACACAACCTGCGAATACTGTTGTTCCTGTCGATAACGCGGAAGTGTTTAGTCGAAGAACTGACTTAATAGGGACCATGTTGTTGGTCCGCACAACGTTTATCTGATCCAATGGTTTCACGCCAGTGTTTTATGCCGATTGTTCATGTGGCGGAGTGCAGAATCGGCCTGGCTATCTTTGCCATGCAATCCAAGATAGAAACATCGAGATATCTTCTATATAAACCACGCCGTACCATTCAAAGCAAAATTCACGGTGCACAGTAATAGAGTGAGCAAACGGAAACAGCAATATTGAAGTTCAGTTCCGAGCTACTTAAATTTATCGATAGACAAGTGTTGTATGTGCTGAGACTAGTCAAAGTAGACTCGGATTTGACGGAGATGGCGATATTTTGAGCAAATACATCTGGACGCAGATAGAAGGACAAGATAACAGTTGGTATGCACATGCATCGGAAGACCCAAAAAACTGCACCGTGTCAACGAGGCCCAGAGTGGACCCAAACTGCGGAGGCCTAACACTCTACATCCGATCGATTCAATGGATGGCACTGCTACGAAAGATTGCGCTTTTCAGACCTACCTTTGGGTAAATAATTAAAGCAAAACACTCACTTGAATTCCATAAAACGTTTCTGCGCCTGGAGCCGACGAACATGAGCTTGAATCAATATAGCCGCCTCAGTCGATCTGCCAGGGCCTTGGAAACGACGAACCTGTAGTTCGGAGATGTGTCACAGGGATTGGTTGTGTGACCATGAGTGGAGTATTTCAGGGATAAATAAACGATAAATTTCCCGTAGTTGCGAACCCATGATATTGCGTTATCATTTGTAAACCAACTGGTAATGCGCCCTTCCAGACATCGCTGATGACGGGCTCTCTGATCTCAAAGGTGGGGGAGATATCAAACCATCTATGCTTTCAAAGATGTCCGTGACCGCACGAAACGATTATTCGTGAACACAGCTATTATAGTCTCAGTAGGAAGAAACGACGTTCTCGCGCTTTCTTGGATGTGTAATAACTGTCCAGCTAAGTCTAGTTGGGACGAGTCTTCGCAAAAACAATAAATCCTTCTGCTATTCGCTAATGAACCCAGATCCTAACAACCTGCCCAGCTCGGGCACTTTTCTACGCATTAAACCAAGATGAAGTTATCGAATGTGTAGGTAGTTAACCTAGGCGTTTGGCGACCTTCATGAACCTCAGCTACTGGTTTATATATGTGTTCCCTGTTCTAAGTTTCCAACCACCGGGCCTGATGCGTGCGATGAAATTGAGACATTACATTAGGTCACTAAAAATGCTGTATCCGTAAATTTTCGAAACTACTTTCAGCGACAATTGTTTATTTTTATAGGTGATCATTCCACCTTAAAATAGAGGGTCATATCGAGGGTATAACATATTCAATTCTACTGGATGATATTCAACACGGCACAGCTTTTAAAGGCCCCATTAAGCACTCCGGAGCTGAAAAATTACAGATAAGTTTTCCTCTGTGGATTTGCCTGACAGCTTTTATAGCGTCTTAAGTGTTACACGGATGGATATATCGTTTTCAGGGGAAATTCAACCTGCTGCTCTGACTGCACTTTCGGGTGAGTGCAGCAAGTGTAGTTCAGACTGGAAATAGTTACATGTGGCACTCAAACCAGTGACATGGTGCTTTTTTTCAAACGATTCCCTTTTGTTTTTATCCTCACAGCATCTTGCCCGCGTCAGGCTTTAGGTAAAAGTGAACGTCACCGGTGACTTTCTCAGTCGTGTTACTATTGAAATGCTCAAAGCAGCCTTTCCGGTATTTTAATTAATGCATAGGGAATAGACGCAATTGTTCAGGTTACACTATATCCCACCTTTCACTGAGAATTGGATACCCCCACCTATCTATGTTTATGGACAAATGAAAACTGTTGAGTGCGGTCTCCGTATGAATCATGAATTCAGGTTACCGACTCTTTCTTAAGTAACTTGAGGATTCCCATTTATGATTCGTTGGAGCAAATGTCAATTACCGATGGCTTTTCTGGCATATATATGGATCTATTAGCACTACATATCTTGTGTTGAGACTAATTTATGCCTGTGTACGGGGCACGAATAATGAGTCGATTCAGTGGTGTTTCCATGACATAACTGTTACCTCTCCTTTTGTCGGTTGATTGATCACTTCAACTATCTCTTTGGCATTTTCCACACAAGAAACAAGCTCCAGCTTCGGCATTGCTTCCAAAGTTTCGGCGTACTTGTTGGTTAGGTCAAGCAACCTGTGTTTAAAAGAAAATCATAAACATAGAGTGAGACCAAGGTGAGCGAACATGGAGCAGTTGTGTTACATTGGTCACTGATATTGATTAGTTAGTTCAGCCACATCACGTTCTTATTGGTTTTCCTCGCATTAACCAATCAATAGTTCCTCACTCATGCTTTAACTCGTGCGTCATGTGAGCCATGTCACATTGCTTCGCCCGATACACCTTGTTTTGTACTAAGTCTTGTTCTTGCCCAACTGCAGTCTGGGGGTCTTTGCCTGAATTCGTTACTGTGTATTACTGGCGACGGCGATGGGAACTTTTAGGTTGGATGAATGTCAGATCGCGCATCGTTGATGGGGTTTGCCTGTTGCACGGCCCCTGCTTAATCTTGTTGCGTAGCCGAAAACTTGTGTACCAACAGAGATTTCAACACCCTTGGTACAACAACCCTTGACAAGGCGGTCCAGTTATCCGAAATACCTACACACTTAATAAATAAATAAACAAATAAATAAACGTTTTATTCCTCAGCAGTGCGAGTCATAGACCAATTGGGTGGTCTTATCAACATGTTCAACGTGATCACATAATATAGTTAATTATTCGTCTTTTGATCAATGGTTCCCATATGGGTTTTTGAAATGATTAGCAGTTTGAAAAAAAGTAGAGAGATAAAGAAACTGGGAACAATAATGAATGTAGATTTTGCGGAAAGTTCAAGTAAAGTAATACGGTCATCCATGGAACTGTCCCCAGGGGACTTGCTTCCATGCAGGGTATTTCCACGATGGGTTTCACTTCCATGCTCCAATTGGCTCTGTGCCTGTATGGCAAGATAGTAAATAGGCCATCAGAACTAGGTGTCAAATTTCTATTTTTAGGGCTGTTTTATGCATACATTATAGGCGATGAAGCCTCAGCCATAGACGATGAAGCCTCAGCACGCATGGACAAAGATACATTGACCAGGCACTCGGTCATTGCATAGCTTGTCAACGCCGCGCATTCCATTGAGCGAAACCGTTAATACATGCCCTGTGGATCACTAACATCAGTGCTACTGACATTCAGAGAGCGTGACCTGGATTCCGAACGTCTTACAGTCGTAAGCCGAACGCAAATTAATGGCTTTTTGCAGGAAGTTGGTCGCGGAATTACTATAACAGGCTGCTTGGGTTGGTGATCAAAGCCCTCAGCGAAATTGCATACTATCGTGTGACACTATTCGTAACGCCTCGAAGTTGAAACCAACGTTAACAAGACAAAGAGGGCATGATGCCTCCTGTACAGGCATCCTTCGCCACCAATTTGGCGTCAGGTGCGAATACACGGTACCTCGTACGCTTTCGCGCGGACTGAGCGTGACGCCATCTATGGTTTTGGAACTTCTCGCTAGCGCACACCCGGTTCCTCCGTGGCTCTGACGTTTGTAATGAAAGCAAAGATTGAAACGTTGAAGTGCATCAAAATCATGTTTAGATTATTCTAAGTCAGTCGTAACAACAATTTCTTGCATACCAACCTTGACTCAGAGAGTGTTACTTATCACAGTTTGCCAAAACAGGTTCCGCATTAAAGCAGGGGTCGACACACCGTGTGCGAGGAGAAAGTCGATTGTGAACTTAAAATGTGAATCAGACAAAACACAGCAACGATTGGTTGCACTGAGACGAGTAACCTTGGAGCGTGGATGAGCACGTGACAAACTGCGCTAGGGCGACAGAAGCATTGGTGAGGAAAAATTAGCGTACGAACAGCGTGTGCGCACTTCCAATCGTGGTTCGGAGCCGGAATCCCTGGCTGAGGAAACTGTAGTAGGTTTCTTTTCCGGGCTGGGCTACGCGGACCATGTATTCACTCTGGTTCACAAGTACCGCAGACCGTCCATGGCGGTGTTCCTCTACTCTAAGCGCAGCTTCAGTTCAGTCGATCGTCCGGTTTTGTTCGACATATTTTTGAGGAAACACGCTCCCATGATTTACGTGAACTTTCTGGGTACTCCATACCCGAGCACAACGGTTCGTGGCACAAAAGCTAAGGTGCTTTTCCTTTCTAGGCAAACTGTAGCTTGATGAGGAGGATGGTAGCTCGCACCAGCCCTCACGGCGAACTGTCGGACACCATCCCGATAGCAATGGTGCACACCAAGGTTGCCTCATGTCCCAATCTTCGTTCAACCCCTCACACGATCATGGAATTAGACCATACAAACATTGCGGTGCTATACGGGGAATAACTGTTTATTCTGGCGTATGCGGATGAGATGGTCTTACCGTGTAGTAATTGTTATGCGACACGGCCTACCCTGAATGGCCGCCCAAAAATGGTTGCTTCAGTTTACTTATACTCCACACATTCAAAGAGCAAAGCGAAATTGTGAGACATCCAGCACCTCAATAACTGGGAAGTAGTTGACCAATTTGCCTATCTACTGACAGCTGCATTTAGCAACGATGGGTGAGTGATGGCTAGAGCTAAGTCACGTATAGCCTACGGTTGCATCATACAATTGAGTGTTTGGCATCTTTCATCTTAGAAACAAAGTGCAGATTGAAACCGATGGTGATGGCTTGCGCCACATCGTTGAGACTTTGGCGTCTCTGGTCCTTGAAAGGGAGCAGCGCTGATCTGTAACGCCACAGGTAAGTGACCACAGTGGAGGGGAATTTTCCCGCTCTGTAAATGAGCCTTAGCCATCCGCCTGTGAACCTAATGCGCATTCAACTGTTTGCTTAGCATTGTCTGCGCAACCCCGCTTGTATCGGTTGGTCCCGACATATCTACAGCCTGGATGTGTGCAGATGAGCAATAGACCGAGATGGTCAAGTTAGTTTATTAGAACAACGAATGACAGTGATTCAGTTGCATTGGTTTGGTTAAATGATACTTATACTCGGCCGCCGCTTACCAACTAACGCGTTGTTTTGCTTGTCATATCCTGGATGGTGCCAGGTTGGAGGTGAGCAAAAGTTGAGTTGGTAACAGGAAATGCAGTCACTGATGACTAGGCTGGGGGCTGTTGGTCAGCCTCGCTTTGTCGTTTGGAATCCACATGACCAGCCCTACGTTTCGCTGGAGAGGTTACAAGACGTGTCTCGCAGTCGATAGCAGCGGCGCGTTTTTGCTGCCGTGGCCGGACTGACCATTTAAATTGTTTCTCATGCTGCTAGCTGACATATAATGGGTGCGTTTGACGAGCAACATTGAAGGCCGCAAGGAAGATATTTGGTGGATGGCACCATAGCTTTGCACGATATACAACTGTTTGTGAGCCTGTGCTTTTGACAGAATGCAGGCATCTCAGTTCCGATTGTCCGACAATACCATTTGGGGTTTATGTAACCATAGGGGCCTCTTGTTCCTCGTTATGAATCTTAACTCCTTAAGATATCATGGTTTAGCAGCGCGGAACCATATAGCTGTCTTGTATAGCTCTGATATCCCTTTAACTTTTGAACCCCTTGAGCATAGTGCGATTTTATTCGTTATCACACTATGCGCTAATCTCGGTTTGCGCACACCCGTGTCTCTTGGACATGGATGGCTTACTTAGTTGCGCTTCTCGCACTGGTCACAACTGGTCCCACATCATGTGGCGGGGCATTTGATAGTGGATCCGAAGCTGTTTACCTTCGTTGGGTGTGTACCGTAGTTGTGATCTCGTTTTCGACTCATGGCTCCACTTATTTGTTAACGGAACGATGAATATTCAGGCATGCTTGTGTAAAACTCCTGTTGCACTTTTGCACTTGGCTTTTAATTTGAAGTAGATCTTCCTTAGCCCAGTCCACTGTTTAGAGCCGCTGACTTTTTGCTTGTGAATTACAATTCCAGTGTGACTCTAACACTCGTGATTTCCCTTCGTTGTGATCATTGCCATCGTTATAACCAACAACAACACATAAGAAACCTGAGTTGCTGCTTCGCTGCTGCACAACCACGGTGACTTACCGAACGAAGAATAATAGAAGGAAGAGAAGGAGGACCTAGTGTAAAACCTTAATACCGTAAAGCAAGATTCAGGCTCAAAGCGCCTACACCTTGTCAACAACATACCGTCAAAAATATCTGGCTATAGTGCAAAGGAAGGCGGCAACACTGAGACAGATTCCTTGAAAGTTGCAATGCCCCACGTCATAATTAGCAGATAACTTAGCACCAAACACACTTTAAACAGGCAGTCCGACTACGGGACCGCCGCATATACATCACTGGTGCGGACTGCGTGGCATGTCCTGCGACGTCTCGAGCCAAGCACACGGCGGGTCACGTGGACTCTAGCCCTGAAGGCAAGACTGACGAACAACACCGACTTTAATCCTCAGTGACTTCATTTCTCGCTATCAAGTTCATTTTTGCCCACCTCGGGCGTTACGCATCCTACATCCCGTAGACAAAACAAGGCCCTCCTCGGTAAGCATAACGGGGCATACTTAGTAGGTGCCAAGCTCAACTTAAGTTATTCTGTGTTACCTGTTGTCCTAAGCAGCTAGCCTGATTATCACTGTCTAGTACTCCTCTACGCATAACATCGTCGAGGACACGCTTCTGCCATCCGATACCAACAATGTTCCGCAGACAACGATTAGGAAAGGTTTGAGGGAGCCGCAGGTCCTTTGTACGGGGGTTAAGTCTCAGTTCCATAGACTAAGACGACTGTTACTGTGGCATTGTAACCACCGTTCCTCATAAAGAGGAAACCACTTACTGCCGTCATAGAAGTAGCGGATTAGAGAAGGCAGTTCTAGTTTTGTAATATGTGAGCTGACTCCAGTCGTTCTGTGACCTTCGTTGCCGATGTAGCGGTCGTGTTAACTGAATTCACTAACTACCTCGCGTTCCTCGCCATCAAATGTCAAGTGGTCATCTAGTGACTGGTTGTTTTATACAAACATCTTGCACATCGTAGGTGCGAGAAGTATACAGAATGATGGGACCAATCTAGAGAGGTTATGCAGAGATGATTGGGTCGCCCCAACATCGTTAAACCACAAGAGAGTGTCGTCTGCATTATCAAGAGCAACTAGCTTTTGGCGAGGTAGCACATCAATTCCTGTATTATGAGGTTCTGAAAGGTCACATCCCACGATGCAGTCCACGACAAAGACGAAGAAAAATGTGGAAATTGGCCAGCACTGAGGAACGCCACTAGTTGTCCGAAGGGCATTCGTCAAGTCACTGTAGACCCTGACGCGTCCCGTTGTGTTCGAGTATGGCGCACGTAACTGTTCACATATTTGGTGGGGATCCCTTTCTGCGTAAGTCTTCCGTACAAAACGCACCGATCTACTGAATCGAACGCACTCTTGAGGTCAAGGAACACAGCTATCGTCGGTCTACGGTATGCGTGGTACTGCTCTACCATCTGTTTGCAAGTGAATACATGGTGTACCCAGACCTGTGCACGGCGGAAACCTGTACCCTCTTCCCTAATCCTGGATTCTCGTACCTCAGTGACATGAAGAACTCGCTTTGAGGCCACTACTTTTATCAAAACTGGCGTTAGGCTAATGCCGCTGTGATTAGCACAGTCTGTGCGACTGTCCCTCTTGTATATTGCCAATAAAATCGATTCACTCCAGTTAGCTGAGATGGTTCCTTCTCTATAGACATGTTCGAACAAAGCGAGTAGTGCTTTGCAAAGGACCTCACCACTATCCCTAAATAGTGAAGGTACGAGGGAATCCAGTTTATCAGCACAAAAACGATTGAGGGCTGTGATCGCGTGTAAGACCTCAGCCTCAGACGAAGCTTATAAATTAATCGCCCGTGGCGCAGCCTGCACCACCTGAGTAGGATGGGGTCCAAGAACGGGGGATAAACCAGACTGACATCGAAGCTGCTCCACCCAACGAACCTACAGCACTCTTTATTGTTATTTGGGAAGTCCTCGTTGCCACTGACTGTTTCACTGACGCCCGGTTTTCTGGAACTTTCTGTGCGGATCAGTTGGAAAAACTTGCGACAACTACCCACTGCTCCTGTTTCCTCCATTTCTTGAGTCCAACTGGTTCACCAGGCTTTCTTGTCTGCACGTGTGTTGCGCTTTAGTTCGCGTCTAATCTTTCGTCTGATCATATTGTGCTCAGAGACAGTCGGAAGTTTTCTTCTGGATTCCAACAAGTTTATCGACCTCTCGGATATCCAGTGACTGATGAGGTGAAGAATGCTAGTACACAAGTAGATGCACCTGCATCGTGCATGGTATCCGAGATCCTATTCCCTTGAGGCTAAGTATCATTTGGACATGAGAGCGAAAGTTCGGAACGAATAGCATCCGAATGGGCTTGCCTGACCTAGGGCTGAGATATCTTAGCAGTATTTAAGGTATTCATCCTAGTAGTTTACAAGCTACATAGCACAGACTAGTCCGGAAAAGCACCAGGCGCGTTTCACCCTATTGGGGCTGGTCAGTGGTGCGCATTCACTCGGTCCCTAAAGGGGATCGAATCTATAACCGCTAGAGGCAGATGTCAACTAGCCAGCAGCTTAAACCATTGAGCCGTGGGAGACGTTTGCTTGGCCACATCATTTATAAATTAACTGGGATAGAGCGTCACTTATCTTCCATTGTCACTGACAGTGGCTAGCTCGCTAGATGCTATAGCTATAGCATTTAATTAGGAGAGGCTATTTATGTTATATTATTGGTAAGTAGCCAAATGTTAGTTGTAATACCTTGCATACCTTAAAGATTACTTCTATATCCTGCTACTTACGATTAACTTAGCAGCTGTCAATCGATGGAGACGTTTGATACGCCATCAGTAAAGTTCGTGGAAAAATGACGACGTACCAAGACATGATCAGAGTCGACGCGAGTACTCCAGACGGAGCAACAATCCAGAATGGAATCACACCACCTATAATTTGTGGCAACGTATCCCTTTGGATCCGTCGCAGCCAAACTATAAGTGGACACCAAGTGGAACTTTGGCGCCGGCTGCGAATAAAAGCGGTGCTACTAAGAAACAGCCGATTCTCTGCACATAGATGTAACAGACGCTCGTTATCGTCCATTATTTGGGACTTAACCTATAATTACCCACCTAGCCGAGCTTCTGAACAGCCCAGGCGACCTACTTACACATTCATACCCACAGCAAGGACTATGATATCTGAACTGGTAACACTGCGGAGCAGGGTTTTCGGTTCGTCGTGGTGGAAGGCATCAGAACATGTAATCGGTGCGAGCACAAGCGGAAACCATTGGCAAACAGCGTCTTGCACTGCTCCGTGTAACAATCTTAGTTAATGTCACCAGGTGGGAATACAAGGTGGGATTCGCTAACTCTCTGTGAATGCAACGCTGCTGAGGTTCGTGAGGTCCATGAAACAAAAGACTTTGTATCCACGAATCGGAGTAGACTTACTGAACATCCGATTGGCTCGTAACTTTCTGGATTCTTATTGGCTTTGGACAGCCGCGTGCCTTTCGTGGTCTAGTTGTCGTGTACTGTTAACATTTAGCCCTTTTCATGCCATATGAACAGTGTCATTTTACTATGAGATAAACCCCGAATCATGCTCCTGCTAGTTCGTACTGGTACCACCGTAAATAAGCTGAAGCTGTTACGGTGCCGGTAAACATTACACACAGCAGTGCCGTTCAGCAATCCTGGGTTAAATATATTTCTACAAGATGCTCAAAATCCAGGATCTTGATGTTTATAATGAGTATAATAGGAAGGATATCCAGTAGACACACTCACTGTTTACCATTCACCACGACAGCGGTTATGTTGTACTCCGCAAATAACTGCTCCAATTTCTCCATTACACGAGAAATCCTGTAAGTTGCGTGGAATCAAAACGGGAAAAGGCAATTTGCAATGGGATTACAAGCGCCGAATTTATCAGTACATGTTCACAAACGCATAAGTTGTTTGTTTGTTTGCTATAGTGGTTGATTGGTTGGGAGCTTTTTACATGCGACTAAACTATCGTTGCACTACCTGCATCAACATCTGCTTACGCTATAAAGTGATTCCTAGTTACAAATTATGTACAATCTGGACCTTAAATTACTTATTTGACGCATATGGCTCCCTCAGGATCTTCCACATAGGGAAGAGTAAACTTGCTCCTAAGTGGATGGAAGTTACGTGTTTCCTGCCCCCAAAACAATACACTCCCCTAAGCTTTTCAACCCCGTTTGCACTGATCAAACAGAGCTGGCAGGCATCCAGCCCGTGGCTTTTGAGGTGTCTGCCGAATCCACTACCAATTCTCTCCGAAGCTACCGAGTTGCAGTGACCAACGCTTGTCACAACGGTTAATAGATTATGAGTGGGGTCATCTGGAAGCACTCGTTGTACGAATTGCTTGCAACGCACAATCTCAATGTGAACCGCATTTCGCATAGAAGTGTGTATTATTCAATTCGATCACTGGGACCGTAACTGAAGGAGATGGAAATTTCTTGTTGATCTCATGTAGCTACATGAAGTATTCTGACTGATCAGAACACAATGTGGATTAGCGATTAATGTGAAGAAACCTGACCACAATTCCTGAACAACCCTCGTTCTACCATCGAGACAGGACTCGACCATAACGTGGTGCGATGGTTTGCGTGCCTCAGTGATCCATTGAATTTTGCTGGTTGGTGCTTTTTCACCTCTTCAGAATCACTAATATCAGAATGGCCAATGGTTAGAGGCCAGAAAAAGCGCAGTCTCCTGATCTTCCAGGTTGGGATTTGGAGTGTGGGTAGTTCCTTACTCTCAAAAACGGGCTCTCTCTAGTCCAGCACTAAAACCCCGTTGCTTTGCGGTAAGGTTTTTGAACCAAACACTTTGGTTGAGAACCCTAATCATTCTTCTGTCTAGACCCTGGCAACCTGACATTATTCTACCCACGCACTACAATGAATCATCCTACTAACAATTTACTGATGCTATGTGACTGGTACATACGTAAACATTACCAAAGCGTTGTACGCGCATTGTTTAAGCAAAATGGGTGTTTATGGTAAGCTGTCGCCACCCTGCAGTATCCCCAACATTGGGAGACAAGGTTGCCCGCTATCACCTTTCCTCTTTAACGTCGCTATTGATGAAGTCATGGAAACGGCGTTCGCTGGACACGACCTAGAAGGTGTGGAGCTACTTCCTGGTGAGCGACTTCTTGACTTGGAGTATGCGGACGACATTACCCTAATCTGTGACAGCTCCCAAACATGACAAACAGCACTGGACCGATTAGCACTGGCTGTCTATCGTTTTGGGCTATACTCTGCTCCATCGAAATGCAAAGTACTTCTCCAAGATTGGCAGGGACCCAACCCTGCGCTAACGCTTAGTGGTGATCTGCTAGAACTCGTTCAGGAATTCAAGCACTTGGACAGCTTTATTAGCGCTCCTGGGATCGAAGATGAGGTTACGAACCGTATATCAAATGTTCGAGGTGCTTTTGCCAATCTCCGCCATCCGTGGCGCGGACCCGACATTACTCTGGCCCTGAAGGGCAGAGTATATAACGCAGCCGTCCGTTCAACCCTCCTATACGGTCGTGAAACTTGGCGCATCAGTTCGACAGACATAAAGAGGCTCGTCACATTCGATCATCGCAGCTTAGCTCATGTCTGGTGGGAGCACCGCGTGAGCAATGAGCGTGTTCGACGTCGCGTATTTGGTACAGGAAGAGCGTGTGAACCGCTCAGCATCATTATATCACGCACCACGCTACGATGGCTGAACCACGTGTTACGCATGCTAGCACACCGCCTCCCGCGAGGTGCATTGTTGTGCACCCGGGGGTGCGGTTAGAAAAGAAGGATGGGAGGTCGAGCGATGATTTTCCCGAGAGGAATGAAAACCCACATACTGAAACTGGCGTCGGTTGGTGCATTCCGACTGCCTGGCTGGAGTCCCAAGGACAATGAACACGTTTGGTTAGACATGCCAGCTGATATGGCTAGGAGTCGGCCCCAATGGCGTTTGTGTTGCGAAGTTATGTGTCCATCCCGCTCTAATCCCGATCTCATGTAGAATGTGTAATATAATAGTTAACATCATATTTTTGCAATGTAATTCGTATACTTTGTGTTGTATTTTTAGTCGCATATCTTTCGTGTTGCGGAACATTATGTAAGGTGTGTTTCTCACCCTTAGCTAACGTGTACTGATAATGTTGATGATGTACCCTCGTCATGGGTGTACAAGGTGTACTTCATCAACACTTTTTGAATAAACTGCTGCTGAACATCAGGAGATCCGTGAAACGGAAAATCGGGCGTCCACTAATCGTATTAGGCTCACAAACACAGCGGTAATGTGCTTTCAAAAGGCCGCTTGGACTCTGTTACGACCAAGTTTGGAAGGCTTCGCGGACCGATACGCGAGTCATTTTCCCGAGAGTAGGTACTGGTTCAAGAAGTGATTGGGCCTATACATGGATGAAAGGTGTGCATCCTAAATCATTTCCAGCTAATTTTGCTATTTCACTTGCCGCAAGCGGATTCAACACATTGTATTGTGACTGACTCAAGATTACAGTTTGGAAACGATCAAGTTTATACAATGTGTGCCTGTAGTGGAGGACTTGCCTGGGCCACAGACGACTGTAGTGTTCTTTAAAGTCCTGAAACGTAGCACATCGTCGGTCAAACACTCCGCATTCGACGCGTAACCAGTGCAATGAGTCATCCTCCATGTTAGGTGCAGGGGTCGATGGTGGTTGCTGAAGCGTAATCGAACGGAAACCAGTAAAATTAAACATTAAAAATATAAATAAATGATCAGCCGCACGCCGTAACGGCGCTTTGCCGCCACGCAACCACCAACAGTCGCGCGTGGCTGAGTATACCGCGAGTACGCCCGCCCCTACGCGGACTTGAACCGATGACCTTGTGGTTGCAAACCAGGCGCGCAAAACGCACGGCCACCGACCGACCGGAAACCAGTAAGTAGGTGACGTCTATGCTTCTTGCATACATTTCTGGTTGTGGGAATTTGCCTCCCCTGGTTCTGTTTTATTGCTTTTGATATACCAAATGTTATGCGATATACGGAAAATGTAGTATCATAGTCTCTGG
>OX104070.1:2111020-2128956 GCA_944474145.2 Dicrocoelium dendriticum
AATCTTACAGTATAGCCGGCTGAAAAGTTGTAGAAAGTTTCTCTCACTTCGGATGTGTTAGCCGGGGAACAATCTCCCAGATTATATGCTGACTATGCCCTAAACCTTACGATATATAAAAGACATGGCGAAGCGTTGTCCCATTCACATATCGTTTAAAACTTGGTAGCCAAGAAGCGACATAACGCAACCAAATGGTGAGTTTCCAATTTCTATCAACGGGTTTACACATTTAGTACCTGCGTATCTCGGCTCTGTTTTACGTATGCCTCAATACAAACACTAGACACATTTCATTCTAGCATTCACTTTTATTTTCCAAATAATTTCCATCCCACAGGACTTGTTAAGCCTTCTCTTTTTCGAATACGCACATCAGGAGAGGAATGTTGTGGGTTGACACTGTCATTTGCTGTATACTCATCGACCACGTACATGCAAATGACAAAGAAATCATATTAACATAAGTCCAATTGTTGGTCAACTGAATTACCATTGTGTGTTGCTCTCTACCCCGGAAAACTTAGCGTCACCGACAGCTGTTTTGAATGCAGGTCGTTGGGCGCTGTCGATTGATAACAGTGGGATCGAGAAACTTGATAATATTAGGTCTTTGGCTGCGCATGCTAATTGTGAATGATTCATCCGGGTTTGCCTGGGGACCGGTGTTCAGCAAATGCCACTATGGAATGTGTTCGTTAATCTGGACATCCACTTTTCGATCAGTGCATCTAAAATAGCTGCCTGCTTAGCTACATATGAATTTTTATAAACATCAGGACGTGCACTGCTTGGACACCGGTGTCTTCAATGAACACGTAGGCAATGGTCTAGTGGTTATAAACATGTGTAGCTCCGCTATAGTGTATACCTATTACAATGAAGCGCTTATTCTTTACGCTGACTTTTATGAAGTGGTCACTTTTGAATGGCAACTCAGTGAAAACTGGTTTCTTCGGAACCATTATCTCTTGATATCCTTTCACTGTGTCGCTGTAAATCTTTAAAAACTGTAGTGACTAACCATTAGATTGTAGCATCTGAAACTCACGGTTTAGCAAATGCGGAACTAACGCTCTGTGGCTGACGCTTAGCCGAAGTATCGCAAAGCAAAACATGCCAGGCAAACGGAAGGTAAACTGTATCCTAACCAGCATATTGTGCATCGCATCGATCCATTATTCTAAATTACCTTAACCGATGAGCGGCTGTGCCGGTTGCTGACACAATGCAGCAGATGCAGGCAACGAATAGAAAGACCTCGGTACATTGGCAGTGAGGATGCCACATTCTTTCTTCATTTACTTTGGACCACTCTAGTTAGCTTGGTATCGGCCGACGGATCGGCGACTGCTGAGTTGAACGGCATCTGCTGAGCCTCCGATTGGTCCGAGTACGGGGAATTTCGTGCATTTGTCACTTCAGTCTGATGGTTTGAGGACTTGTCAGCTGGCGGAATTGAGACGGAACAATGGCGGACATGATCCCTGGGTCGGGCCACTACTCTGCCATCAGGTAAAGCCACCTCCGTATGTTGACCCGCAACTTCGCGCTACTCTCCACGCTTGCAGGAAGTTTCGTTGGGCAACTTGACGAAGACCGGTCCATTCTCGCAGAATCTTCTGTCGGTAACCTTCTGGTCCTACTAAGTCTTCGGTTTCTCTTGCTAAATATCGACACGTAGCCCCTGGTCAGGAACCAGAAGACCCAGCCTTGTCCTCAACCTCCGTCTAAACATCAATTGCCTGGGCTCTTCTCAGTAGGTTCGTTTAGCTTGCCGCGGTAGCCAAAGGGGGCCTTATACAACTTTATATTACTCGTAAGTAGCAGGATTTTAGCTGTAATTTTGTTGGGTTTTCATCCCAGTAGTTTATATGCTACACAGCGGAGCTCAGTCCGGAATACGGCGAGACGTGTTTCGCCCTACTGGGGCTCGTCAGTGGTGCACATTCCCTGAGTCCGCTTCTGGGGATCGAACCAATGACCGCTACAGGCAATTGCCAACTTGCCAGCAGCTTAAGCCACTGAGCCATAAAGGACGTTGAATCGGCTACATAATTTGCAAACTAACTGGGACATAGCACCAATTATCTTCCATTGTCACTGCCAGTGGTTAGCCTGTGAGATGATGACCTCTTCTCACTATACGCCATATCCATAGCATCTTAAAACATTGAGAGGCCATTTATTTTCTATTCCTCATAAGTAGCAGGATGTTGGTTGTAATTTTGTTGAGGTTTTCATCCCAGTAGTTCACAAGCACCAGACGCGTTTTGCCCTATTGAGGCTCGTCAGTGGTGCGCATTCCCACGGTACTCTAACGAGGACCGCATTAACTTTGTTCTCAGTGGAACGGACGCTAATTTCCTTACTCCATTCTGCCAATCTGTTTGAAGCTGGGTGGTGGGGGCTGGTTTCACAGGATGTATGCCGTTAGTTTTGAGGAACTCTTGGAATTCCTGACTAGTAAATACGAAACCGTCGTCGGTTTTAGCGTAGGTGGTATACCAAAGGTATTGAAACACGTTGGCATGCAAGAACCGGTCGCCTCAGAGGTGCAATGTGAAAGTGGAAACCTTTGACCCATCTCAAGTAAGCACCAATCAAGAGGAGAAACATTTTTCCATCTAACGGGCCAAAGAAGTCTGCGTGGATGGGTTCCCAAGGTTTACTGGGCCAATTCCAGGAACTAAGTGGCACCGGAGGGACGTTCCCCCGAGTGCCGTAACACGCTTCTCAGTGTCGGATCAACTGTTCGCTATTTCAATATTCGGCCACCCCACATATGATTGCACAAGTGACTTCCTTTCCGTGATTCCTGGGTGCGTTTTGTGCGGTTCTTGTAAGATATTATGTCGCCACCGTGGTAGTATGATCACTCTAGACCACCTTACAGACACACATCTTCGAGGCTGAGCTCTGTGCGTCGGAAATTAAGGCGTTACTTGTGCTTCACAACTGTCAGACCATCCTTGGGAGTCAGGACGCTTGACTTGAGCCAGCAATATATCGCGTTCAGTTTCCTGATGGAGATCTGTATTTACACCGGATATTCTCCCAAATGTTGCAGTAGATGGACTTGCTCCACAGGTTTAAGTACGCGGTCTGGTAGGTGATTCAGTGGTAAACGGCACGGAGCTCCCGCCATTCTATTTGCTTTCCCATGGACATAAACGATATTGTAATTGCAAGCGGAGAGTAATAAAGCTCAGCTTTGCACACAAGATTATGCCATTTGATTTGTGCTCCTTTTCTCATCAATCAGAGTTAACAGAGGCTTGTAGTCAGTAAAGATTTCAATTTTTGCCGCAGATCCTGGGGGTATTACTTGATTCCAACGATAACCGCTAAACATTTCCTGTCGAACTACGCTTAGTTCTTTTCTGCTGGCGCCAAAATGCTGGACGCAAAATCTATTGGCTGGTCGATCATGGCTTCCATTTGGTGTGATAGTACGGCCCCGAGTACTGTTGGAGACGTATCGCAATGAAGGGTGATCGGTTTCTTTGGCGAAAAATGCATTAACAATTTAACTTTACTGATAGGTAATCTGACAACATCGTAAGTTTTTGTTGTTTAGAGGACCGCGGCCACCTGGTATTCATAGAAGTAAAGTATACAACGGTGCGAGAAGACTGGCCAAATTGGGTGACAAACGACAGTAATGGGTTATTGTCAATAGAAACGATTGCAGTTCGTTAATATTTCGGAGAATCTAGAATGGGTTGAATTGTTTTCGGTGTTTGTCAAACCGAAACCGCAGAGACTCAATGGTATCACAAAAAAAGACACATTTAAATTCCCTGCGTTTCAGTCCGCTCTCCTGAAGGCGATTCAAGACTGTTGCAAGTGCTGTCATATGCTCTTAGTCGTTAAGCGCGATAACCAAAATGTCGTCCAAGCAAGCGAAAACTTCGGGTATGCCTTTCACTAAGTTGCCTTTAATTCGCTAAAAGATCGTAGGGGCGGAGTTTATCCCGAATGGTAATCGGTTATAGCAAAATAATCCCATGTATGAATTGGTGGTTATAATTTCTTATGAAGATTCTTGCAGCCCCAATTGAGAATAAGCATGGATTAGAACAAGTTTCGAGAACTATTGTTCACCCGACAAAGTTGCTTGAAAGTCATCTATCCGTGGCATCGGATAATGTTCCGTTGTCGTCGCTTGATCAACCGTCAGTTTATAATCGCCGCAAATACGAATTGGCCCATCAAGCCCCTGTACAAGAACGATGGGTGCAGTCCAAGAAGAGTGGTGTATAGATGCATTTATTCCGTCCATGTTTAGGTGCTCTAACTCTACCTTCGGACAGATTGCGAAAGATGGACTTCGTGCCTTGTAAAATTTTGCTTGAGTCTGTGACTTGCTATTCAAGCAAGCTTTGAAACCACGTAATTTCCCAGGTATATTTGCATCGAAAACACTGGCAAAAGCTTTCAAGAGTGTAGGTAAGTCAGAATCACTGTCCACCTTCTAGATAGATTGTACTATTTGGAGGATGAACTTCAACCAGTTCCTCCAAGTAAATTTGCTCCGTCTATATTAACAAGGATTAGAGGAATAATTAAGGTATTGTCCCTATGGTTTACTTGCGCGCCACCCACGCCCAAACCCTTGCGTATTTCTCCGGTGTATGATCGTAAGTTAGACTGCGTCGGTGTCAGAAATAGGTCAGGTAAAGTACGGTTGTTGATCACTATAACCGAAGCCCCGGTATCGATCACCAGACATACTGGCTGGCCTTCAATGTTTAAATCAACGGTGTACGAGAGTATTCCCATTGCATCCGATGTGATTGTGTGCGAAATTAGATGAAACATGGGATCGTCAGTGTTTGCTACCGTTCGAATAATACACTGGGCAGGGCGGGGTATCGCTTGTTGAAGCACAGTAGAATGACATACGCGTGCAACATGTCCAAACTTTCCGCACTTATGACAAGTAGACTTTGTGTCTGCCATCAGTGACTATTTCATGTTGCACGCCGACTTAGTAGTACGTGAAGAAACATTTGTCGGTAGGTGATAGTCGAAATTTAACCGCAAGGAAGGCAGGTGAAGGAGAATCGCTTCGAAAAAGAATTAATTTTTGCACAACGCTTTCCCTTTGTCTGACTAGTGGACAGGCTGTTTCTCAAGTGAGTTTCTTCTCGTCGTCTGACAGCAGGCTTCCTCTAGCTTATCGTCTCGTATGCCAACCAAAAGCATTGCACCGCCATCGACTCTTCAAATTTCGTTGCAGGAATTTCATTTTAACGGAAAACAGGAATGGGCTGTGGTGTACGACTAATGAATTTCTATATATTCTCCTCTTCTCCCTATCGTAAATGAGAAAAACTTAGGCGCGCCATAACACATGTTGCCGCGGTCCACAAAGGCCATCCAGGGCGTTAAAGCAGTCCTTCAGGGATGTGCTTTCGTACACAACACAACGCATCAAAAAGACTTTAAACTTCTGTACCGAGGTGTTGTCTCAGTAGTTTGATAGATTGGGTTTCACTAAGTTTTATTTGGGGATGTGAAATTGTGAAAATCTCAAGGTAGTTACAGAAGGTTCGTTTCCAACGATTACAAACTCCTTGGGTTGGCTTGGACGAAGTGTCCTTCCTAAAGAGATCAGGCGGCGTAAAATTGCTCAAAATAAATAATTCCAAGTTTAACCTTTGTCGAAAAATGTTACAGTTTGGCAATTGCGGAATTAACGCTCAGTGGCTGACTCTTAGTCGAAGTACCGCAAAGCAAAACATGTCAGGCAAACGAAAGGCAAACTATATTCTAACCAGCATGTTGTACAACGCATCGATCCACTATTGTAAATTAGGCCAATCGATGACTCGATGAGCGGGTTACTGACACAAGTCAGCAGCTGCATGCAACGAATCGGAAGGCCGTGATGATGCCATAGAAACAATAGTTCTTTCTTAGCTTCCAGAGTATCTGTGATGCAAATCATATGAGCCCGATGGAACAAAGTTCGAACTAAGGAGTGTTTGTGATGTATCCGTGAAAAGCTCTTAACTTATATATATTGACTCGTCCACGTCGCTTTTCGGTAGGTTGGCCTTTGAATTGAACCACCTGGCTGTCGTGTGAGCAGTATATGTATGTATGGGCGACAATTGTGACGCTAAGTTTCGAGTCACAGTAAGATTCTGGTGTACACTATTAAACGCTTTGGTTACAAGTACAATGCCTTCAACTTAATCCACGACTAACAGTATATGGTCAGTATGGCGATTATGTAAAGTGGCTGGCTTGCTGATGTCTACTTTCTCTTCAATCATGCTTATAAGTACGTCCGCCAGCAAGGGGCCTAATGAGCTGCCTATAGCCCCACCATCGATCTGTCTATGTGCTTTTCCTTAAAAGCAAAGTTTAACATCTTTTGTACACCGTAAGAGCATATTTTTCAACATTTCCTTGGGCAGTTGTATTCGCTTGTTATTTGTTGTGATCAACTCACATAGGTGATCGACATTCTCATTCAAATAAACATCAGTGAAAAACGACTGCACGTCAAGGGAATACGCAATTGTGAATCAAGTTTATGCCTTCCAACCAGGGAAGTACTCCGAAGCTGTTCGATTGTGTGTGTTTTACAAGGGATCTTCTAGCAGGCTCAACTATGCAATTCAACCGTTTCGCAGTGACATGATAAGGCGAATTCACCATAGAGATTATTAACCGTATAGATACTCCTGCCTTATGCATTTGGTAAACCATACATTTGTGGAGTTTGGGTGCCCACTGGTTTTAGCGCTTTATATTGATTCTCTGTGATGAAGCAATGGAACAGTAAGATTTGTAATTTGCGACACAATTGCATCTTGATCAAACGGACTGTGTCGAAAGCAGAATCTGGCTTGCAATTTTTCTCCGTGATATACCATCGTTCCATTGGTTCACTGTGACAGCTAGCCGCTTTGCCTCAGTTGCTTCGCTACGGCAGGGCGGCTGAAGCCACGTAGTAGGAGCGACTGGCGCTACCATCGCCACTCCCCTATGGCTACACGGTCAGGTTAAACATCAGCAGAGCACAACCTAGTGACATGAGGCAAGAGACTGGAAAATATACCAGCAATAAATCCGTTCCGTCACCCCTATATTTCTTCTGACAACCTCTACTAGAACTGTGCAACGAATATATTAACTGATAAATCACTTCAGGCATCTGCAATTCTAAAGAAAATTATGACATGAATAAGCTTGTTAAAACCTTGATAAGATAAGGTAAATGAACGTGGATAAAATCACACTGTTGCCCAACTGGTAACCTGAACATTATGAAATATATATTAATGGTTTGCTCAATCAGACTATGCGGTAACTGCAATTGCACGCGACCAAGGCTGGATAATTGCTGCTGGAGCAAGTTTATGACCAGGGCGACGTCAAAACTTGTACCAGAGTTCGTTGTTTGCACAGTTCTGACCTAGGCGATGACCGGTAGATGTTTCTTGAGCATTTTTGAGTAACGTATAGGGATGGTATCGACGACTTTAAAGGACTCAATCATCTGAGCTTCGTGACCAGTTTCAAGCAAGTGTTTTAGAATGGAACTATTGATGTTCTTCACCGTAGCCTGTCGCACTGACGTAGGACAGTTCTCAGCAATCTGTTGGGACACCAACCTTGTCGTTTGTCCAAAGTACCTTGCACCATAGATGCAAATAAGCTAGTATACGATGAAAAATTCGACCCAGACCGGGAATTTGTCCTTTATATGCTGAGCAATTAAAAGTTTTGTTTTAGCAGCTACTTTGATCTTAGCAGCTAGATACGCATGGGTCACTGCGTTTGGAATTTTTTACTTCAACAGTTTGAAGGCTATGTCAAATTTAAAATGTACCGGGAAGAACACATGTCTTTTTGGTACTGCAACCACAGATTTTGCAGAATCATGTTGTGTGGAATGTGCCTTAATGACTTGTATGGGATAACGATTTTTTTACAGAGTGCTGAAGATGAGCTCCGTTTCACTTTCAATCATCGCCGGACTGCAGGTGGATCTGGTGCGATGGTACAGACAGCGAGCTGAATTTCGCTTGTACCTCAGAGGTACAAAACTGGGAAAGTGGGTGCATTGACCTACCTACGTTGTTTTGCGAAAAACACTCCTTTCGATTGTTTCATCCTCGCCTCTGCACAGTAGAACGTCTAGGGAGGCCAAGAAACCACCTTGTTCGACCCTGGGGGATAAATTACAAGGAAGGATGTACTCGGTTAAAGTGGTCTAGTAGACTGCTGCAATCCATGACAATGAACGTGTCATCCATGTAACGGCATTAAGAATACACTGAAGCGATACTGCTACTCACGTGCGTTCATTCGAGTTTCGCAAGCAAAATGTCTGCGAACTGTGGGCCTTGGGGAGAACCCGGAGCCCGGATATCGATTCCAGAAAGCAGATTGGGTTGCAGGGAAAGTCTTATTCTTACAACCTAAGGTGCCCTGTTTGCCTAGCTGTAGGAAAACAACATCGTTGTACACTGCTAGCTATGGGAACGGAAAACGCACAACACACACGGTGAATATGCATTGCAATCGAAATGAGCTCCAAGCAAAATGGCGCTGCGTAAACTTTTTTCAGCTTTTCATTCATGAAGTAAAAAGAAAGTCTCGAAAGATTCTATCCTTACTTAGATGACATTCTCATCATCAGCTCTACAGACGATGAACATCTCCGTCCCCCTGAAGCTACTACACTTTGCAAGATTTTGTAAATTTTGTTCTTGTATAGTGTGTAATGTCGAGTTCGCTAAGGATGATGCAAATTACTTAAGAAAACCTCACCACACTGCACTGGGACGGTTTCTCTCTCCTTGTCCTTTAAAGGTGGCGTCATCGAAGCTTGTCCG
Source organism: Dicrocoelium dendriticum (assembly GCA_944474145.2). Lineage (NCBI taxonomy): Eukaryota > Metazoa > Platyhelminthes > Trematoda > Plagiorchiida > Dicrocoeliidae > Dicrocoelium > Dicrocoelium dendriticum. The sequence goes on from OX104070.1 coordinate 2,119,882, forward strand.
CCCACACCCGAGTGGACCAGCTTGTTTGTGGACATGGTAATCACACCCAGTGGTCAAGTTGAGTGTCTGGCAAGCGGGGACCGGCTTCATGCGGGAAAATTGCTGTGCGAACTGGGAGCGACAGGTACGTTCTTTATATTATTTGCTGCGAGACGTTTGATGCTAAAGTGTTTGTTTCACGCGTTCAATTTTATTGTAACAGACTATCGATTACAGCTCATACTACTGATAGCGCTTTGCAAAGGAAAACCACAACTACTGCAACAGAATGTATGTCCAGGTAAATTACGACTTACCAGTTTCTAAATGAGTACCATAGAGTTTGTCGTGACTGGACCGAATTAGAAGACTATCGAAGTTCAGAAGTGCGTCAAAACACCCGGGCCCGTCGATTCAGAAGTCGATGGCGATGATTTATGCCTGTGGACGACGGCCGTCCCTTGTTGATTCGAGCATAAAAATTACTTGGGTAACGCAGAGTAGTAGGAGTAGTAGTAGAATAGGAGTCTTGAAGATCACTAGCCTGCAGTGCGATCCGACGGTGCGGGCTCTACGCTACGCAGGGACAGGGCGACCCTCGAAATATCCTTAGCTAACGTGCCACTGGTGGTGGTTCCACAGCAACGAAGCGTCAGTACTTTGCACCGGCGTGCTGCTGATGCCCCAGTAACACAGCGGCTCGGTCTTCTTGAATAGCTGGATTCATACGTCTGTGGGGGCAGAATGTATTAGGTGTGGAAGAGTCGGATTTGCAAGCTGTCATGGTGAAGCACTATAAGCCTCTACGTGACTGCTGACCGGCTTCGTTGACACTCCCAACGGAACTAGAGTTGAATGAAATCTACCCAACGCCTCTTTGGTCAAAGTGCTAGGGCTAGGTCTGTTATGTCCCATCGTTCTGAGCTTTCACAGCAACAGCCGAACCCTCGACGCAGCGTCAAGGCTTGCCAGTTCCACTTTGAAGATATCCTCATGCCGCTTGAACCACGCGCCATAGATCGATTCTGCTTCGGGATCAACAGTAAATTCGGTGACACTGCTGAGTAATGTATCAACAAAAGATCTGCACGCGCTTTGCACTGGGCCTGATTGAACGCTCAGTTGTCCATTGAGCATCTCAATCAATCGCAGCTAAGAGGCCTTAAGTTGTTCTTGGTGCCGTGTCAAATATTTTTCAGATCTTTAGAAGAAATTGTTATTGTCAGTTAAAAATCCGTCGCCCAAAATGATGTGTCGACTCGGAACTGCTGCTCAAACCCCAGGCAACTGTTCAAAACCCACAATCGCAGTTGATACTGCGAAGAAGAGCTGCCATAGAACAGAACAGCATGTAGAATACTGCGCTACCGATAGGGGCAAAGCAAAGATTCCAAACTCATTGTATCCACTCCACAATATAGCATGTGCCAGTTGCTACAAAGCAATGATATCCCAACTTGGTGGACGACTTAATTTGTGCTTACCTAGTAACCCTACCTGGGGCTGCACCGAATCTCTAAATTAGTTCTATTTAGAGATAGTTCATCACGGTCGACTCTCAGTCAGCAGGTTTTGGCTAGTTTGGAAAAGCACTAGACGCCGGTTTCCACCTTATGGGTCTCGTCAGTTGGACTAACTGCTGTGGACTGTACAGTTTGTAACTTGTATGACAGCAGAAGATGTGCCAATTATCAAGCATGCAGGTCCACGGCTGTCACCCATGGCAAAGTGCAGAAGATGAGTCGGCCTATACCATAGCCAATGGTCAATGATGCAGACCCGCGGCTGTCACCCATGGCAATGTGGCACTGGTTGCTGTCACCCGGAAGTCATGGGGGAGGAACCCGGCTGGAAGGCTCACTACTGACGAGACCCAGGAGGTTGGACCACCGGTGTCTGGTGCTTTTCCAGACTTGCCATCGTCTACTGAATGACAGTGGACTATGATGAACTAGCTGTACTCATACCAAATCCCCCTACTCCTTAGGAAGTTCTATTTCCAACAGGAAACAGTTGATCACAGGCTGGTTTGCTTCGTTCCCATAACGGTGTTCCAGTTCACCGTTTCTCTTCGTCTTACGGAATTTCGCCCAAGTTAATTCTCTACACCATTTATCGAAAGAGTGAAAACCGTGCGACATTACTGTCGTTGTTAAGACCGCTTACTCAAATGTTTGCACGACTGGGCTGCGACTGAAACGTGAAAGATCCGTGTGGAGGCGGTGGAAGGTAGCAATCATGGAAAACCCATCTCAGCTCAACTTGTCGTCAGCTTACTGTTGACCATGGTTCCAAGTAGCACTGCAGCCGAAGCCATCTAGAGCACACAACTTGTAATGTGTATATGAGCATGCTCACCATCCCACTTGTTCGAATGATGTAGGTCGCGCAGCGCGGTCACAAACCGCAGCAGAGCAAGCTTAACCGCAATTATGCTATGATATGGCAATAATAACAAAAGTAAATGGAAACATAATGACAAGATTTCGTACCAATACTTCACTACCATATGATCCCACTGACTCAGGTAATGGCGAATAATGATAATAAAGAGAGAAGGGGGCCTAGTACAAAACATGGATGATTGAAGTAATTATCCAGGATCAACGCACCCTCAACTTGCCGTGCTCACAAACAGACAAGGTGATATTTGCGAGGCACTCGCCTCTCTAAGGCTTTCAGTGTCTAGCGTCATGATTGGCTATGAGCCTCGAAAACCCCAGTACTGGCCATACACACACATAGCGAGGTCTCAAAAGAGGGCCCCAAAGAAATAGGTCTGTTGGCATCTGGGGACTACAATGCACGTACCCAACTAGCTGTTCTTGTGATGTTCAGATGGATGTACCATGGCTTTGTAAATTCATCCACTTTACCTACAGAGTTTGCTATCTTCGTTCTAAACTCCACTTGACCTGGACTGAGTCACAGAAAAATTCGCGTGGATCCTCTTCTAGTAACGTCTTGGCCTCAATGAAGTTACGTGTTAATATTCGACTTTATTTATGCTTGAATTTTGGGGCATACGTTGTTTTTTTTAACCTTAGATAAACATGGAAGCCAAAACAAGTTCCTTTGGGCGTTAGCAGGGTATGTCGTTATTCCTAAACAAATACCCTTCGCACCCATCTTACGCAAGCCAGGAACTAAAACCAGCCCGAAGGGATCCATGGTCAGCACGTACTTTCCGAATCAGCGTGCTGTGACCAACGTGACCAAGGGGCTAGAGATGTAGTAGGTGACCAGACAGATTACTAATAACTAGTAGGACCTTCAGTGAAAGTTCACGGATTTACCCCAGCAAATCACAATTCAAATACCTTAGGCACTAATCTGGAATAGCATCATTTGTCCCTTTCGCACTGTTCAGACTAGTCACTGGTGCGTGCACATCCTCGGCCGTTTCAAGGATTGCTGGTTAGAATAGCTACCTTGTTAGATACTGGGACGAATAACTAAAATAGTAGACAAGTGTTGAAAAACGATTCAATTAAATGTGATACACCATCCGATCAGAAGAAAAGTTAGCCAACTATTGCGAACACCTTTGAGTATCTTCGTCGCTATCCCTCTTCTACAGTTCCCACATCATCCGTCGATCCACGGTGGCTGAACGCCGTCAGTACTCGCTTGGCAAAGGCAATGGTTCAGAAAGGATTTGTCGGACATTTCGGAATTGACTTCGTAACTTTTATTCACCCGGAGAGTGTGAGTTTTATTGAAGGATGTTCAGTCGGTTTCAGATAAGAAAAAATTAGGGCTGATTAGAGGTGTTATTTGTAGACGGCCACACTATTTTGCACATAGTATCGCAAGAGTAGATTAGCAGAAAGCAAGTTTAGAGTTGGTGTAATATGTGGATATCCATTTAGGGTACTTTTGTTTGTCTCATTTTTTCCGCTAGGGTGGGTGAAGCAGCTGCATGTTCATATGCGGCATGCAAATATGTTCAGTAGTTTGAGGGCAAACCTTCCACGTACTAGTTTATTTTCCTAGTTATGCAATTTTCGTCCTATGGAACCTGTCAATCACGGGCTTTTTACCGATGCAAAACCCTTATTTCCACTGTTCTCAACGTACACATACGCGAAGTTTAGTACTCGCCGAGCCGTGCCCAGTCTGTGTCGTATATCCGCTTTGTGCAACTGTGATCAGTTCAAGTGGATGCTTCTTGGTTAGCCCTGTTGTGTATTCGTCCAGCTTGTGTGACCGCGGGTTTAGATAGACAGCGCACACGGCCCCCGACACACACACACACACACACACACATAAGTGCATATTTATCGGCTTCCCTATTGGTTCATTCTTCTATGTGCTTCATAATGTACTCACGTAGTTACATACGTTTTAGATGACATTAGTTTGTTTACCGGAGCGCCTTTTCGCTTCGGCTCGTGCACGCGACTTTTCATACACAACTCTGGCGTCCCGGCTTATGAAACTATGCCAAGGAATTACATCCTGTACAGTTTACTGGTCTGATCCGACCTTACGTCCTACCGAAAGTGCATGGGCACAGTACAAAACATCGTTCACGAACTACCTTGACCTACTGCACACGGCTGCTAACTACACAGAACGCAATAAACTGAGGCTTCTCAGACACCTAATCGGTGATGAGGGACAACGTCAATTTGTTGCTTTGGTGCTTCAGTTACAAGCTACCCTAACGGAGGCCTTGGAATGGCTGGACAATTCATGGGGCCAACGTACAAACCTCTTCATGGCTTGTCTCAAGTTTTAGCGACTTACACAGGGACCAACGGAAACTCTAGACAGTTTTGTTGATCGCTTCGTACGCGGTGTAGGACCCTGCGAGTATCCAACCATATCGAAAAATAGAATCGAGGGTGTCATGCTAGGGTTACATTTCATTAGCGGAGTCACAAGTAATCAAATTCTGGAACGCATATTTACGAAACGGTAATAAGTTGACTTGGGATAAAGCCGTGGAATTAGCTCGCCTCAAAATATGTACCGCCGAACAGTTGCAAGGTTTCGCTACTCACGAAGACATGCAAGTGTTTGCCAAGATTCATCGCTCGCCAATCGAACCCCAATCTCTACACAGATGCTTACGCCGAGGCAGCCTACAGCACAAAGCCAATTTCGCTAAATGCCCTACCTTAGAACTGCACTAAAAAGGTGCTGTAAGCGTGGAGATTTTGTCCGTTGTTGTCGTTCAGTACGCATTTCTCAGTTGCATCCTACATATTTCATTTCTACTCAGCAATTACAGTCATCTGAAAATGTATTTTCCATTGATAACAGTGGTATTGTTTCTCTATAACGTTTCCCTTGTGCAGAGCCTAAACTCCCTATGCCGGATATTCGTACTGTTGCCGTCATTGCACACGATAGAACGACAGATGTTGATATGGAAGTTGATTCAGTCTCTCCCATTACGATAGCATCAAGTAGATTTTATGACGGCCACCTACATGACATACCTATACATTCTTCAGCCTATCGATCTGACAGCCATATACAGGCCCTGGTAGAAATACGAGGATTTATGGTGAGGCTTTTGCAACTTGGAGCCGTAAAATAATCAGGTGCTGTGTACGTCACTCGCTCATATGCATATCATGGCGGTTAACCTATCAGACATACAGACACCATAGCCGAAACTGTTTGAACAAACGATGAAATGCGAGCCCGCCTCCGTCCACGGCGGGAAGTGCGTACTCCTAGTTCATTTGGATTATTCCGCTCTATCCTCTCCCCATATTCTCTCAGCGTTGTCAATGTACACTTATTCGAACCGGATTTACCAGCCATACACAGTGATCCACCATAGGTGGAATTATCTTCCACGATTAAAGTCTGTGCCATCACTAACCGTTTTCACTGTCATCCGTGATTAAGCGCAAGCGGGTACCTCAATCACATTGCGCTGACTGCCCTTCTCTGTGACATCATTTGATACAGACTTCTCTAGACTGTCCGAATAGCCTAAGCATGTTCCAATCAGGCGTTTCTCAACGCAACACTAAAAGCATTTGTTATCTCTCAATCTGTGTTCTACGCTGTGTTCAGATTCAGTTAGCAGGTTCCAATCACTCGCCATTCCTTGTGACCATTTCAGCCAATGCATCTGCATAACCCATCACACGGACCGCACCAACAAGCTGACCGCTCATTTGACCACAACGTTTGCCTGACCGTAGTGCGCCGCTCTCAAAGCAGGAAAAGTACAGAACGCCAACCCACGGGGTCAGATAACGACACCACGTTTAAGGGCAGAAATGCGAGTCCGAAAAGGTTCAAAGCGAAAGGCCTTTGCGAGTTAGGAGAATGTCCTCGATTACTTATAGTAGGTTTGTCTTGCTCGCACTGTTTGGAATGGTATCATCCAAAAGGTGCAAGGCTGTCCCAACAACAGCTACGAGAGCGAAATAGCTCACAAGATGCGCTTTGGTTCTGTACTGCGTGCTCCACTATCCCACTCTTTAACTATTTGCTAAATCCTAGTTCAGAAATGCAACCGGTTAACCGTATAAGCTGAGTAGAGGATAAACGATAAGATTACTTCAATGGAAATGAGTATGCACCACGGAACTGTCGCAGTCTCTAAGCAACGGAATGCTGCACAATCCGCTTCCTTTGAACTGCAATCAGCCACGTCCACACATCCATTGTCTTCTCCAACTTTGGTAGAAGGCCGGACGAAAACTGACCGAACCTACGAGAGTCAAACAGTACTTATGGTAACGAAAACCAGGCACCACTCTAAGCGTCTGGTCAATCAAATTCCACTAGAGCTGACATCTAGTATTAATAAGGATGAAGCAGCCGAACACCAATCCTCGAGCCGCAGCTCAAATGTCTCTTGTCGAGATAAAGCCCGCCGGAACATCAGTTACATATACAGATTGCTGTAAAGGTCAGCCGGGAGGCCGCCGTTGCGGCCTCTTCTGTTGTAAACATCATTATCGCGAATAGAGGGATAAACAATAAACCCTCAACACTTGTCAGCAGGTAAGGACAAACGATTACCTTACCTTGTAAATCAAGGAAAAATGGATCCAACAATAGTGTGTGGACTGTTGTATGCTCAAATGTCCCCGAATCTACCGTCATCACATTACGGGATAACTTTTCGGACGATCAAGACCAATGGAACTCATTGTGCGTGCTGATGAGTGGCAAAGCCAAGCCTACAAACCTAGTACGAATTACTCGTCATCCGAACTCGCCACAATATGGAGAACCCGGACTTATCCGAGTAATACTAGAATCCTCTATCGACGTAGAAAACGTTTTGTTCTCCGCAAGCGCGCTAAGACACGGATCCGGTGGGATACGCATCTATCATGATGTCCCTTAGAGCGCGTGACAATCAAAAAGAAACACCGAAGAAGGACACAGCGAGCAAGACTGTCTAAACACAACCTTCATACATGGCGTGCCAGAACATCCTACTAACTATGTTCAAGTGACCGGAAAGAAAGATTTGGAACAGTGGTGGTTCATTCGTGATATATTACCTTCGGATAATATTGTGGCGCTATGGCTCACCAGAATAGCTTTCTCACCAAATTATAGATCATGCGGATCTAGTATCCTAAAACTTGTGGTTCAGTCAGAGCAACAAGCAATGGATGTGTTTGGGTCGATGGCGGAGAAAACGGAAATATCTTTCTTCTGACCTTCGGTTAAAGGTCTCAGAAGTTTTGCAAAGTTCAAATATGGAAGAACCTAAAGCAGCAAGCGTACAGACGATGATACAGCGGAGCAGTCGATAAGTCAACATTTTCATATTAGAAGTGCAAACAGTTTTACTATTATCATCATTATTATTATCAATATTATTATTTCGATATTCCTACCAACTATCCAACGCGACTTGTAAAGCAACGCTTCTTAACCAGTTCATTGTTCATATGCCTGAAGCAGGATGCTAAACCAGTAGCTATTGCTCAGCCACGTCCAATTCATTTGGCCAGAAGAGAGCCTGTTTCGTCAGCGTTACGACGAATGATTGCAGATGATCTAATTGAACCCATTAACTGTTTTGAATGGGTCCACCCTATGGTTACTTTCCTCAAGAAGGACGGTACAATGAGAACATGTAATATCCTGCATGCCATAAATCGTCAAATCGTGGTCGAAAATTTTGTGCTTTAAACCGCGGATGAACTACTAGTCAACCTGGCCGGCGACTGATAATTTTCCAAATTTGACCTGAGGAACGCTTTGTTTCACATGACTCTAATTCAGGAGTCAAGATCGCTGACCACATTTCTTAGAATGGACGGGCTCTTACAGCACAAAGTATTGCCAGCGAGGTTGAGTTCAGCCCCAGAAGCTTGGCAAAAGTCTGTGGTTCATTGTTTCGCCATTTTACCTGGTCAAGTTTTTTACATGGACGACGAACATGATTCACGACTGCATGCTGTGTTAAGTCATATACATGATCTTAACCTACGGTTAAACCTCGAGAAGTGCACATTTAATACTGGTGAAATCGAGTTCCTGGACCACATTTTAGCAACGGACGGTATGAAGCCGAGTGCTGACGACACGCGTGCCATCACCGAGGCTCTTTGTCCACAGAACTCCACCGAAGTAAATCATTTTTCTAAGTATGTGTTCTAACTACCTACGTTATTTGCAGGGTTTCACGGACATTGCTGAGCCATGGCGCGAACTGATGAAGGAAAAAAGTATTTGTTTGGGGTCACCATCAACAAACGGCATTTGACGAAATAAAACGCCGCATAGCTTCTACACCAGTTATGAGGATGAGGCGTTCATCAAGACTGCGTCTACTGATACCCCAAACGTTGGGTTGGGTGCAATACTGTTTAGATTGTTACCCTCTCCATCCTACAGGATGTGTCAAGCATTCGCAATTCTATACCCGTCATAAACCATTGCTCCATTGCAAATTCAGAATTAGCATGATAGAGTTAATGTATACGCTTCCAGAAATTGGCGACATCTGAGCTTTCATACATTCCCTAGAAAAAAGATCTCTTGTTTACATTTGGGCCTATGGGAAGTGGAATTTGTTTTTGTTCCGAAGAACCTTCACCCTTCGTAGAGTTCACGCAGCGCTAACTAGCTTACTCGGGGACAAATGGCCTCAAG
>OX104070.1:2128993-2181895 GCA_944474145.2 Dicrocoelium dendriticum
ATTAGAGTCACAGACGCTGCAGTGCGGTTGGAGCGTCTAGCTCTTTTCTTCGGTTTAGACTCAGAGCTTACTTTGGCCGGGTGAGATATTATCGTGGCCGTATTTACCTCCGGGGAGGGACCTTAGTATTTACAAATTGCGCGGTTATTTCGGTCATCCTATCGCATTTTTTCATGAGCAAAGATAAGCAGTTGACCACTGGGATGACTTGACATGTTGGGCAAAACCAAATTGTGTCAGCAACTTGGTTTGTCTGTCTCACTTCTTGGACAGATTTACCTACACATTGCGGACAGTACGATCTAATGCAGCTTGAACAGGTGATACTGATCTTAAGCAGTTTACTGCAGTTGTCTGCACAACATTGGCGACGTTGAACCATTGAAATGCTACTAGTCCTCCTGTTGTTTACAGCAAAGCCGATCTAAGCGCTCACCTTGGTAAGTGTACTTTGCGCTAGGGGTGACGCAGGAACAGGTGAGAACGCGCACACGAAGTGAGGGTTGTTCAGCCGCACCAAGGTCAGTGCAGCAGGCAGATGGAAATCGTAACGCGCAGACTGTCGGATTCAGCAATCAATCGACTTGCAGTGGTACACACACACCCACACAAAGCGGCAGCGTGTGTTAATCGGTCTGCCTTAAGCGACGATGCAGGCGGAGCGCTGATAAGCGTCCCTAAAGCTGCTCAGTTGACGAGCGGAGCAAAACGGCTGTAAGTTTGTTATGCTGCAACTTGCAGGGATGGTTGCCGCGTAGTTGGGGAGTCCACAACTTCTTCTTCCGAATGAGACCAAAATCTTTTCCGAAAGACCGGTTTGATGTAGGTACACAAGTGGAATACGGCAAAGATTATGCCGAAAACTGGGAACTGGAGCAATAGTGTAATCCACACAGGTTAGATCCGGGAGATGGAAAGCACTGAGTAGAGCTCGTCGAACTGGTTCGAACGAGCGCAAGCACAATATTGTGTGGGGAGAATTGGAGTCGCCACAGAGGGCAAAGCGAGAGACGAGTTAAGGTGCGGCCGCACTGCAGAATGGTAACTATCCATCCTAGGTAGATGGTTAGGTTTTCGATGCCTGTGTTGATGTGGTGTTGTATGTAAGTGAATCCTGGACGATTCATATGAAGGAAATGTGTCGAGTTGCTCAACAGGAGCTTGCGGTGGATAGCTGGTACATGGTATGAACACCGCGTTTGCACCGACGCTGATAGCCGTCGAGTACGGGACTTTCCGTTTACAGGTTAGCATCACCTGCGAATACCGTGTACGTGACTACCACGATATATTCTACTCACTCTCAAGGGCCGCAAGGGAAGAAACCGTGCGGTGAGCAACCCACAATTTGGTAGGTAAAACTTCGAATCACTGATTTTAAGTCGGACTATCGCAGCTCCTGTAAGTCTTCAAGGTGGGAGATCCAAGGATGCAGAAAACGGTTGGGTGAATACCCTTGAAATGATGACCGAAATCGGACATAAAGTAGCGCATTTATATAAATAGAAATATATATACCATACTATTACCTTAATGACGTCTATCAAATACTACTAGTAAGCATATAGCTGTTTCAGTATGAACGGAAGCGTCTCAATCAGACCCACCTTCAGAGAGAAAAGCTTTGAGAAAACTGCTTTTGTCAGGATACATTGATCGGTTTTGCAGCTCAAGGTGCTTCTTTAATATTTGGGGTACTTCTTCAAGGATTTTTGTGCAGGTGGGCTCCTGCAATACGGAAGTGACGGATTGTGTGAAATGAGGTCGGAGCAGAATAACACGATTCATTGATGCATCATTATTTCTTGTGCGCACACACACAATAGGTGCAAAGCTCAAGTTAACAAGATATGGACTTATCAGTTGCTAAGGTACTCGCGGAGCTGAGCAATTTGCTCGTAAATGTTTTGACACCAGTCGAGGTGACATCATCAGTGCGTGTGAGTGGGAGGTTTCATCGCCTAAGCTGATGAATTTATGCTCAGGCTTGCCTTCTACCAGTTTCTGATACGAAACCGCTCATGCCCACCCACCGACAATATCACCATGAATGTTGACGGAACGTTTAAAAGCAAATAGTCCAGCCCGGCGAACACCACTGGAACAGAATACCCAACCCGAATAACCAGTATTTCGCCTGATCTACAAGATTTATAAGTTTATTCTATTCTCATGGCTTGATGTCCTCACTCTGTGCAACTGGCATGGATCCTTTAAAGGAATGCAGCAGACTTACTTGGATCCAAGTTTCCGACCATTCCTCCCGTCCATGCAATTCTCTTTGCTTCAAGGCCCATGTGAACGAAGGTAAATGACGCAGATCCAGAAGAGCTGTCCCGAATGAGTCCGGACTTGTGTCGATTTTAAGCAACCATAAATGAGTTGGCAAGTTTCCGGTAAACAGAGTGGCCAGAGTTTCGTGCAGCTAAAGCGACGGGGTGAAACGAAATAAACGAAGTAGAGAAATTCTGGAGATTATCATCAGTAGTATATGTATATAATTCCTAAGGGATTCTTGACTGTAATGCGAAAGGTAGAATATTTAGCGATCAGGTGACATCCCTTAAACGCTAGTGTGGGGATCACTTTGTTCATGGGGGTATGTGCAACAATCGCCGTGACCAAGTAGTAACTAGTCGCGATGGGACAGGACGCATATCGGCGAAAATTTGCAGGAAACGTCTACGTGTCCAGGCGCGTTACTGACAACCGTGTCTCAAAATTGTTCGTATACAAATGCACAAGACCGCAGTAAGTCGTTCGAGCTTCGATCCCGCCAGGCCTCAATATCCTGGGACCACATTTGTTAACCGAGACATGGCTGAACGAAGTGGTTAGCGACGCCGAGATCACAGCACCTGCTTCCTCACTCTCGCGCAACGCCCGATCCACTAAGGGATCCACTACGATATTTATTTATCGCCGTTCCGACCTGCACGTCCACCTCGTAAACGACCTTGGAGTTCACACCGTAGCTGCGTTATGGTGTTACCTACAACGAAGGTCGATATATGCTTAGTAGTCACTGTACGGCGTCCACCATGGTCCACTTCAGAAATATAACAGGCTCTTGCCTCCGTCATATCGAACCCAATAACTCGATCTTACAGTCACCTTCTCGTGGTAGGAGATTCCAATTAATGACGGAATTTCAAGAGCTAACAGCTCGTCTACAGCTGTACAACCATGCTCTTCTAGAACCCCTTTCAGGACAGGAAACAAAAGAGTCATCTTCGACCTCGTTTTCACCAACGCGGAACTCATGATCGGAGTAGTAATAGAGTGCACTCCTTTGGATTGCAGCGATCATGCGACACGGGTATTCCAGTATGTGTGCTATGCAGATTATCCTAGACAAAGTGCCGAGGTATCTCACGTCGTTCCCAAGTATGATTATCTGTCCTACCTCATTAATGCAATTAGCTGATCTTTCCTGCCCAAATGATCCCCAGAGGTGGCTTGCGGGAAATTTGTCAACAAGTTCGACAACCTCACGATAAGTACTTTAGAAAGAGATGAATTTGTTCCTAAGGAGCAGGACTCGTAAATGCATGTCATTGTGTGACTCGGCTTGGCTTGCCCACCTATTCGGTCTGAATGAGGACACTTGGGATGTCTTTACAACACAAAGGACTACCTGCGTCAAAATCGTCCGGGAGGATAGGATAAAGTACCAGCAAGACCTGGGGATAAGATTTTGTTCCAACCCCAAGCTATTAGGCAATCACGTAAACAAAATTCGCAGGCAAAATTGTGGAATTTGAGCTCTGCACCTATCATGCAGGTTAACGCATCCGAGAGCAGAGACAGACAACATTCTTGGAAAACAAGTTGGCCATTTCTTCTTCTAAAGCTTGTTGTTATCTTGCATCCTTCTTACGCCCATCGTGCGGACATCAAGCTTTGACCACATCTCCTCTACAACCATATCTGTACTGAGATTGCTGATGTCCTTAAGCGAGTCCAGCTCTTCTGGTGCTAACGGCATTGGCCCAAACGTGTTGAAAGTGGCGTACATGAGATTAGCGCAGTACTCTTACAACGATGTCTTAACGAGTTTCTCGTTTTTAAGGTGTGGGAGCACGGGATAATCACACCAACCTACAAAAGTGGTAGCTGTGCAGAACCAGCAAGTTATCACCCGATAACACTGCATCTGTTGGTCTCCAAGATTACTGAATCCATTGTCGGTGAGGCACTCATGAGGCACCTGGAGAGTAATAAAATGCCCACTCCGGAGCTACACGCATTTCCCTGACATTAATCCTGTGCTATTGCACTATTGACCGTGCGTGAATGCTAGACGGGATCTGTGGACGCTGGTATAAAAGATACCGCCTATCCGGATCTCTTAAAGGCATTTAACTTTCTGGACCATCGCATTCTACTGCACCGACTTCAGAATTGTAGGATCGACGATCTCGTTCTGGGCTGGGTAGACGATTTCCTCTTTCAACACTAACTTAATGGGAGGGTTCGCAATACCCTATCCGAAATAATCGAGGCTCAGTGTGGTCTGTTCCTGCTGTTCACAGATGACCTTCAACGTTCCTAATAGTCGAGGAGGCATGCTATCATTACAATGGAGGACTACACAACCCTACAAAATGATCTGGATAAAGCATATCCACTGTCCATCAATAAAATGTTCCTGTTCAACGCCTCTATGTGCTAATTTTCCCAAAACTGCCGGCTAGCGCCACGAATTTTTCAGTGGGTCTCTCATGTGTGCGATCTCGGCGTGATCGTGCAAGGTGACCTTGGTTGTTTCAGGTAGAATGCAAAGCCATTAAAGACATCAAATCAGCAGTTCAGCCTCTTTCAATGGAACAATGAAAAAGTGTATGTATCACGGATAACAGAGCAAAAACTTAAAGCGTTTCCGTCCGAAACGGTGAGCGCAACATTAAATCAACACAAAAAGGCGTGGCGGTTGCCTTACTGTACATTTCACTTGTACACTTAGTTTGTTTACTTTGTCCCGTATCCCAGTATATCGGGTTAGATCATGTACTGCTGGGGTGTAATATATCATTAATTCGACATTTAAATTAGGACAAGGTACAAGCGGATATAACAGAATGCCGAGGTAAGTTCCAGGGCTGGTTTACACGAAATGAGGAAACGTTCCGACGGCATTCCAATCGGCAATACTGTGTCGTAAACTTCATATGGCGAACCCTCAGTGAGGTGTTTTGGTTGTGTTTCAATAAGGTTCGCCATGGGTGCTTAGAATCCTTGAAGACCTGATGCACCAATTTGAGATCAACTCGCAAAAGACGATCTTGTTCACTGGAGACTTCGAGAGCCTTTAGTCTCAGCTAGTAAGTGCGGCAGACTAATCCATTTACATCTTTTGTCGCCTTCCGTTGTGTATTCTTAAGAGCGCTGAGTTCATGTTTTGACAGGGATGCCACCCCTGCATAACGTATTCATCGTGTGTTCTGACGTAAGCGTTGGACATACGAGAAAAGAAGTTAGGATCAAACCGGTCATACGCCATCCGCAGTAAACCTAGGTGTTGACTGGCTTTTTTTCACTGCCATTTCGCCCTGCTTTTAATATCTAGGCTCATCCTGCACCAATAATACAAGGTTACTTTCATTAGAAACGCCATACCAAATGTGTCTTCCTGGTGCATTTTCGCAGATATTCAGATGTTCTACGCTCATTCTTTCACATTTGTCGGCATTGAATTTAAGCATGTCACAGCCCACCACCCGTAAACCCAGCGAAAACCACGTTACAGTGTTATGTGGTCATGTAGTCGCTTGACTGCATGCCAATTCTTGAGATCATCTGCAAGGAGTAGACAGAATGGCGTCAATGTCGCTGCGAAATCGTTTACGAAGTCTAGGCGTAGCAGTGGTCCCAGTACCGAACATTGAGTGAAGCCAAAGGGCACCTCGATCCAGTCGAACAGGACGCAACAAATTCGCACAAGCAGGTGTTGTTGGAGTAGAAATGAATGTATCTTGCCAAGGATGGGGTTAATGACTCCAGAGCTCTAAAGCTTGCACAGAAGAATGCGGTGGTCAAGTGATCAAATTCCTTCGGGAAATTAAGCTAGGCAGCCTAGGCTCTTTCTCCAGCATTAACGGGTTCCGACCAGCTAACACAATCAAATGAAAAGTTCATGTAACATGAACGGTTGTGATAAGGTCCATGCTGTTTTTACACGATTATATGACCCCTTCCTAAATATCCCATAAGTGTATTTGCATTGACAGATGCCATGATTTTAGCAGGTACGGGACGAAGTGTAAGCGGGTGATAGTTTGCGGGCACCACACAAGTACCTGCCTTGTAAATGGGGTAAATATTCCACGTTTCCACATTGTTGGGCATGCATCATGTCGAAACAGCACTAGGAAGACTGGGATTATGGTTCAGCCAAGCTCGTGTCAACTACCATCAGTGGCTTGGGGCGTATGCAATCCGGTCCATTGAACTGTACTCGTGTTGTGACACCAATCGCTTCGGCATATCCGCGGCTGTGTAGCAGAGGTGGCTAAGTCCTGGAGGTGATGTGATATATGGGAAATCGGTGATGCGATGACGATGCATTATGGAAGGTAAAAGGGAATGGATGTATACGAGTATTAAGGCCTTCGTAATTTTTGAAAGTGCAATGTTTCAGTCTTCCGGAAAATGCTTGGTGCATACGTGCCACTGCAAGCGGAATAGGCTATCCAAGCGTGGCGATCCCGGCAGAAGTATCACCTCGAGACTGCACGACATAGGACCTAGAAGCACATCAAAGATTTGCCTAGTCTTTCTTATCCACTCAGGCTGAAAATTATAAAGTTGTACATCGTCTACGGAGCGATATTATAACCGTTTATCAAATCCTAAAAAAGCACAAATCCCACTTGACACTATCTTTCGAAACTTAGCCAAAACACATCCTTGAGGGACCATCACTTGAACTTGGCCACGCATTGCAGCCGAATGGCCTGTCGATGAAATAGCTTCTACCTCCGAGGGTCACAGCTTTGGTGCCCCCTTCCACCACACGTGGTTAATGTCTTTAGGTTATCCCTTTACAAAAATAGCTTTGAGAATACCCTGACACATTGACGCTATGTGATATAGCCTATGACACTAAGATGATAGCATTAGTGAGGAGAAAACGGTGGACGGTATCATAATCCTCTTAAACTCCAAACACAAATACTCACACATGTGCTGATGCAGACCCCTTGGTGAGTCAAGTACCTCACGCGTACTGTGATCGACACTCATCTTATCTTGTACCTTTAACCCTAAGAATCCTACGGGCTTGTCATAAACCATTACATCAAGTCTGGTCAGAATACTCTTAATGTACCCGGATGTATGTAATTTCAGTACCTTAGGTTATCGAATGCAAACAAAATGGTGAAACATGCAGGATATATATATATATATATATATATATATATATATATATATATATATATATATATATATAGTTGGCGGCATCCGGTTTCCGATTTGCCTGTCACTGTGGCAAGCCACAGGACGCCTGCGCCTACAGAGGGACCATGGATGGCTTGTGCTGCACCACCCACAGCTCCAACCACACACCCCATATCCAGTGTAAACCCGAAGGAATAAGACCGGGAGGCATGCGGATGGGAACCACGTTTCATCAACGGAGCCGGCCCACACTCCTTCACAGGCAAACACAAGCACACTGTATTTGGGAATCAAGCGCATACAAGGCGGTGGCTGGACCATAGTCCGCTCCACACTGACTGCATGGAACCACTCTTTGATCCTAACACGGCCACAAGAACCGTGCACCCCGTCCCCTCCAGCAACCATCAACTGTCTCCTGGAGCCAGTATGGACGAGGTGGTGGGTAATAGAGAAGTAGGCACCCTGTCAACATGCGCATCAAGCGCATCCACACCGGGGATTTCAAACAACAGCCAAGCACTTGAGAGAGAGAGAGAGACTGAAAAAGAGAAAAGCTTGCTTAATGCGTAAGGAAACGGTGATATAAACCTTAAGTAAATAGCATAGGTAATAAGTAGTTTACAAACAAATCCTAGCTAAGTGCACGAGGTCAGGAAATATGGTTCACGGAATGCCACGAACACAAAAATATTATGGAAATCAAATGCATTTGGCTTAGGCGATGTGTGCAAGTTAATGGAATAGAGTATTGGGAGATATTTATATGAGAAAGAAAGGCATTAAAGTTAAAACTGTAAACCCACCACCTGAAATAAAGAGACTTAGCATGCAAGCACGAGGTTAGTAAATCGAATTCAGCGTGCCTACAAACGCTGCGCCGGTGCTGCCTACGTTCACTGCGGGACCCGTCGCCGCTTCGGCAGTGGTCCCGAGTGACCTCTCTCATGGCTCACTAGGCCTGCCTGACTAAGGCACTCGCGACCGCATGTGCTACAGCACCATGCGCTCGATGTCGATGGAGTACAATTCATCGGTGCTTGCCGCTTCCGCAACTGCCGCTTCTTCTCTGCATGCATGAGGGCTTTCTCCCGCACTTCAGCAACTGCCTTCGTGATTAGATCGCGCCATGAACCACGATCAAACTCCTTCGATTCCCATGATCTGCAATCAAGATTAGAACGTGTGAGGCTCACTTTAATCATGTCCTGGTAACGTAACTTTGGTTTCCCCACGTGCCGCTTCCCAATACTCAGCTGACCGTATAAAAGTTGTTTCGGTATCCGCGCCGAATCCATACGGCTCACATGACCGAGCCATCTCAGGTGTCGCAGTAAAAGTATGCAGTCCACTGCATACATCCCACTTCGGCGCAACACTTCCGTGTCTGCGACTCTGGCGCCCCAACCGATCCGCAAAATTCGTCGCAGACACTGTTGATGGAACCGCTCGTGATATGGCACATCCCGACAGTACATCGTCCACGTTTCACTGCCGTATAGAAGAACGGACAGTACCACGGATTTATACACCATCAGCTTCGTGCCAATGCTAAGCTGATGGTTGTTCCACTCTGGGTACTCAAGCTTCCCGAATGCCGCTGCCGCCTTCGACACGCGATTACGCAACTCAACGTGTAGCTGCTGATCAGTCGACATCACACTCCCAAGGTAGCAGAAGCGGGAGGTGGTTTCCAACACTTCAGCATCAATGCTGATTTGCGGCAATATTGAAGATTGCACGTCCAGTGAAGGCTGAAAGAGACAGACAGTTTTGCTTGTGTTGATGGTGAGCCCGAATTTGGCCGCTGTCGAAGCCAGCGCACGAGTCATGTGCTGCAACTCATCCGCGCTGTGTGAAAACAACGCACAGTCGTCAGCAAACAGCAACATACGGATAGTTGTCTCACAGACTAGAGTTCTCGCACCGAAACGACGGATGTTCAGCAACCCACCATCAATACGGTGCTCCACACGAACACCGTAAGCACAAGTCGCATCAAAAGCACAAGACAACATTGCATGAAGATAGATATTAAACAGGGCAGGAGCTAACACACAGCCTTGCTTCACACCAGAGACAACTGCAAAGTCATCCGAGGTCTCTCCACTCAGCTGCACCCTCGCTCGCATACCACTGTGCAGACATTCAATGAAACTTACAAACTTACGCGGGCAACCAAACTTACCCAACACCATCCACAATGCCTCGCGGTTCACCGTATCAAATGCCTTGGTGAAATCAACAAAAAGCGAGTACAATGGCTGGTGTCGTTCTCTGCACTTCTCTTGCAACTGACGAGCCGCAAACACCATATCTATAGTGCTGCGACCCGAACGGAATCCACATTGCTCTTCCCGCACTATGGGTTCCACAACCTGCCTGACGAGGCGATTGAGCAAGATTCGGGCAATCACCTTGTCCACACAACTCAGCAAGTTGATGCCACGATAATTCGTGCAACATTGCCTGCTACCTTTGCCCTTGTACAGTGGTAGCACAAGGGCATCCTTCAGCTCAGCATGCACCTGCTCCTCAATCCACACGCGTTGCACCAAGTGGTGCAGCGCAGTCAACAACGCGGGTCCACCGTGTTTCAATACTTCAGGTGGGATCCCGTCACCTCCGGCACATTTGCCGTTTCGCAGCTGAGCAAGTGCTCTCTGCGTCTCATCCAGTGTCGGCGTATCCGCCAGATCCGCCTTCACATCGTGCTGCTTCAGGCCATTCAATGTAGGCCAGTCGATCTCTGAACGGTTGTTCAAGAGACAGTCAAAGTGTTTCCGCCAGACCTGCATTATGTCTGCAGTCTGGGTGCAGGTAGCGCCTGAACTACCATCGATCAGTGTCCTCAGCGGCTCCAATCTCGGTCCATACACCGCCTTCAAGGAGTCAAAGAATTCCTTGTGTTGGCGGCGTTCGGCGTAGCATTCCATATGCTTCGCCTTCTCCGTACACCATGCATTTTTTATGCGACGGAGCTCTCGGGTCAGTCGCCGTCGAAGTTTGCGAAACTGACTCTTCTTCTCCAAGTCACTGGGATCTGCCACATGTGCAGCAAATGCTGCATTCTTCTCTGGCACAAATGCGCCAATCGTCACATAGTTGTCATCAAACCAATCTGGCCAATTACAGTTTGCGCGCCCGATGGTCTCCTCGGCAGCAGTTGTCACCTGGTCGCGAATGTGGTGCCACAGGTCGCCCACTGTGGCTATGCAGTCCACATCACCACACAGGCGTGCAGCCATCGCCTTCTCCAGCTCAGTACGTTTCGCCACAGTACCGAGGGAGAGAATGTTAAATTTACGCCGATTCACGGCGAAAGTGCAATACATAGATTTACGAAAATATATGTACAGTTTGGTCCGAGCCAATTTGTGATCAGTGCCACACTCAGCTCCACGCAGGACACGTGTCATGCGCACTTCACGCATATCACGCTGACGTACGATGACATAGTCGAGCAGGTGAGCGTGACCACTCCGTGGGTGCGTCCAAGTTGCTATATCACTCGCACTCAGTGCAAACCGAGTGTTCGTGATCGTCAGGCCGTGAGTGGCACACAGTGAGAGCAGCCTGTCACCGTTCGCATTCTCTGAACCAATACCATGCGCACCGATAACATCTGTCCACGCTGATGCATCACGCCCAACGCGCGCGTTGAAATCACCCAGCAGAAATAGTCGGTCGCTCCTCGGCACAGACCGTATCACGGAGGATAGCTCAGTGTAGAAATGATCACGCGTGTCATCAGGATAACACATGGTCGGGCCGTACGTGCTTATAAAAGCAGTAAACTTACCTCTTCCAAGTCGTAGGCGAACAGTCATCAGTCGCGCGCTGATGCCCGTTGGTTCACCCACCAGCTGGCCATTCAGGCGATCGGATATTGCAAATCCGACCCCATGTTCACGTGGTGCTGAGGCGGCGTTCCCCACCCAGTAGAATGTGTAGCCAGCACCTGCTTCATGTAACTTACCTTGCTCAGCGAGCCGAGTTTCACTGAGCGCCGCAATATCGATGTGGTAGCGCGCCAACTCCATTGCGACCAGTGCATATATATATGTATATATATGTATATATATATGTATATATATGTATATGTATATATATATACCTTTATACATATATATATATATATCAACAGTCCATGAATAGGTATTGGGCCATCGGAAACCATAGAACTCAAAAGAAGGTACAGAAATAGTAACAGAAAACACAACACAACACATTAAAACCCATGGTTTCGTCAGAGGGCGAACTACTACCTGGTTGCCCAAGCCGAAGTGTGATGTTGACTTAAGGGACACTACCCCGAGCCTTTTGCTGAATAGCCTGCCCGCAAGGCAACCGAGCAAAGTCAAGGAATCGCGCCCATTGGGAGCCCGTGACTGATTGCTCAGTTCATACGCCTTTCGTTTGTTCCTTTGTCAACCAGGGGCCCAATATTCCCCAAAATTACAGCATAAACTTGCTAGAATACAATGCTTCGTCAGGATGAAGCAAGGGGCAGTGACTTTATTTAGTGGCTAGTCACGTGCGCCATGTCACAGTGCTGTTAAACGGACATATGTGGTTTTTTATACGGAGAACGCTTGTCAGGCGGAAACCCACGGCGTCCTGGAACACTGCCGCCAAACTATTTGCTGGTACGGGAAATGCCGAAACACCCAGCTGGCACTACGAGGAGGTTGTTCGGCAAGTCAGCTGAAGGTTGTTCGACAAGTCGGCCGGAAGTTGTTCGGGGACATGCAGAATGTCTCAAATGGATAAAGAAAATGGGGAAAACGAGCATAGATGTAATGCAGGTACACAGTTTTGCATCTTTGACAAAACACAAGCTATTACTGAGGACAAGTAGGGGGAAGCATTCCCGTTTGACGAGGTAGTGGTACCTTTCTTGATAAATGGTTTCACGTTGTTAACAGGGACAAACTGCTAAGAGTGCGCAGCATCAGGAAGCATTTTTTCAAACAATTGGTGGAGTAAGATGGTCTCGGGGACCTTGGAAATGGGCGAGCCAAAGAATCCGTCTAAATGATCCTAGTAAATGATATTTCTGTCACTGATAGAATCATCATCGTCGTCATCATCAACAGCAGTATATCAGAATGTTGAACTGACGTTTCTCTACCGTACAAACATGGAACGAATAATACTAGGACCGATGGATCTAGCGTAAAACCTTGATGCTCTAAACAAACATTTAGGCGTCCACATCTGGTATCAACAGCGTACAGTTACAAAAAACTGGCTATCTTGCAAGGGTAAGGCTGCATTAGCGAGACACATCTCTTGTAGATTTCACGACGTTGCGTCATAATCAGCCACTACCCCACAGAAAACTCAGTACTTAACACACTTTCAACAGGCAATCCCACTAGGAGGCGGCAGGGGATACACCACTGGTATCGGTTGTGAGCAATATCCCGTAAAATCTCGTGCTAAGCACAAGGCGAGTCACGTGGACTCCATCCCAGAGGGCGAGACGGACGGACGGCACTCAGTTTGTTTGTCAGTGGCTTAAGTTCCTGCTGCCAAGCCCACCTTTGTTACTTCGGGTTCTGCGCTACCTTATGTATGGCAAACAAAGCATGGCCCTTGTAGGTATATGGTGACGGGACATACGTATTACCTGCCCAAACCAACGCAACTTATTCAGTGTTACCTGTTGTTCTAAGGATCTAGCCTGCTTATCATTGCTTAGTACTCGCTGAAATACATCAACTTTGCGGGCACGCAGGTACCAAGCGACACCAGCAATGTTTCGCAGACAACGAGGCAAAGACTTGGAGGCGCCACAGATCCCCAGATCAAAGGGGCCAGCGCTCACTACCAAAGAGCAGAAAGGCCCTCACTGTGGTATCTTAAATAAGGCTATTCAGACCAAGGGAAATCTCTTTCTGAGGCCACAGATATCGCAGATTGAAGAAGGCAGTGCTAGCACTTACAGTGTGTGAAGTGGTTATAGTCGTTATTTGCCCATCGTTCCGATGTAGTTGTCAAGGTAAGTGAAGTGATCAACTATCTCGATTTTCTCGGCATCAAGGCTCATGGGGTCACCAAGTGGCTGATGGTCTTGTAACAACGCTGCACTTTGATGGTGCGAAGAGTGTGCCAAAAATGGGACCAATCTAGTGATGTTCTTCAGGCTTGCAGGGGCCACCACAAATTCCTTAAATAGGAAGAGAATAACGTCCGCATAATCAAGCTCAATTAACTTTCGTTAAGTATCCTCACAACGTCTGTATTGTGCGAATCCGAAAGGGAACACTCTATGATAATGCCCACAACAAAGTTGAGAAAAAAGGCATACCCAAATCCTTCTACTCACTAGTAAAATAAACGAATTACTCCCAGTCTTCAAAATTCGGTTAGCATTCACGGTACTAACAAGCGAAGTTCTGACCCGGGAGGCTTAACACGGTTCTCTGCACTGGCAGTAACCTGCATGGCAGTGGAAGATGGATCGGGAAATCTCTTAGTTAGAACTTCCTCGGTGATGGTCGGCTAGCAGTTTCCGTGGCTCAGTGGTAAAATCTGCTGGCTGGTGCTGAAAGCCACTACCGGTCATTGATTCGATTCCTTTGAGAGGACCGAAGGAATCCGCACGACTGACGAGTCCTAATTGGACGAAATGATCGTCTGGTGATTTTCCTGATCCGCAGCTCACCTATGAGATGAACCAACTAAAAACCATACCCAAGTCTATTTACTCACTAGTAATCAAAAGTGGGGAAAATGTACAACAATAACGAACGCCGCTTGTTGTCGGAAAGTCATCGACAATTCACCATAGACCAGTGGCGTGGTAACCACTTTTGCCGCCCGTGTCTGTCGCAAAATTCCCCCCCCCCTGGGCAGTTATTAATCCGTAAACCCTCCAAATCTGTTCAGGGCGAAGTGCACATTAGTTTGCAACGAAATAGATGATCGTATGGGACACTGACGTAAACGTGGCGAATGTGACCACAGCGGAATAAGCAATGAGATAGCTGGGAAAAACGTTTGCACAGGTTTGACACAGGATGCGAATGTGTTGTTAGTTATACAGGGTAACAGCAAGATACCCAACCCTCAACTTACCTGGAGATCGCACACTTTATATTTGGTATCGAACAATCGACGGTACTAAAACTGCAGCCCCTTGTCACATGCCGCCCGGGGCAGACCGGCGTCTCATATCTCTTGCTATTCCTCTGTCGTAGACACTGACGCAGCCAATGGTGTTCGAATACAGAGAATGTAAAAACCTCACATATTATGTTGGAACATCTTCCTGTACAAGTATTTCGAGCAGAATACACTGCTCGACTAGGTCGAACGCACGCTTCAGGTCGAGGGACACAGCTATTCCCGGCCTGCGGTACGTGTGGCGCTGCTCAAGCATCAGTAGCAGAATGAATTTGTGGTGTATACAATGACGTCCTGGATAAAAGCCTGCCTGCTCTCCCCTTATTCGAGATTCCTGTTTGGCAGTCCGACTTCGAATGTGAACTAAAGCCACTAATTTTGTCACAACTGGCGTTAGGCTAATACCCCTGTGGTTAGCACAATCTGTGCGACTGCCCTTCTTGTATATTGCCACTATAATCCAGCCACTCCAGTAAGCCGAGATGGTATCTTCTTTCCAGACATGTTCGAACAGGGTGGTCAGATTTTTGCACAGGACAACATCACTATTCATAAATAGTGCATGTGGGGTAAATTCCGTTCCACTGACAGGAAAACTCAACTAATCGACCATGGTTGGGTCCGCATCCCCTTGTAGGAATGGGTCCAGGAATAGGGGGAAACCGAATGGATCTCGAATGTGTTCAGCCCAACGAGCAATAAGTAAGGAAACTTACACTGTATTGTCTAATTGAAGCCCAGCGTTTGGGATCAGTGGTGTGGATCATTTGGGAAGGCTTGCGACAATTATCTAATGCTCTTTCTTCCGACATTTCTTGAGCCCCACCAGCCCACCACGCTTCCTCGTCAGCATGTAGACTCCGCTTTAGTTCACGCCTAATAACCTGTCTGGTCACATTTTAAGCATTGCCAGCCGGAAGTTTTCTTCTGGTTTCTACCAGGTTCACTGAACTCTTGGGTATCCAATAACCGTTGCGGTGGCGCTTGGTAAGGCCGAAATCGGAGGATCCCGCGTCGTGAATGGTGGTAGGGCTCCTATTACAAAGAAGCTCAGTGTCCGTAGAACTACAGAGCCGAAGTTCGGTAGGCAGTGCATCCTAGTAGCTTTGCTTGATTGAAGGATGTGATAACTTCTCAGTTGGCAATCGAGAGAGATGCTTGGTACGTCTCCGAGTAAAGTTCATGGGAAAACGACCTAATATTAAGCCATGGTCTGGGTCGACGTAGGTATTGCAGTACATGAAACAATCCAGGATAGTGCCATGCTACCTGTAACTTATAGCAATGTGAGCTACTTTGATCCGTCGCTGACCACATACAGGAGGACGCCAAGTGTCACTTTAGCACCTACGGTGTCTACAAGGGTACTACTCAGAATCAGGCGTTGCCTCCTGCAAACGTCTAATAGACGCTGGCCGTTGTCTGTCCTGGAGGAGTCAAATCGATACTTTTCAATTAGCTGAGCTTATGCGAAACTCAGCCGATCTACTTTTGCATTCATATCTCCTGCAACAACAACAACCTCCGAAGTGGTAACACTGTGAGGCGGGGAGTTCAGTTCGTCGTACAAGACGTCTTTGTCAGCATAAGAACTGCACTCGGTGCGAGTATAAGCAACAACTACAAACACACGGCTTCTAGAGCTAGCTCGTGAAGCAGACAGACTGCACACAAACAGGAATCCAATCAGGCAACGAAGACTCAGCTTTGGAGCTCAGAACAACATCCATTCCAGAATGAGCAATGGTTGCCGCATTAACGTCTCCAGATGCGTACAACAAATAGCGTGGAGACAAGCCGGTCACAATTACTTCAAGAACCCAATTAAGGTAATGGATCCTAGTTTCTGACAAGCTACACACCTCACTACTCAGTATGTCCAACATGCACGCGAGTGCAGCCCGCTGAGCTATTTGTCTTAGAGTGCGAACGTTGAACGCCGTCGGAGAAAGGAGACTGTGTGGTTTTATATAGAGCTGTTGGCGTTTGACTTCCGTTGTGTAATGCGGAGAGGTAGCTGCAGATGGTATGACACCACTAGCATTCCGGGTACTGTCATTTCTACCAGATTTACCAGCCATACACAGTGATCCATCATAGGTAGAGTTATCTTTCACCATTAAAGTCCTACCCATTACCAACATATTTAACCGTCATTCATGATTAAACAAATGCGGATAACTCATTCACTTTGTGCTGACTGCTCCTCTGTGTAATACCATTCGGTAGTCTGAAAAGCTTAAGTTTAGTCCAATCCGGTGTTTCTCAACGCAGCTGTGATGGAATTTATGACCTCCTACTCTGTGTTCAGCACTGTGCTTCGGTTCATACACTAGCTCCTAAACCAGCTGTGCCTTCCGTCGATCGATCAACCGAGCAACACTGAAAGTTTTCTGTACAAGGGATTACTGGCGACAGCGAACGCGCCACAACATTCTTACACACATTTGTCGTTAATTCGGGAAGCTGCACTGATTGAACATCCTACAATCCCGTGCCCTTAAATCGGCTAGTTCTCTGTGAACATGTCCCACATTAAGAGCAAATGTGAATGAGGTGTTAAATTGGTGGGCTAGTGTGCAGCAGTTGTTTGGATACCTATCACATTAAGTGTCTTGGGATGCGGCCGATGCAAACGTGAGGGTACAATAGCACTACAGAGGCGTTTTGGTTCTGCCAATGATGCAATGCTATCAGAAGTGCTAACTGTGTAACTGTGCTATTGAAGTAGTATGAAAGACTAACAGAAGCAGTCAAGCAACTAGTGTGCCTCAGGGTTACACCTATGGGAGGCAACGGACCTGAACTTTTATTTGAAAAACACACCCTAAATCCCCCATGCAAGCTGAAGAAGAGAGGCAGGCGTCCCAACGTTACACCAACATCTCAGCTTCCACCAGTACCAACATCTTTCACTCTTAGTCCCATCAGTAAAATCATTGCCTCCAGCATGCGCACTACAACTTCTCTAGGGTGTGTTACACCTAGTATTTTGTTCGTTTCACACGAGACCCTAAGCTGCAATCAAGCAGCCATAATGAGGAACCAGTTTACATAGACATCACTTGCCATACAGAACACACCGGAAAGAACCCCGGTAACCATAGTGGCCGGACTAGAGAAAACTGAAGTGTCGCAGCACGGATGGCCTCCATCAGTGTCATTCATTATCCGTTATTGGGTTTGCTTGCTACCAGCTACCAGCTACTTAACTGCTATCAATCCCGCACTGAAGCTGCCACCTCGAATGGCGGCGAAACATTTGCAATCAAGTTGCCCAGCTCGGAGAACTACACAATAACTGAAAACTACGGATTTGATACGAGTCAACAGTTTAGGACCTCATCTCTGTCACGCAAACATGGTTGCGTAGTGAGATGACGGATGCCGAAATCGCGCTAACAGATATGTCCATTGTCTGAAAGGATCGAGCAAGCAAATGGAGTGAGGTAGCCCTCTACTATCGTGTCAACCTTCAGTGCCAACCCAAACACGCTTTGGAAACCGATGTACATGACTCCATTTGGTGCAGATTACGGCTGAGAAGGAACAACTTAGACCTAGTGACCGTTGTCTACCGCCCACCATCTTCCACAACTGAGATGGACTGCAACTTGGTAGCTGCATTGAGTCACGTGCTAACTAGAAGTACAGCCACTTTCTAGTCGCCGGCGATTTCAACTTATTTGCTCTAGAATCCCAGGCCATACCAGGAGAGCCATTCAAAGCAGACCTGCAAAATCTTGTCTTGGACTTTCCGCTTTATGACCACGTCACTTCGCACAGCTGCTTCAGGGCAAATAACAGGCCCCCATATTGGACCGAATATTCCCTAATGAAGAACCGATGATCGAGAGTGTAATAATCGACACTTTTCTAGGTCGCCTTAATCACGCGACCTCGCATTTTATGTACACTTGCTATGCTGAATATATCGAGGACATAACTCAAACGAAACGGACCACAACCAGTTACCACACATTAACCCGACTTGTTGAGGCGACCAACCGGATTTACCTAACCAAGGGTGCACCGGATATTGCCTGGGAACATTTCGTCAATATGTTTAATAAGTTGATTAACGGAGCACTGGAAAGCAAGACTATCAGTTCGAGAAACATGGCGTCGTTTATACGGAGTAGAACAAGAAAATTCATGGTGATGCTCAACGCAGCGTTGTGAACCCACAAAACCGATCCGAGTCCGAGTACCTGGAACGCTTAGGTTGCGCACTATAACCACTGCACCCAATAAATGCGAGCGCGGACAAGGTAGCTTATCAACATGCTTTAGCCGAGCGCTTAACTTCAAATCCTAATCTTCTGTACAAGCACGTGAACAACCTCCGAAAGGAGAAAGTGGATTTCCCCACTTCAGCAGCGGATGATCTAACTCGGACTGCTAAAGAAGCGTTGAAGGTTCGGAAAAAGAACATGCAGCAACGTTTCACTGCATCCTGTGGTCTCCTCAATCTTTGGAATCTGGGGTGCTTCAACCAGTGCTCACTCATATCAAGTTTACGGCAGACATCGTGATGAGGAAACTGCCATCCGTGAGCCTTCACGCCTGTACAAGAATTGAGGATATCCGCTCAAAGACTTTTGTTGTGGCGACTAACGTTTTGACTAAACCCTTGACGTGTATGTTCCGTACTAACTTGATGAGTGGCACGTTCCTGCAATATGGACATGGCCTAATATCTTCCATTTACAAAGGGGGTAGTCGTTCCGGCGCAGCCAATTATCGGCCAGTGACTCTTCAGACAGTTCTTTCAAAAATTATTGAGGCCATCATGGCCGGCACACTCCTGTGTTATCTGGAGGACCTTGGTCACATTGCTGGGCCGCAACACGGCTTTCGTCAGCATCGGTTGTGCACAAACAACTTGCTGTTAGCACGCGACAGCTAGACCGAAAAAGTAGATGCGGATGCAACGGATGATGCGGCATACCTTGATTTCTTTAAGGCATTCGAACGGTTGGATCATCCTATCCTTCTCATCGAACCTCAAGAATGTAGTACTGTGGGCCCTCTCCTCTGGTGGATTTGCAATTTTCTCTCGCACAAGCGTCTGGAGGTGAAAGTACGTGAATCTGTGTCAGACCCAATTCACGTCGAAGGCGGTATGCCACAATATTTGGTACTGGGCTCCGTCTTTTCTAGATCATTATAAACAGTCGAGTGAGTCAAATTAAGTCAAACTGTTTACGCTACACCGATGGCATCCATTATGGCGAGCGATCAGAGCTCCAGAAGACCGTATCCAACTTCAAAACGACATTGACAGGATTTTTGGACGGTCAGCCCAACATCGCCTTCTATTCAAGGTGGCTACCTGTCGAGTGCTCCAGTTACGACACCAAATGGTTTACGCTTATAAGCTGGGGGACCAGGATCTGCAACACAGTTCCCTCGAAAAGGATCAAAGTGTACTGGTCCAGGAAGAGCACGGCTGCTCGGTGCAATCCATAAAAATATCGAGGAAGGGGATCCACATCGTGGGCTTTTACGGAAATCATTCGGATAAAGCAAACTGTCTATTTTTCGCTAAATCTTTCCCGCATATATACACACTTGTTGAATATGCAACTTAAGCATGGCACCCATGACTACAGCGGGCTCTCGCGGCCTTGAAGATCCCGCAACGTCGGGCGACCAAAAATGTCAATGATCTGCGCCACTTGTCATACGAACAGCGCCTTGAAGTATTTGATATTTTCATAGACCTTATCAGCGTTTGCAGGGTGAACTAATCATGGCTTACCAAATTTTGAACAAAAATACTTACCCGTATCCTCACATATTGTAGCTGAATTACAGCAACAAACTGGATGGTCATCATCTCAAATTGACAGAACAATACAGTCGGTTGAGTGTTGCAGAAACTTCTTCTTGCTACGTGTTTGCCACACGCGGGATACCCTCTCAGAACCTTTGTTTCAGCTCCGACGTTAGCCGTGTTCAAAACACGCGTCACCGGTGCATTGGCTGTACTGTGTCGTCATCATCATTATACACGTTAGATAGAGGTGTAAAAGTTCTCGGCTATTGTGCCATAATATATAAACGAAACAAGAAACTGAATACAACAGTTGCATGTCAGTTGAGCTACCAGCAACGGTTGGGCATCGTTTCGGAAAACCAGCAGCCATCTACTAGGCAAAAAGAAAAATTATGATATAAAATTATATTAGGTTATGAAATGAGATCTTGGTTGGAGGAGGAAGCTAAAAGGGATGGGTGGGATAAAGAAACTCACAGCAGGAACGCCACTGAGGTCGGCTCCTAGCCATGTCAGCAAGTGTATCTAGCCAAACGTGTTCATCGTCTTTTGGACCCCAACCAGGGAGCCGTGAAGCTCCAACCGAGGCCAGCTCCGAAGTGAGGGCCTTCATTCCTCTACCAAGTGATCGCTTAGCCACGCCTCCTCTTCTTCCATCCACACCCGGGGTGAATTAACAAAGCAGGTTGCGTGATTCGGTGGGCTGGCTTGCGCAACATGTGGCCCAGCCATCGGAGCCTGGTGCGTGAAACGACGGCGCTGAGCGGTTAAGCTCCGTTTCCTATGCCAGAAAAAAGGCATCGAACACGCTCATTGCTCACGCGGTGTTTCCACCAAATATGAGTCAAACTGCGAAGGCGCCGATGGTGGAACCTAATTGTCTCCGTTATGTCTGCTGATCTAAGGGGCCTGGTTTGACATGGGTACAGTAAGTTCGAACCTACCGCTGCATTATACACTCTGCCCTTCAGGGCGCGATTGATGTCGCGCCGGCGCCATAGGTGGCGAAGACTAGTAAAAGCACTTTTGAGCGTTTGCTATGCAGTTGGAATTTCCTATTTGCTCTCACGGGCGCTGATACAACTTCCCTGGTAGATGAAGGTCTGAACGACTTTAACTGACCCTCACCAAGAGACTGCGTAGGTGGCGATCCATGCCAATCTTGAAGGAACGCTTTGCAATTCCATGGTGAAAAGCAAAGCCCGAAGCGGCTGACAGTCAGCGGTAATCTGTCCATTGCTGCTTGGCAGGTCTGGAAGCTGTCACAGATGAGGGCAATGTTGTCTGTATACGCCAAGTCAAGAAATCCTTCTCCTGGGAGTAGCTCCAAGCCTTCTAAGTCATTTCCTGCAAATGCAATCTCCATGACTTGGTCAATAGCGAAGAATAACATATATCACATAACATATATCACAAACACATAATAACATATATCGAACGGCAAATCATCAAGGTTTGTAGTTCGTAAATGATACTTCGGCAATTTTCAAGGAGTTAACACGCAAATTCATTGCATGTGAAATTTTTTGTAAATGATGACAAATTGGTTGATGTGGCGTGTAGCGCATTTATGTAAACGGACGGTTACATTTTTATCATACTTCGTTTTTTGCAGCCGTAGCCTACATTTCAAGATTACAGTTGTCTGGTTTTGGATCAATTTATAGGTATGTTTAATTACTTTTATTGTTATTTTTCAAGGTTGCTTCTCAAGTAACGACACAACCGTCTTGATCGCCAGTTTTAGATGGTGTTAGCATATTAATGGGTAAATTACGTGACCTAACCTTTCAAAGGCGTGCACAAATTGAAATTTTATGGAAAGAAGTTGTTAAAGGAGCAGAAATTGCAACCAAGCTTGGTGTCAGCCCAGCGACTGTATGTCGACTTCGAAAGAAATTGCAACAGAATTTACCTCTTTCCCCTAAACGTTCGGTAAATGTGGTCGCAGAAGAGAAACAACAGCTCGGGACGACTCATTTCTACTAAGGGAATGCCTAAAGATTCGCAAAGAATTTAGCAGACAGCTATAAGAGATGTTGGAACAGCATGGTGTTGCAGTCAGTTCGCGCGCCGGGGGTGTGGATGAAAGAATAGGAGGGGTGGCCAAACGATGACTTGGTCCAGAGGAATGAAGGCCCTCAGTTCTGAGTTGGCCTCGGTTGGAGCGTCTCGGCTCCCTGGTTGGGGTCCGAAAGACGATGAACACATTTGGCTGGACACACTTGCTGATATGGCTAGGAGCCGACCTCAGTGGCGTTCGTGCTGTGAGTTTCTTTGTCCCACCCCATCCCTCTTAGCCTCCCCCTCCAACCATGATCTCATTATTTAGCCTTATATAACTTTGCATAGTAATTTTTTTTGGTGCACAGTAGCCGGCTGGTAGGTTACCGGAACGATGCCCATCCGTTACCGGTAGCTCAGCCGGCTTGCACCAGTTGCATTTTTTTCTCCTTTTTTTCTATGTATTGCGGCATGGTAGCTGAGGTGTTCCCCACCTCTAGCTAACGTGTATGATGATGATGAGTTAGTTCGAGAACTGTAAGAAGATAACTTTTGGATACTAGACTTCGAGATTGCAGGCATCTGAAGAAGCAAAAGTTGACAAAACAAATGAAAGAAAAACAACAAGAATGGGCCAAACAGCTTTAAAAATGGTCCAAAAAAGACGGGGAGCGGGTAAGAAGCGGAAGTTTTATTTTCCTAAGCGTTTTCCAGAAAAATCGTGTCCACATTACTTTTGCTGTGTGTTCTGCGTTTTTCTGTTTTTCATTTTAGGTGGTTTGCAGTGGCGAGTGCATCATTCGGTGCTCTGACCAACAATCTCTATATGTCCACCGATCACCTGGCGAACAGATGAGGGAAGACTGCATCATTCAACGAGGCAAATATCCCACTCAGGTCATGATATGGAGCTCTATGAGCATCTAAGGAACTCGTCGGCTCTCCCTCGTCCAGGATAACATGAACCTGCAGCAGTACAAAGAACTACTGGAGCACCAATTGATCCCTCAGCTGTGTGAATGGTCAATGGAAAAGGATTTACAGGGCCAGGTGACTTCACTTTCATGCATGACGGTGCCCCATGTCACAAGGGGCATGAAGTCACCAGTCTTCTTGAGCCTGGCAATAGCCCTGACATGAACCCAATAGAAAAGTTATGAGCAATTCTAATGTCAGAGATGAAGAAAAATTTAGTACAAATAAGCAACTGCTCACTGAACAATTTGTAGCGACCTGGGCTCGCAGTGAAAGCATGACTGAACTTTGCAAAAAACTCATTTCCAGGGCAAACCTTTCCTGAGTAGAGAGTTTTAAAGTGCACCTCGATCAACCGAATGGAAGACACATTTTATGTTGAGGAACACGACTACAATGGGCCACCAATATGTGTGACGGTGCTCCAACAATTGACGCAAAGTGAAAATGTGGTCGATGCAGCCACCACCCCGAAGAAACCCGACTTGCTCCTCACGAATCTGGCTTTCACGCGCGTCAGTCATTCTGTGAAGGATTACAGAGGTAAGTAATTCTGAGACGATGGGGATCAGACTGATTGCTTTATGGTTACGGCCTTCCAAACGGGAGCCTCCTTTGAACATGGGAACAATAACGGAGCGGCTCCAGTTGGTTAAAACAGTTTCCTTCTCCCAGAGTTGCACTAGTACTTTGTTTAAATCATCATCAAGAGCAGGGCACCGGAATTTGAAGAGAGCTGGATAAAGAGCATCTGGCCCCGCGGCTTTGTTTCACTTTAGCAGTCCGATCTCACGTTCGACTTCTGAGCGAGAGGGTGGATCCAAAGGGACAGCCCAGGGAGCTGGGTGATCAGTGGCCGGTGAGAAATTTAATAATTCTGACAGATTAAATTGCTTTCTAAAATGCTCATCCCAACGCTCCAAGCGTCACGACAAATTGTGGATAAGCTCTCCACTCTCGTCACGTATAGTTTCACTAACACCAGGTCTCCTGCTGCCCGTTTACCGGATCATACGGAATAACTTTTGATTGTTACCAAAGGCAGCGGCTATCTTCATCTCTGACGCACGAAGACACCACAAGGATTCTTGGTCTCACTTTAGGCTAGCACTGCTTTTTGCCCGGAGCTCTTTGCGAGTTTCATTGTGTTCGCTTCCAGTCGGAATAGGTCGGCGAGCATCGATAAGTTCCAGAGACCGCGAAGAGACCCAATGTCCATGTTGGCGATTAGACTTACCACATGAGGATTTGCCTGCTGCTAGTAAGGTCTGGTGAACATGAGACCAGTGACCTTCAATTGTCTCCAGTGAGCGCTTACTCAACTCGCATGTCAGCGTACTTTGATAGGCATTCAGAACAGCTGGCTTCGTCAGTTGGCTGGTGTCAATGCGCTCACAGCGTCGTCGTGGGCGTCCGCCAAAACGCATCCGCATGTCAGCACATACAAGTGCATGGTCGGTGTCCACACATGTGCTCCAAATCGAGCGACAGTTCTGGACGCAGCCTCTCCAGCGGTAACTGATTGCAATGTGATCGATTTGCGTCCAAGGCTGGTTCGAGGCTGGGGGCCAAGTCACCCTCCGGCGGGTGCTGTGTCGGAAGTTAGTGCTCGCAAGAAATAAGCGAGCATCTTCACACAAATGAAGTAACCGCTCACCGTTATCATTACGGGAGCCTACACCGTGCTGACCGCCCAGATGCATTTCATCAGTGGACAACTTTCCAACTTGAGCGTTCAGATCCCCAGCCAGCACAACAGTGTCCGTGCTTCTTCTGTGGCGAAGGAGCTCGGTCAGTTGGCGGTAGAAGTCGTCTTTTACCGAATCATCGCTACAGTTTGTGGGCGCGTAGGCAGCGATGATGAATAGACACCTATTAGTCCCGCGCGACTTCGAAGCTTTGAACGAGCCAGCCAATCGGACCGCACACATCCGGCTACTGATTGGGATCCAATCAACCAGAGCAGCTTCAGCCCGGGGACTCAGGGCAATGCCAACACCAGCTTGGCCGGTGCTCGAAGCTGCATCGTCACCGGATAGGCGCAATGAGAAAATGCTGCTGGTGTCACCTGAAGGGGATCGCAGAGTGAGCACAGAGCTCGAGTCTTGCAGGCGGGTCTCCGATAAGCAGCAGATATCGATCGAGAGGGTCTCTAATGTTCGGGCAAGTGCTGCCTGTTGACCGATCTGTAGCAATGTGCATACATTGAGGCATGCCAATCTGAAGTAGGCTCGTGGACTCCAAAAGGGAAGCCGATTAACTGGTTGGACATGGGCTTGTCGACAGGACAGGAATGACGCTCCGGGTTTGCATGTGGGTTGAAACTAAAAGGTAAAAACCTAGAAAGCAAGATGGGGGAGGGCCAAAGTTATAGATTAAGAGAACGCCTCTGTTATGATCGTGTAGGTGCCTGATAAGGTTGTCACTGGCACGGTTGGAGCACGCCTAAGATAACGGCTTGGAACGCTGGCCAATCGAACGGATTTGCGCTGACCTGATGGCGTTAGCTTAGCCCGGGGTACGCGCTGATGAGACGGAAATTGAGCGAGCGTGAGAACGATCCTAGCCACACGTATTCGGGTAGACGCTGAGCCCTCGGAACGGACGCACACGAGAGGGGGTTACGGTAGACGCGCGCTAGTGACTTAGACGCGAACACTGCCCGGCTAACGACGCACACAAAGGCACGTGACCGACCGACTCCCAAGTAAGGCAAAGGGGAAGCAAGGCAAGTGGTCCTCTGAAGGCTCTTTTGCGAGCAAAAAGGGCCAATCGCGGCCAATGCAATGGGTCATTAAGTTAGGGAAAATTGCTACCACGACGGGGTGGTAGTTTGTAAAAGAACATTGTCAACAGGTGCGCAGTTGGGCCGCGTCTCGGAGTGGCTGAACACTGCTACGTTGTGGGAGGAATTGGACCTCGCTTTCCACAGCCATTATGCCGGGGTTTCTGGCGCGTTTTTGGTGGAATATTTGACGGCCCGCCTATTTGCA
Organism: Dicrocoelium dendriticum; assembly: GCA_944474145.2. Taxonomy (NCBI): domain Eukaryota; kingdom Metazoa; phylum Platyhelminthes; class Trematoda; order Plagiorchiida; family Dicrocoeliidae; genus Dicrocoelium; species Dicrocoelium dendriticum. Next base: position 2,155,283 of record OX104070.1, read on the forward strand.
TATTTGACGGGCCCTTAACAGCCAATAATAGCTAGGTTGAAAACTGGGGGATAACAGTGAAGTAGGAACGGGACCTTAATGGAGAAAATGCGTAAGAGGGAAAATAAGAAGATGGGAATGCTTGAGCAGGGACATCCAAACTCCCATCCACCCCGCTCGACGCAGCAAATAGAACACCTTTGATTATCCTCTACCGTGGCCACAGCATCAAAGGATTGTTAGAAGGAAAAGTCATGGTGTGTTGCATGTGCAGGATACTGGCAGCTTGCCCAGGCCTAGACATGAGAACGATTGGAGTTCTCAACCAAAGCTTTTGGTTTCAAAACCTTACCGCAAGGCAGCGGGTTTGGCGTTGGTCTACAAGGAGTCGTTTTAAGGAATAAGGAGCCACCCTCATTCCAACCCCCAACCTGGAGGACCAGGAGGCTGAGTTTGTCTGGCCTCTAACCATTGACCAATCTAGTATGAGTGGCTCTGAAGGTGCAAAAAAGCACCACCCAGCATAGCTCAATGGATCACTGAGGTACACAAACCATCGCACCACGGTAAGGTACCGCCTCAATGCGATGGACACTATTATTACACGATATCACGTAACCCAAACGACATTACAAACAGCAGAAAAATAAAAAAAAATCAACCCACATCTATTTATGCCCGGAAACCACAGACATTAAATTTGGATAAGATACAAAACCAAGTTTGAACTGCTCAGACGGGAACACTGTAATCGGCAAGTTCCAAATTCGCACTTGTTCACTACATCCTATTGCTATTTTAACTTTCATTTTGCTCATGTGTAACCGAGCACCCGACGGGACATGTCAAGCTTCGGCATTTTCCCCCGCAATATACCATTGACCATTTACCATAATTAGGATTAAGAAGAAAGTAAGAGAAAGAGTTAAAAAAACAAGGAAGGGATGTGCCAGCAATAACATGTTTTCGCTTATCCGCGCTGCTGTATGCAGCAGATAAGGTGACCCATAGTAATCTGCGCGACGACTGCCGATGAAGGATGGGGTTGAAGTTTGAGGAAGTAGTCACGCTTGTAGGTGAGCAGAGGCACTTCCAAGGCACGCAAACCTAGACTGGAGAACGAGTAGGGTTAGCAATCAAAGCTCTTGGTTCAAAAGCTTGTCAACAAGGCAGTGACGGTGGCAACCATACTATTTTACAGAAACAGACGCTATCCCATTTCCAACCTACAACTTTGAGGACCAAGAGACTGAGTTTAACTGACCACTAAATATTGGCCAACCGCTTATGCATAGCTCTAAACGGACTCGAGGGCCCAAGGCACTAAAGGTCATTGGGTCAACGAGGTAGGCAAACCGTCGCCGCACTTTAACATTCAGTCTCGTTCCGACAGACTGTTACTGGGGTAAAAACCGTGATTCAGGGAAAACAGTGACCGCGAATTTAAAGGCTACACAACAGAGCCGAAGATTAGGGTAGTAGGATAAAGGCGAATATGTTAATCCGGCGAGAACGAAGATGTGACAAATTTAAAACTATACTAAGTATACCAAATACTGACCTATCCCAGTTACACATGCCATTTTTTGAAAATCAACTCCAACATCAAAATAAGAAGACAAATGTTGAAATTAAGTCAACATTAAAACCTTCTATACACTTTTACAGGCAATTTCATGCAGAGCTTTTATAAGTTAGCTTATGAAAAAATCAATAGCACGTGTTGTTCATTCAAGTTCACATGCGATGAAATCAGTCTTTCCCTGTGTGGCTACTTGCACCTACCTGTCAGTAACACTCACAGTGGTCATGGGACATTAGCCAATGGGACACCCTGGGTACAAGCACAGGGCTAGATGTATGCGTCTATGGTTGACAAATAGTGCATTCAGGAGTGCTCCCGAGCAGATTGACACATTGCCGTTAACGGAGGCACTCTTGGCTGACAGTGTCAGTGCTAGGGGTCACCAACGGCGCGCCTCACTGAAGCTGGTCAACTAAGAAGGAGGTGTTTGAGCCTTCTCCCTTTGCACCCCTTAAACCGATATTTCGGCGGAAAGAGTTTCCATACTTTTACATTCTGACACGGCCGGTAGGCGATGTACATGTGTCAAATTTCCAGCATTTATTCGAGCAGTCCGTAATGTATCGGGCAAACAATTGAGGTCAACAAGGCGTTTAGAATCTTGCTTCGCCGTACTAATTCCCGGCTCCTGCGGTTTGCCGAGGCTATTGCCATCAATCGGATTAAGCCAGTGCTTTGTGTGCAACAATAATTATCGGTCGGCCTCAGGGTGCCCTGGTTGTAGAAGAAGGACACCCCATTTTTCTCGCGTTTGTTTGTATGTATGTGCCCACAAACTGTTATATAAAATCACCGGTTATTGTTGTCGGCACTGATGAGACGATACGAAATGCATGCAGCTGTCGAACTTTGTCGTCTAAGTATACCCTTCAAGTTACTAAAGGGAACCAACTGTTTTAAAGTACTCAAATGACGAATTCCACCGGATTCCATTAAACTGCCTCATCGTATAGTCAATCTGAGGTTCAAGATTGCTCGCATACATGCGGAAATTAATTTTTTGTCGGATGGTATTCGCATACGTCGTTATCCTCGGGCGATTTGGAAACTGTTACGTAGAAACAAGCTTAAGCCTTCTGCAGCTAATCTCAGACGCGTCGCATCTGCCCAGTTGGAGACCGCGCGAGCCAGACTTGATGGCCTACTGGAAACCCATGCACGCCTGTTGCCCGTAGTCGCAAACTTGTCAGTCTGCTGTCGGATTATATACACCCAATTTTGTAAAGCCAAAATCGATCGTACCAAAATGAAGGAACTAGCACGGCTTGAAAAAGCATTGATGAACAACCAAGATGAGGAGCCATGTACTCGGGACCCCAGTAAGTATGTGGTGAATCTGTCAAATGTGAACCTTGATGCACTACAGTTAGAAGCATTGTCTTTCGGGCTAGATTACAGAGTGCCTCCTAGACGATTGATAGTTCTGTTCATTGAGGCTCAGTTTGAGAACTTTTTTGATCAGTTGAAGGACCTTCAACCAACTAGTACCGATAAGCTTATATGGTTTAGAAACAAACTGACCGATGTTGCCTATGAAGTAAAAATGCGCCAATAAAAGAAAAGTGCGCGCTTACGAACAGACACCTATGAGCGTTACGCGAATTACGCGATAAGGATGTCGTTGTAATGAAGTAGGATAAGGGTTCAGAGGTTGTAGTCATGAACAAAGTTGAATACATCAAGAAGATGAGTATCATACTCAGTGACACTAACAAATTTAAACGACTGGAGAAGGCAGGGGATGTGACTGCATTCGAATCCCGAATCATTCGCCACTTAGAAATGCTTCATCAGTATCACGTGATCGACAGCGCTACTTATAACAGTTTAAAGCCGAGTGGATCAACTACGCCACAGCTATATGGGCTTCCAAAAACGCACAAGAGCGGAGTGCCGCTCAGACCGATCCTCTCGATGACGAACGCACCCCAACATAAATTAGCTCGCTAGTTGGTTAATGTGCTTTCTCCGCTAAAAGCTCAGTTTAATCTATATGGCCTCAAAGATTCCTTCGAGCTTGTCGAAGATCTCGATAAAATGAACTTGTCCGATAAGGTGATGTGTTCCTTAGATGTGGAATCTTTGTTTACTAACGTGCCGCTACACCAGACCGTTGACTACATCTGCGAATTAGCAGAAAGTTCCGAATGTCCGTTGCCGATTCCACTTGAATTCTTAAGAGAATCCTTACTTCTATGCACGGAGAATGTCAATTTCCACTTCCGAAACATACCGTACCACCAAATTGATGGGGTAGCCATGGGCAGCCCAGTGGGTCCCGTAGTAGCGGATTTCTTTATGCTGATGATAGAACGAAGCCTATCCGAAGAAATAGTGCAGTTACCCTATTAAAAAACGTTACGTGGACGATATCTTGGTGTTCAGTTCAACAGAAATTCAAATCGCAGAGCTAATGGTGCGTTTTAACTCATCGCATGTCAATTTGAGGGTTTCCTACGAAGTCGAACAACAGAACTGTCTCACATATTTGGATGTTCTTATCAGCCGCAGGGAAAACGGACTGGTGAAAAGGTCTGTCTATCGAAAAACAACGTGGTCGGGACAGTATCAGCCTTTTTTTCAGTTGTACGCCAATGCGGCACAAGCGAACGCTTGTGAAGACCCTGATTAGTCGCGTCAAACGAATTTGTTCGACCGATTGTCTAGCCGATGAAGTAGAACTAATTACCAACATGTTAATTGCTAATGGCTACCATGGAAAATTTATCCGGAAGCACAGCGAAATCTGTGAAAAGAAAGTTGCTCTACCTAATGTACCTAAGAAAGAGATATTCTTAGAGCTGCCCTTTAAGGGTGACATTGCTTCTTTGAGGACCAGAAGACGTCTGCTTTCCGCCACACAGAGCACTTTCTGTGCTGCCGAAGTTGTAGTCATCGACCGAACTCATAAGCCAACGTTGCCTCCACTAAAGGAAACTCAACCTATTGGCGCCAACTCCTACTTCGTATAACAATTCGTATGTAACTGCGGGGATAGTTACATAGGCAGAACCAATAGAACACTGAGTTCCCGAATAAAGCAGCATGTACCAAAATGGGTTCAATACAGGCTTATTCAGCAAGCAAGCCCAAATCAGACTACGAGTGTACGCCACCAGTATCTTCGATCGGCAGGCACTTATTGACATTGGGTCACCGAATTGAGGTCAACAAGGCGTTTAGAATCTTGCTTCGCCGTACTAATTCCCGGCTCCTGCGGTTTGCCGAGGCTATTGCCATCAATCGGATTAAGCCAGTGCTTTGCGTGCAACAATAATTATCGGTCGGCCTCAGGCTGCCCTGGTTGTAGAAGAAAGACACCCGTCTTTTCTCGCATTTGTTTGTATGTACGTCTGTGCCCACAAACTGTTATATAAACTTACCGGTTATCGTTATCGGCACTGATGAAACGGTACGAAATGCATGCATCTGCCGAAATTCGTCGTTTAAGTATACATTCTAAAACACAATATGTGACCGGTCCAAGATGCACAGTACCTGTGGCACATTTAGTCTCCAGGTTAGTATTGCCTCTGTTCGAAACAACATTGCGCATGATAGTAAAAATGATAAAAATAAAAATAATAGGTATAGTTCTCAGTAAGTAAAAACTGTGACAATATTTGACACAGAACATACACGCACAGGTGATGTCATGCACTCTCAAGAGCAATATCACGTTATCTTCTTTAATTGGTCCGCATTCCTAGCAAGCCATTTGCCCCAAATGCTTGTCCTATGCGATGGTAGGGAGCAACTTTGCTATTGGAGTACGTTGTAGACACTGAGCGCCAATTACATTGCGTGAAGTGGTGGTATTACCCCTATTAGACATTATCTGGGCTTTGCCTGAATGGATTTTCAATTGACTTCCTCACCCCTTAGAAAAAGGACATAATGCCGTCCAGGTAGAGGTAGCTTCCCAACTTAATGCGAAACGATTGCACAGACTCACATGACCTGGCGGTGAATAGCAGCCGATTTCACAGAAAAGCAAATATGGTAAGACGAAGGTTAGACCGCACATTTGTCCTGCACCGTGGTATAGTCAGGGTAAGGTCTTTGTTGCCTAGGTCCCGTGTTGAATTTTACTGCAACGTTAAGGTAGATCGATTGCAATGGGTATTGCCATGAATCAGATTGTACAGCAGTCTCAAGTTCTCTTTCAGTGTATTTACGGCGGAAATGGATCGAGATAGAGTTCTTGGCATCGTTCCCCAGAGTTTAGGATAGAAAATTTTTCCAATTCGTGCCTTCTAAATGACCGTTTGAAGGACTTTTATAGATGTTCTGCCGGTTTCTCTCATATTGTCACAGATTATGCTGAGATACACCAGGATAAGACGAGGAGGGATTTGAAATAGTTCAACTGTAGCTGTACATGTATGCATGTGGTGAAATATGTTATCCAACGATTGTATGACTCGTGCTATCTTGTACTCCATCTGTTCAGAGAACTTGAAGGTAAAAGGATATCTGATTCCGATGGCACGGGACGACCGTTGTATACGGATGCCTTCGCTGTTACGTGTGGAGCATACTGCGGTATCAAACAACCGGGACATAGGAGACTTGACTTTTGTGCTTACAACGTCATCATCCACTTGTCCCACCAAGTCTCAAGCGAAGCAAGGAGTTCCTCCACTCAGGATGGTCGAGGGCCCGACAAGAACGGCTGTGGAATCAGCAAACTTGTTGAGGATGCAGTATACCCCCACGTTTCGGAGGGTCTTGCCAACAAGCAATCTACCAACCTATCTCGTCTCCTCGCCAGAACTAACCCACATCACTTTACCGCAGAGGCTGTATTGCAAATGCTGACGTCCCTACGCAAACACAGCTCACTGGGCGTCGACACCATTTGTCCAGAGGCACTGGAAGTAGCAGCAAGCTAACTGGCAGGAGCTTTAGCTCAGTTTTTCCAACGCTGCTTAGGCCAGAATCGAGTTCCCGCCAGGTGGAAGCTTGGAATAATAACCCCGATTCACAAAGTTGTAAACCGAACTGATCCCTCCAACTACCGCTCAATATCCCTTCTTTCTATACTCTCCAAGCTCATGGAATCCATATTTGCTGATGCACTGTGGTCTTAGCTGGAAAACCGTAACCTCATCACGCCTGAGCAGCACGCCTTCCGTCGACAGCGGTCATGTACAATTGATTTTCTGGTCGCACGCAGTAGTTAGACCGAAGAAGCTGAAGCTGGAGGACGTGTTGATGTGATCTACCTGGATTTCTCCATGGCTTTCGATCGTCTAGACCATCGGATACTACTCTCCAAGATCCAGCATTACGGGGTCTGCACCCCTCTTGTAAGCTGGATTGCCAAATTTCTACTTCGACAGCAATTAATGGTGAGGGTTCAGAGCTCTTTACCGGACCCTATACAAGTCGAGTGTGGTGTGCCGCAAGGATTAATTCTAGGTACACGTTTGTTTTTAATGTTTATTAATGACCATGCACAGGGAATCGCTTCAAATTTCCTAATGTTCGCCGACGATATCAAGATCTGGCGCAGGATTTAGGCGAAGGCCCACCAGCATCTGCTTCGGATTGACCTAGTTACGGTATATCAATGGTCAACCTAAAAGTTACCTCATTCCAACGTCAGCAAATGCAAGGTGCTTTCCATCGGACATCAAAGCAACTACTCATACCGGCTCGGAAGGAATATACTGCAAGAGTCAACCGTCGAAAGTGACTTCGGTTTCCTGTTTCAAAATGACTTGTGTTGCTCTAGGCAATCCGAAAAGGCCTCAAAGACTGGAAACCAACAAGTCGGGCTGTTACGACTCGCATTTGGACAGATAAGCAGCTTCATATTTCGACAGGCGCACGATCAAAAGTCGGAGGCAATTCAATGGAATTTGCGACCTCTACGAATTCTTTATTTGCACAGTCCTAAAGGAGAGACCGACACAACCGCGTCCACGGTACACAAGAGCACCGGGCACAGCACGAGTGAAACCAGTGTTCAGGAACGCTCAATAATGCCATGCAACATGACTGAAACACATAAACCAAAAAACGATTAATGGCCGGCCACCTAAGGGCCGGTTTGAAAACTAACACAAAGAACTAACAACGAAAGCCTTCGCTTGCATGTACACAAATATCCAACGCGTTCTAAGCAAGTTGGCCGAATTTAGATAACTCAATGCCTCACAACCGCGGGACTTTGTCATGATTACAGAGACATGGTTAAACCCTGAGATAACCGGTTCTGAGATCAATTTACCCGGTATGTCACTGCTTCAGACCGAGAGAACCGGAAGGTGGGCGGTGTGATTCTTTATTATAATATAAACCTCCGATATGAAGTTATCGATCACCTGGAAATCCGAGATGCCGATTCGCTTTAGTGCCGCCTATGGTTGCGAAACAAAAACACATGTATACTAGCCGTGATTTATCGCCCACCAAACTCAACGTCGGAAATGGACTCCAAACTGAAACACATATTTCAGTTTGCTTTGAACAAGTCCTACACCCACATTCTTATCGCGGGAGACTTTAACGTGTACGACATAGAAACGCCAGCAACCGACGATATGCAGTTTAAAGCCTGCTTGCAAGGGCTTATTGCTAGCCACCCTCTTTACAACCACGTAACCTCTCCCACCAGATTTCGAACCGCTAACACTCCGTCGATACTGGATCATGTGATAACTAAAGAAGAACGCATGGTTGACAGGATAGTTACAAGCACACCACTGGGTCGTATTGATCATATTACTCTACTCTTTGACTATATAGCTATGCGGAGTAACCCGAAAAGGAGCAGGATAAAGTGCATACTGTCAAGCACTACAATTTGTTATCTAAGCTTGTTAAGGATACATCTTGGACTTTCTTAACCGAATGCCCCAAAATGTTGCCTGGGAAACATTTACAAGGACTTTTAGCACACTGGATGCGCACGCATAGGAAGAGAAGTCCGTCCAAATCAAAAACAAGCATAAGTCATGTCTGAGAAGCAGTACACGTAAATGTATGTCCCGGAGGGATTTGACATGGCGAGATCACCAGGACTGCTCGAATGCCGAAACCTGGACTGCATACGTGACACATCATAAATCCTGTGTGAAACTGATTCGCGAAGACAAGATCACTCATCAGCAGAATTTGATGAAGCGATTCTGCACGAATCGCAAACTCCTTTACAGGCACGTTAACGGCCTTCGAAAGGTAAAGCGAGGGGTTCCAGCACTAGTCACGGCTGATGGATGCACGCGATCAGCAATGGAAGAAGCTGATCTCCTACGGCTTCATTACTCCCAAACTTTCCAGCAGGTAACGAGCACAAACATTCTCCTCATTTCTAACACTTCACCATCTGGTTTAGAAAACATCACCTTCACTGCGGAAGCTGTGTTGAAGAAGTTGTTATCTTTGCGTATCCACAGTTCTCCTGGAGCTGATAACATCCGAACATAGGCTGTACAGGCAGTAGCTATTGATCTAGCAGAACCACTGGCTGTTTTCTATCAGCGATGTCTAGAAGAGAACCATATTCCATCAGTATGGAAGCGAGGGGTCATCACTCCTATTCATAAAGGAGGTAGCCGCACTGACCCTGCCAGCTACCTTCCAATAACACTACTTCCCATACTATCCAAAGTGATGGAATCAATCATCGCAGATGCGCTGATGGAATACCCGGAAATCCACAACTTAATAGCCCCAGAGCAACATGGCTTTCGTCAAAAGCATTCGTGTAATACCAACCTATTAATTGCACGTAATAGCTGGACTGAAGCTGTTGATGATGGAGTGGGAGTTGATGTCATCTACCTGGACTTTTCATAAGCATTTGATCGCCTAGACTATTAGACCTTCAGAAGCATCGGAATTACGGCATTGGCGACCCAATCCTGAGTTGGATTGGCAATTTTCTACAAGCGACGGTTAGTGATAAGAGTCCGAGAATCATTGTCCGGCGCAATCGATATGGTGTGTGGTGTACAACAAAGCTCGGTTCTTGGATCTCGTCTATTCTTGGTGTTCACCAACGATTTGGCGAGATCAATTACTGCCGATTTCCTATTTTGTGCTGATGATATCAAGATATGATGAAGAATCAGAGGACCGGAAGACCACGAACGGTTCCAGTGCTATCCTAACACGATGTCAAACAGGTCAGTTTAAAACGCCCTACCATTCAACGTAGACAAATGTCACGTTGTACAATTCCGCCATAGACATAACCACGCATATTTGCTTGGGACAAACGGATTGCAGACCAGCTCCCAGGATAGTGACCTTGGTTTGATCGTACAGATCGAGTTCATCTGTTCAAAACAGGCTGAGGTAGCTGCAAAATGAGGCAAACATCACGTCGGCATGCTTTGATGGGCATTCGGGCCATTTGACACATCAATCTTCCCAATGATGCCAAATTCCAACATGCGCCCGCATGTTGTATACCCTATCCAAGCTTGGCAACCTTGGGTGAAGCGCGACCTAGTGGAGTTAGAGGCACCACAACGAAGAGCAACAAAGAATGTAATGGGCCTGCGCTGTCACTCTTGCCCTCGAGGGCTGAATTTACTGGGAATTTGCAGCGGACACTATCGAAGGCTGCGCGGGGATCTCATATTAGCGTACCAGATATTGTGTGACCCCAACCACGTATGCCGCCATTTGCTGAATCTTAATCGGAAAACGCAGCTCAGAGGTAACTGCTTCAAATTGAAGGGACAATATAGCCGTCTAGAGAGTCGACATAATTACTTTTCCTTTCGGGTTTGCCAACCCTGGAACGTACTCCCAGACACAGTTGTATCCTCCCCTATCTTGGACGTTCTCAAAAGACGAGTGCATTTCGCTCTTAGCTCCCAACGCTTTGTTACCTTAACTCCTCTATTGTAAATTACACCAAGCATACTTTTCTACAGGAGTTATATATCAAATAGACCCAAATGATCGACCATATTTTACTTTTCTCACGCCTTTTATCAACGATCACTGCACCCCAGTGTAATTCTGAGCGTTTGTGCTCGATTTTTTATTTTGCGCCGATGTTATTTACCAAAGTATGCATCTTGGCAGACGTTTGGTAGATGACCCACATATATGTTGATTACGTCGTATTCACCCCAACCATCCTATGGGACGTGTCAAGCACTTGCTTTCATCCCGTGATAAATCCTTGTTCATTGACAAACGCTCAATGCGTATGTTCGCCCCCATGTCGAATACGCACTTCAAGCCTGACTAATAGGTAGTACCACTAAGCATGGAACGCACGCTTCCGAGACACGTAATCCCAGCAAGCAGAAGACGTCTAAACAGCAGGAGGTTTATCAATCAATTGAGGAAGGTACAAGACTCACGGAACTCGCGTTGCGAGGCCGGGGGTGTGTCTGATGATTAGCTAGCTGTTTTGTGTGGTAACCAATCCACGCAAGGCTCAGTAAACGGATCGAAGTCATTCGCTTACGACCTTAATGCGCTGGAGTAGCCACAAGGTCAGGCATCTAAGAAAGTAACTGGAAGGCGCAGTCTTTCATACCAGGTGAGGTTTCAACGATTGGAGTTATTCAGTGGAAGGTATCGCAGACTTCGAGGCGAACTTTTCGTGGCATACTTGATTCTGCAAGACCAATACCATGTGTGCCAAGTTTAACTGCGACTCAGCACCAATACAAACCTGAAGGGCCACTCATTAATACTCGCCGAACAATACAGCCTTCTGGAGTGCTGCAGAAATTTCTTTCCATTCGTATCTGTCAACCGTGGAATGCTCTCCCAGAATCGGTTATACCTGAACCGACATTAACAACATTTAACAGATGGTTGGATGCCACACTCATCCACGTACACTGTCATTTAGCACTACGTCTCCATCCAACATCTGCAGTTTCCGATGGAATTATGTGATGTTAACTGCGGGTGCTGTGAATCTAAGCGGATTGTAGGACTACAGCAGAACAAACGTTAAGTCCTTATAATCGTACTTCATTGAGTTCATTGAGTGGTAGAGAGCAGAAGGGGGGTCCCATGTCAGCTCCTTCGTTTCCCGATCTTCCAAGAATTGCAGGCGAGTTCGCTGTCATGCCTCAGGATGTAATATCAGCCCTGCAGGATTCTGGAGTACTCAGTAGGAAGATGTCTAGTACTTAAATTACTAGCCGTTGTACTAGCAATATTATCATTATTGTTATATCGATATCCCCACCAACTACCTAACGGTACCCGTGAATCAACGTTTCTTAACCCGTATAAATTCATGGTGTATTGAAATAATGTGCTCTTGAATGAGTGGTAATACATTTGTAAACTAAAGTCGTTAGTACTTTAGGATAAGTTTTGTATCGTTAACAAATAAATACGGCACGTCAGGTTTGTTACCCAAACTGCTATCATTGATACAACGAAGTAAAACTAACGTACCGTGCACACATCCTTGTTTTACCCCTCTGGTAATTAGACGCGGGGAAGAGCAATGGCCGCCTAAGGTGACTACCTTACCGCGATCGTTCATGTTTGATTATAGCCAGCCCATTAATGTGTTCCGGACCTCAAGGAAATCTATCTGAATCAGTAACCGTTTGTGTGGTACGCGATCGAAATTCTACTGCATGTTCAACCATGGAATCAATATCATACATTTTGAGTCAATGAAGTCTAGTATATAGTTCAGGTAATGCAGCCAGCAGAATGTGTACTATCGCTAGTCAAGGAAACTATGTTAGGACCTGCCTATCAGCTCCAGTGAGTTGACGAAATTCTTCACACACTTTTTTACCACTTGCTCGAATAAGCCGGCTAGTTTAGGAGTGTTATCGCTTGGTCTGTAATTGTCCATTTCCAGTTTCGCGCAGCCCAAATGATGAAGGTTGATAAATGAAGTTTCCCATCGATCTGGAAAGTGGTTGGATCCCAGTTAAACGACAAACACCAATGCAAAAGTTTCGTGGCGGATGGGGGTAAACTATCCGACTGCAGAATAGAGGACGGTTGAATTGAACACATTGCTTGGCAGATATTGCGGAGAGCAATAGCATTTTAGATGGAGCCTTTGTGTATTAAGAGTATGAGTCTCAAGGTTTATGTAGATGGAAAAGAACAAAATAAATGCCTCATAGTTGTCGCCTGGGTGCCGTCCACCAGTTCGATGATTAAGGCGTTGGTTCTTCGACGTAGAAATCTGACCAGCACATTTGCGTTGTATGTCATTCGTACGGTGGCTTGCTCTCCATGTATTCTCCCCATCAATAGGAAGTGCTTGCTTTCAGAGATCAATTGGTGCATCGGTAGAATCCTTGTAAAATACCCGTTCCATTATTAGTGTGCGATCGTTTTGTTGGATTTCTGATGATCAAACGTTCGGCTGCGCCTTATCAAGCATCACTCATACATTCGTTTACAGCAACCTGGGTTACAGGTTGCTGATCCTAATGATGGAAGTGTTCCACTGCTGTGTTTGCATGGTTAGAGAGAAAAATGACATGTAAATCAGAGGAGCGGCTTATTTGAAGGAAAGGTACCCAGTTACTCCTGTGGATGATGTAGTAGTCGGTTTTAAGCGTATTCCGAGATACTGATTCACAATACGGACCACATGTTCGAAAGCTGGCTAGTGAATTCGTGCGTTTGTGTGGGAAAGAACAAAGTAGATGCCTCATAGATGTCGTCTGGACGCTGTCCACCAGCTCGATGATTAAGGCGTACCGTACGTTGGTTCTTCGACGTATAAATCTGACCACCACATTTGCTTTATATGTCATTCGTACGGTTGCTTGCTTTCCACTTGTTCTCCCCATCAATTGGAAGTGCTTGCTTTCAGAGATCAATTGGTGCATCGGTAGAATCCTTGTAAAATACCCGTTCCATTTTTAGTGTACAATCGTTTTTTCTGGATTTCAGATGATCAAAGCTTCGGCTGCACCTTTTAAGCGTCACTCCTTCAGTCTTTTCCAGCAAAGTGGGTTACGACTTGTTGCTCCTAATGATGGAAGTGCTCCACCGCTGTGTGTGCATTGTTGGAGCGAAAAATGGCATGCAAATCAGAGGAGCGGCTTATTTGAAGGAAAGGTATCCAGTTACTCCTGTGGATGATGTAGTAGTCGGTTTTTAGCGTATTCCGAGATATTGAATCACAATACGGACCACATGTTCGAAAGCTGGCTAGTGAATTCGTGCCTTTGGGTGGTGTTGAAGCGAAGTAGGAAAATCATCGTATCTCCAACCTGAGATGTCTCATATGTGAGTTTATTCCTTAAAGCCTCGTTGTCAGACGACCAGCCAGTTCTTACACATCTGTCAAAGCGGCCTACTACACAAGCGAAACATCCCTAAGACAAAGACTTATATGGCTGGCTTGCCGAACAACCTCCTCGTGATGCCAGCTGGGTGGTTCGGGATTTTCCCGTTCCAGCAAATAGTTCGGCGGCTGTGTTCCAGGACGTCGTGGGTTTTCGCCTGGCAAGCGTTATCCCTATAAGAAGCTACATATGTCCCTTTAACAACACTGTGACGTGGAGGCCGTGACTCGCCATTGAAGAAAGTCACCGCCCCTTGCTTCATCCTGGCGAAGCATTGTATTCTAGCAGGTTTATGCTGTAATTTTGGGGAGCATTTGGTCCCTGTTTGACAAAGGAACAAACCAAAGGCGTATGAACTGCGCAATCAGCCACCGGCTCCCAATGGGCGCGATTCCTTGAATTTGCTCAGCTGCCTTGCGGGCCGGCTATTCAGCCAAAGGTTCGGGGTTGAGTCCCCTGTCAACACCCGACTTCGGCTTGGGCGACCGGGTAGTATTTCGAACTCTGACGAAACCATGGACTTTTATGTGTCGTGTTGTGTTTTCTGTTACTATTTCTGTACCTTCTTTTGAGTTCTATGGTTTCCGATGACCCAATATCTATTCATGGACCGTTGATATACCTATATATATATATATATATATATATATATATATATATATATATATATATATATATATATATATATATATATATGGTTGGCGGCATCCGGTTTCGGATTTGTCTGTCACTGGGGCCAGCAATAGGACGCCTGCGCCTACAGAGAAACCATGGATGCCTTGCGCTGCACAACCACAGTTCCAACCACACACCCCATATCCAGCGTAAACCCGAAGGAATAAGACGGGGAGGCATGTGGATGGGAACCAAGTTACATCAACGGAGCCGGCCCACACTCCTTCACAGGCAAACACAAGCACACTGTATTTGGGGAAATCAAGCGCACACAAGGCGATGGCTGGACCGTAGTCCGCTCCACACTGACTGCATGGAACCACTCTTCGAGCCTAACATGGCCGCAAGGACCGTGCACCCCGTCCCCTCCAGCAACGACCAAGTGTCTCCTGGAGCCAGTATGGACGAGGTAGTGGGTGATAGACAGGTAGGCACCTTGCCAACATGCACATCAAGCGCGGCCACACGGGGGATATCACGCCACCAGCAATCACTTGAAACGACAAGATGAAATAAAATAAATCGGCTAATGAATGCAGATGCGGTGGTGTAAGTCTTCACAAAATGCACGTATAAAATAAATCGATTACGGACGAATCCGCGATAAGTTAAAGACGTCAGCAACTATATTTTAAGCAAATGTTACAAACGCGAAAATCTTTTCGAAGTTAAATCAAGTTGTTTAAGGAACATGAGCAAGTTAATAGAAGATAGTTCAGGGGGATATTAATATGAGATACATATGAATTAGAAAAATGTAGCAAAATCCACCACTTGAAATAAAGAGACTCAGCATGCAAGCGCGCAGTTAGTAAGTCGAATGCAGTGTACTTACAAACTCTACGCCAGTTCTGCCTGCGTTCTCTGCAGGATGCGTCATGGTTTCGTTGTTGGCCTGGAGTGCCCTCGCTCATAGCTCACTAAGACTGCTTGACCCAGGCACTCGCGACCGAATGTGCTACAGCACCATGCACTCGATGTCGATGGAGTACAATTCATCGGTGCTTGCCGCTTCCGCAACTGCCGCTTCTTCTCTGCATGCATGAGGGCTTTCTCCTGCACCTCGGCAACTGCCTTCGTGATCAGATCGCACCATGCACGCCGATAAACCGCCTTCCATTCCCTTGACCTGCAATCACGATTAGAACATGTGAGGCTCACTTTAATCATGTCCTGGTAACGTAACTTTGGTTTCCCCACGTGCCGCTTCCCAATACTCAGCTGACCGTATAAAAGTTGTTTCGGTATCCGCGTCGAATCCATACGGTTCACATGACCGAGCCATCTCAGGTGTCGCAGTAAAAGTATGCCGTCCACTGCATACATTCCACTTCGGCGCAACACTTCCGTGTCTGCAACTCTGGCGCCCCAACCTATCCGCAAAATTCGTCGCAGACACTGCTGATGGAACCGCTCGAGATATCGCACATCCCGACGATATATCGTCCACGTTTCACTGCCGTATAGAAGAACGGACAGTACCACGGATTTATACACCATCAGCTTCGTGCCAATGCTAAGCTGATGGTTGTTCCACACTCGGTACTCAAGCTTCCTGAATGCCGCTGCTGCCTTCGACACGCGATTACGCAACTCAACGTGTAGCTGCTGATCAGACGACATCACACTCCCAAGGTAGCTGATACGGGAGGTGGTTTCCAATACTTCAGCACCAATGCTGATTTGCGGCAATACTGATGATAGCACCTCCGGTGAAGGCTGAAAGAGACAGACAGTTTTGCTTGTGTTGATGGTGAGCCCGAATTTGGCCGCTGACGAAGTCAGAGCCCTAGTCATGTGCTGCAACTCATCCGCGCTGTGTGAAAACAATGCACAGTCGTCAGCAAACAGCAACATACGGATAGTTGTCTCACAGACTAGAGTTCTCGCACTGAAAAGACGGATGTTCATCAACCCACCATCAATACGGTGCTCCACACGAACACCGAGCACAAGCCGCATCAAAAGCACAAGACAACATTGCATGAAGATATATATTAAACAGGGCAGGAGCTAACACACAGCCTTGCTTCCCACCAGAGACAACTGCAAAGTCATCCGAGGTCTCTCCACTCAGCTGCACCCTCGCTCGCATACCACTGTGCAGACATTCAATTAAACTTACGCGGGCAACCAAACTTACCCAACACCAGCCACAATGCCTCACGGTTCACCGTATCAAATGCCTTGGTGAAATCAACAAAAAGCGAGTACAGAGGCTGGTGTCGTTCTCTGCACTTCTCTTGCAACTGACGAGCCGCAAACACCATATCTATAGTGCTGCGACCCGAACGGAATCCACATTGCTCTTCCCGCACTATGGGTTCCACAACCTGCCTGACGAGGCGGTTGAGCAGGATTCGGGCAATCACCTTGCCCACACAATTCAGCAAGTTGATGCCACGATAATTCGTGCAACATTGCTTGCTACCTTTGCCCTTGTACAGTGGTAGCACAAGGGCATCCTTCAGCTCAGCATGCACCTGCTCCTCAATCCACACGCGTTGCACCAAGTGGTGCAGCGCAGTCAACAACGCGGGTCCACCGTGTTTCAATACTTCAGGTGGGATCCGTCACCTCCGGCACATTTGCCGTTTCGCAGCTGAGCAAGTGCTCTCTGCGTCTCATCCAGTGTCGGCGTATCCGCCAGATCCGCCTTCACATCGTGCTGCTTCAGGCCATTCAATGTAGGCCAGTCGATCTCTGAACGGTTGTTCAAGAGACAGTCAAAGTTTTTCCGCCAGACCTGCATTATGTCTGTAGTCTGGGTGCAGGTAGCGCACTGAACTACCATCGATCAGTGTCCTCAGCGGCTCCAATCTCGGTCCATACACCGCCTTCAAGGAGTCAAAGAATTCCTTGTGTTGGCGGCGTTCGGCGTAGCATTCTATCTGCTTCGCCTTCTCCGTCCACCACGCATTTTATATGCGACGGAGCTCTCGGGTCAGTCGCCGTCGAAGTTTGCAAAACTGACTCCTCCTCCCCAAGTCACTGGAGTCTGCCACATGTGCAGCAAATGTTGCATTCTTCTCTGACATCAATGCGCCAATCGTCACATTGTTGTCATCAAACCAATCAGGCCGATTACAGTTTGCGCGCCTGATGGTCTCCTCGGAAGCAGCTGTCATCTAGTCGCGAATGTCGTGCCACAGGTCGCCCACTGTGACTAGGCAGTCCACATCACACAGACGTACAGCCATCGCCTTCTCCAGCTCAGTACGTTTCGCCACAGTACCGAGGGAGAGAATGTTAAATTTACGCCGATTCACGGCGGGAGTGCAATACATAGGTTTACGAAAATATATGTACAGTTTGGTCCGCACCAATTTATGATCAGTGCCACACTCAGCTCCACGCAGTGCACGTGTCATGCACACTTCACGCATATCACGCTGACATACGATGACATAGTCGAGCAGGTGAGCGTGACCACTCCGTGGGTGCGTCCAAGTTGCTATATCACTCACACTCAGTGCAAACCGAGTGTTCGTGATCGTCAGGCCGTGAGTGGCGCACAGTGAGAGCAGCCTGTCACCGTTCGCATTCTCTGAACCAATACCATGCGCACCGATAACATCTGTCCACGCTGATGCATCACGCCCAACGCGCGCGTTAAAATCACCCAGCAGAAATAGTCGGTCGCTCCTCGGCACAGACCGTATCACGGAGGATAGCTCAGTGTAGAATTGATCACGCGTGTCATCAGGACAACACATAGTCGGACCGTACGTGCTTATAAAAGTAGCAAACTTACCTCTTCCGAGTCGTAGGCGAACAGTCATCAGTCGCGCGCTGATGCCCGTTGGTTCACCCACCAGCTGGCCATTCAGACGATCGGATACTGCAAATCCGACCCCATGTTCACATGGTGCTGAGGCGGCGTTCCCCATCCAGTAGAATGTGTAGCCAGCACCTGCTTCATGCAACTTACCTTGCTCAGCGAGCCGAGTTTCACTGAGCGCCGCAATATCGATGTTGCAGCGCGCCAGCTCCATCGCGACCAGTGCAGTGCGTCGCTCCGGGCGCTCGCTGGAGTTCCGGTCCAGTAGTGTGCGCACGTTCCAGCACCCGAAGCTGAGTGCTTTGCGCGCAAGCATACGATTGCATTGGTTGGCAATCACACTCAAACTGACAGTTGTACTTCGGAGGTTTACTTGAGGGACTCCGCCCGGAGCTTTTGGCTCAATAACCTGACCCACAAGGCAGTGGAGAGCAGATACAGATCGGAAATGTGATTGCAGAGACCGATTGGGATCTGCTTGACGACCGTCACCCGCAGCTTTTGAGGTTCTGGAACGATTCATATAGTTTTGCGACCGTAGTTAGGATATACACCTGCGACCACGACCAGACGCAGGTGGGTTTTGGCGGGTTTGCACCAATTTGACCAGGGGCTGCCTGTCTTGAGGCGGGCAGTAGCAAACCATTGAACACCCAGAGGTGCCCTTCCACCGTCAGAGAAAATGAGTGGCCCTCGTGCTCTACGCCAATCGCGCTGTGAGCTTATAACCCGTGGACCTGTTGTCTCCCATGGCTAGGTTTTACGGGAAGAGGGCCATCGACCACTTCCTAACCTCCGAAGAGGATGGACTAGGATACTGGCAGGGCGAACGTACCTGACGTGAGAACAACTCGGATCCTCAGTCAACGCCATCGATTAAATGCACAGCCGAATGGCATTGGGTCTAGCACATGGTCAGTTCACTTATTCATGCGGATTGGGTGTGCTGGAGCTTGGCAGGAGAAGGGCGAAACCCAACTCCCACCCAGCGGTCGCCACTTGGAGGCGTCCAGGACATGAGACTATGGCGCAGCAGTAGCAGCAGTGGTAGACCATCTGTCAGGATGCGTTTGAGCCCACCACCCAGGTCTCAACGCACCATAGGCTCTCTCCCAGCCAAATATACATATATAATATATATATATATATAAGATATGCAAGGAATTAATGACAACCGGACGCCTAAATGGAAAGCTGTCTTTAAGCTAATGTCGGCTGAGGCTGAGATGCATGCCAGAGCACTACAACGAGGGACATACTAAGGTTGATACTTACAATCAAGCTCGTCGGAAAAAGTATGATTGGAAAAAAAAAAAACAAAGGGTAAAGGACAGCTGCGAAAGAAAAAACAAATTTCTTAAGCTGATGTTTGTTGCCGATTTCACTTGGCCTGAAGAAACTAGTGCACTCCAGAGAGAAACGATGCCATAACAAAGACGTACAAAAACATGATTTGTATTCAAAACCATATGAAAATCACGGGCGCATGAAGCTCTACTATGTGTTGAGGTGGTCATTGTAAATGTAGTTGGTTAAGAGTATCATGTATGCAAGTCGCTAACCAAGGGACATTCTCTAAAACACCTTTCTGTACGTTGGCCATACCAAATGTAAATCATCACGTCTAATATGTACGTCCACCAACCGATGTGGGAAAGCTAACGACCCACTTTGTCTAACTACCAACTCTGAGGGAATAAATTTAGGCTCTGCATCTAGACGAGCAGGTCCGAAAAGATAAATGTATCTTCCGTATGTTGAAATCACCTACAGGTATTCTTTGTTTGTGTGTCAAGTCCGATGTAAAATCGAAAGCTAAAGTGATACGGACAACATTCATTGTTCATGAATTGGGTGGTTTGCGGATATATGCAAGTAAACCGAGGCTCCTGAGGCGGGAAACCATAAAGAATCAGGGAGATTTCACAGTTGTGGATAATCAAGCCGATCA
Source organism: Dicrocoelium dendriticum (assembly GCA_944474145.2). NCBI lineage: Eukaryota > Metazoa > Platyhelminthes > Trematoda > Plagiorchiida > Dicrocoeliidae > Dicrocoelium > Dicrocoelium dendriticum. The sequence goes on from OX104070.1 coordinate 2,175,523, forward strand.
ACTGTACGTGTACAATTGAGTTACATGAAGCATCCCCTGAGTTTTCTGTCACGGCGATCATTGCGAGAAAGGTGTTAAGGTGGGGTAATTGGATAAGAGCCTAATGTATCAGCGGAGTACCAGGCATCAGTAACAAGGATTGCTTGCAACTTGCAAGCATGGTTTAGGAAATACTGTTTCTTTATAATACATCTGGCTTTAATCAAAAGTATTGAAGACATAACATGAATGGTGAAAGCAGTGCTCACGCCACTTTTGTGCGAATCATTGAAATCCCGAATTAATGGAGCGTTAAATATGGGTGGGAACATTGGGAACTAGTAAAATACTAATAACCTTATAGGCAGGGGAATTGTGCTGTCCAAGATTGCCGGTATAGCTTGTGAAAGGAGGGGCTGACGTATCAAGAATACATTGCGGTTGTCTTGGCGGTGTGCTAATCTGGACATGTGAAGGAATTGCAAAATTAACAAGTGCATATAGGGGGCGTCGGCCGTGTATGTTGCTAGTTTGAATGGCTGCGGTTCCATTCACAGTTGGTTGGCAGCATCCGGTTTCGGATTTGTCTGTCACTGGGGCCAGCAACAGGACACCTTTGCCAACAAACCGACCATGTGTGGCTTGCACTGTACCACCCACAGCTCCAACCACACACCCCATATCCAGTGTAAACCCGAAGCAATAGGACCCGAGGGCATGCGGATGGAAGCCACGTTTCATCAAAGGAGCCGGCCCACACTCCTTCACAGGCAAACACAAGCACACTGTATTTGGGGAAATCAAGCGCACACAAGGCGATGGCTGGACCGTAGTCCGCTCCACACTGACTGCATGGAACCACTCTTCGAGCTTAACACGGCCACAAGGACCGTGCACCCTGCCCCTCCAGCAACGACCAAGTGTCTCCTGGAGCCAGTATGGACGAGGTAGTGGGTGATAGACAGGTAGGCACCTTGCCAACATGCACATCAAGCGCGGCCACACGGGGGATATCACGCCACCAGCAATCACTTGAAACGACAAGATGAAATAAAATAAATCGGCTAATGAATGCAGATGCGGTGGTGTAAGTCTTCACAAAATGCACGTATAAAATAAATCGATTACGGACGAATCCGCGATAAGTTAAAGACGTCAGCAACTATATTTTAAGCAAATGTTACAAACGCGAAAATCTTTTCGAAGTTAAATCAAGTTGTTTAAGGAACATGAGCAAGTTAATAGAAGATAGTTCAGGGGGATATTAATATGAGATACATATGAATTAGAAAAATGTAGCAAAATCCACCACTTGAAATAAAGAGACTCAGCATGCAAGCACGCGATTAGTAAGTCGAATGCAGTGTACTTACAAACTCTACGCCAGTTCTGCCTGCGTTCTCTGCAGGATGCGTCATGGTTTCGTTGTTGGCCTGGAGTGCCCTCGCTCATAGCTCACTAAGACTGCTTGACCCAGGCACTCGCGACCGCATGTGCTACAGCACCATGCACTCGATGTCGATGGAGTACAATCCATCGGTGCTTGCCGCTTCCGCACTTGCCACTTCTTCTCTGCATGCACGAGGGCTTTCTCCTGCACCTCGGCAACTGCCTTCGTGATCAGATCGCACCATGCACGCCGATAAACCGCCTTCCATTCCCTTGACCTGCAATCACGATTAGAACATGTGAGGCTCACTTTAATCATGTCCTGGTAACGTAACTTTGGTTTCCCCACGTGCCACTTCCCTATACTCAGCTGACCGTATAAAAGTTGTTTCGGTATCCGCGTCGAATCCATACGGTTCACATGACCGAGCCATCTCAGGTGTCGCAGTAAAAGTATGCCGTCCACTGCATACATTCCACTTCGGCGCAACACTTCCGTGTCTGCAACTCTGGCGCCCCAACCGATGCGCAAAATTCGTCGCAGACACTGCTGATGGAACCACTCGAGATATCGCACATCCCGACGATATATCGTCCACGTTTCACTGCCGTATAGAAGAACGGACAGTACCATGAATTTGTACACCACCAGCTTAGTGCTAACGGTAAGCTGATGGTTGTTCTACACTCGGTACTCCAGCTTCCTGAATACTGTCGCTGCCTTCGAGACGCGGATATGAAGTCACTGGCGTCTGCCACATGTACAGCAAATGCTACATTCTTCCCTGACACCAATGCGCTAATCATCACACTGTTCTCATCAAACCAATCAGGCCAATTACAGTTTGCGCGCCCGATGAATTCCTCCGAAGCAGCTGTCACCTGGTCGCGAATGTCGTGCCACAGGTCGCCCACTGTGACTAGGCAGTCCACATCACACAGACTTACAGCCATCGCCTTCTCCAGCTCAGTACGTTTCGCCACAGTACCGAAGGAGAGAATGTTAGATTTATGCCGATTCACGGCTGGAGTGCAATACATAGATTTACGAAAATATGTGTACAGTTTGGTCCGCACCAATTTGTGTTGAGTGCCACACTCAGCTCCACGCAGTACACGTGTCATGCGCATTTCACGCATATCACGCTGACGTACGATGACATAGTCGAGCAGGTAAGGCTGACCACTCCGTGGGTGTGTCCAAGTTGCTATATCACTCGCACTCAGTGCAAACCGTGTGTTCGTGGTCGTCAGGCCGCGAGTGGCACACAGTGAGAGCAGCCTGTCACCGTTCGCACTCGCTGAACCAATACCATGCAAACCGATAACATCTGTCCACACAGATGCATCATGCCCAACTCACGCGCTGAAATCAACCAGTAGAAATGGTCGGTTGCTCCACGGTACAGAAGGTAACACGGATTCTTAAGTGAATAATTGATCATGCGTGTCATCAGGATAACACATGGTCGGACCGTACATGCTTATAAAGGTGGCAAACTTACGTCTTCCGAGCCGTAGGCGAACAGTCATCAGTCGCGCACTGATGCCTGTTGGTTCACCCACCAGCTGGCCATGGACGCGATCGGTTATCGCAAATCCGAACCCATGTTCATGTGATGCTAATGTGGTGTCGCCCACCCAGTACAACGTGTAGCCAGCATCTGCTCCATGCAACTTACCTTGCTTTTCGAGCTAGGTCTCATTGAGCGCCGCAATATCGATGTGGTAGCGCGCCAGCTCCACCGCGACCAGTGCAGTGCGTCGCTCGGGTGGCTCACTCGAGTTCCGGTCCAGTAGTGTGCGCATGTTCCAGCACCCGATGCTGAGTGCTTTGCGCGCAGGCATACCATTGCATTGGTGGGCAATCGCACACGAGGTGGCGGTTGTGCTTCGGAGGTTTACTTGAGGGACTCCGCCCGGAGCCTTTGGCTCAATAGTCTGACCCACAAGGCAGTGGGCAGCAAATCCAGCTCGGGAATGTGATTGCAGAGATAGACTGGGATCTGCATTAGGTCCGACGCACGCAGCCTTTGGAGAGCTGGGACAATTTTTATATGTTTTCCGACCGTAATTGGATACGCACCTGCGACCACGGCCAGACGCAGGTGGGTTTTTGGCGGGTTTGCACCAATTTGACCAGGGGCTGTCTGGCTTGAGGCGGGCAGTAGCAAACCATTGAACACCCGGCGGTGCCCTCCCACTATCAGAGACAATGGGTGGCGCTCATGCTCTACGCCAATTGAGCTGTGAGCTTATAACCCGTAGACCCGTTGTTTCCCATGGCTAGGTTTTACAGGAAGAGGACCATCGACCACTTCCTAACCTCCGGAGAGGATGGACTAGGATGCTGGCAGGGCGCATACACCTGCCAGGAGAACGACTCGGGTCCTCAGCCAAAGCCTTCGATTAAATGAACACCCGAAAGGCAGCGGGTCTAGCACATGGTCAATTCACTGACTCATGCGGATTAGTGTCCTGGATCTTAAAAGGGAGAAGGGCGTGACCAAACACTCCGGCGGTCGCCACTTGGAGGCGTCCAGGACATGCCCCCATAGCACAACAGTAACATCAGTGGGTAGACAACCTGTTAGGATCTAGCCACCCCCAGTCTCAGTGCACCACTGGCTCTCCTGCCTTCATTCCTAAGGTTCACACGTAAGGTAAACGGCTGCCGGAACATTATGAGATAAAGTGCCGGAAAGCGCTGGCTTGGCAGATATCCAGCAAGGAGGTAAACTAGTAACGATTTTAGACTACAGATTTACATATACCCATTCATATACATACTTGTATTTTAGAATTGATACTGGATAATTTCCTTGCACAACTCCATGATGTCTGCCAAACGAGCGCTTTCGAGCACTTCATGTCATAATGACACTGCAGCGGTTTATAGCGATTGTAAAATCCAAGACATGCAGAATGTTAGGTCTACTTCAAAGACGACCGAGGTCTAAATAGAGATTGTAAGTCGCAATCCAACTACTCAGCTGGTACACTAAATGCCACTTGGAATTCTTTACCACAGTGCCTAGCGTTGCTCGCGGATCTTAGACCAATAGTGGTCAAGACTTCAACCTTTTAACACTTAGCCTCGAGGTCCATTTCAGCTCAGCTTTCACCATTGGATGAGTCCAAAGGAGGACGAAATCGGTTATGGGGTGTCAAGGTTGTGAAGAGCAACACCGAACTACCAATTCGGATACGGTCCATGTGATCGTAATGACCAAAGTCTACTACAAAGAGGACCGAGGTCTAAATCGAGATTGCGAGTCGCCATCCAAGTACACAGCGGGTACGTCAAATGACCCTTGGCATACGTGCTTTTGATTTTGTTAACAAACTGACTTATTAACGCTCTGCATAACATTGCCTGTAAAACTCCGTATATAAAAAGGAAACCTTGGTCTTTTTCAAAGCCTCCAACCCTGGAACGCCTTTTCAAAATCATTTATCTATGCTTCCAGTTTGGGCATTTCCAAACTACCTCCGTATAGGTCAGGTCCTTACAAACTGTTATAGAAAAGGATATCCGGAAATAGTTTCCTGTTAGGTCGTTTTTCCCCATTTTACTCCATGTTGTGGCATGTAAGTGCAGAAGGGGGAGCGATTCCTATTTTCTTTACAGTAAGCATTAACCATGATAAGTTGATGCCATTTAAGTAGCTAACGCTACTTTCAATATAGCATTGTTCCGTCGCTTTACCGATAGACATCTTATTTTGGTATGTTTACTCCTCTAACTTGCATTAAGCATGCATTAAGCTCATGCTTTTTAACCGTTATAAACCACTGTTCCAGTCGCACCTTACTAACGTCCTTCGGCACCTCGATTTGGTAATGAATGGTCGCATAGTTGTTAACGACACACACTCATTTTGCTTGTCAACTTCTGTAGTTAGGTTGCCAAGTTTCCTTGTCCGTCCAATCTGAGTTAGTGTGGCGCACTTGTCACGGATAATTTTTGCGCTATCCTCCTCTCAATTGGGGATTGCACATGATCATGTGCTTGTGTTAAGTATCATTCTATCGCAACAATTACTGTCGGTGTATAGAAGGCATTACAGAAGGGCTGATGAACAGCATTCTCCTGCGGATTACCACGGATTACGGCGGTGTTCCAGGACGTGGTGGTGGCAAGGCTTCTCCCTATAAAAGCCACAAATGTCCGCTTAACAACAATGCAACGTGGCGGATGTGACTCGCCACTGAATAAAGTCACAGCTGAGGATTTCACACTGACGTAGTCATCAGACATCTACATACAACCAGTGCAACTGTCTTTGTTTTGGAGAATGCTTTGATGGAGCATCCAAAATTTCGAGCTTTTAACGGACGACGGTTGCATCGAAATCTTACGTTGGCTCCTGTGCTCATGGTTTACTATATTGCGAAATCACGTCCCACGTGTATCCTGACACAACAGTTATGACTGAATTTTACGCGCCCTAGCACCATCATGTTCCTTGGTCGGACTATTACCTGACAAAATGCTCACTCGTATAAACTACAAGATTTCGGTTATACCTTTCATTAAAACGAAATGTTTTACTATTCCAAAGCAGCTATACTTGTATGCATATTTGATCGCACCTTCACTGGTGTGCCTCGTTTTACCGTGAAGTTACCATGTATTTATTTATTTATTTAGAAAATTCTTCACGTTCATGATACTGTCCAGTCGTCTGTAAAGCTTGGAAATTAAACGAACTTTCACGAATCACGCGGAGACTATCCGTGGAATTTAAGAACCGTAACGCATTCGATTTCATTTCAACATTCAAACTCACTCTATCCAGGGTGTAAACATCATAATCACCGGGCGGTTGTAACACCGCTCCGTCGGGTTGTAGTCGTTCGGAACTCTTCCCATCCGTGTGGCTATGGCCTGTCGCCTCGGGTAAGCCACCTCTCACGTTTGCTCGCGTGCGGCTAACTGTACTGAATTTGCCTGTGAGCAATCCGGCGCCGTATGACTTCGTATCCGACAGTTGTTTTACCA
>OX104070.1:2182388-2223538 GCA_944474145.2 Dicrocoelium dendriticum
CACTTGGGGACAATGGACAATGGACAATGGTTTATTACGGGTAAAAAAGCATCGCTTAACAAGTCCCGTGGGATGGAAATTATTGCGAAAATAAATTGCATAATAAAGTGAAAAGCGTTGTGGTGGACTCACCATAGACTTATGTGAAATAGCGGAGATGTTCGCGTATTAAACATAAAAATCCATAAATCCAATGGTTGAGCGCTTGGCAAGAAACCGTTTGATTGCGTTTTGTAGCCCCTGGCTAACAAGTCATAACAGGAAATGTAAGTGAGACAACGCATCGTCAACACGTTGTTTAAATATCGCCAGATTGGGAGCAGAGACGACATAATTAGGGAGGGCATTCCAAGGCTCACACACGCGGAGAGAAAAGAAATTTCTACGGCATTCAAGCCGGCTGTAATGAATTGTCAGTTTCAGAGGGTGACCTCTTAGTTTAGTGTTGGGGTTCAGTTCCAGCAGCGGACGGCAAATGTGGTTTGGGTTCTTCAGAATCTGGTAAACCATTATGAGATCCCCCCGCAAAAGCCGATATCGACTGCTGTACATTCTTAGAGATTTCAGTCTAAGCTGATAGGGCAGATGAAAGAGGCCCCTGACGTTCTTGGTTGCCCGTCGTTGAGGAGTCTCGAGAGCAATGAGATCATGTTTCTGCCACGGCTGCCACGCCTGAATAGCATATTCCACGTGAGGTCGCACGTAGGCGTTAAGCATTTGGGGAAATATTGATGGTTCAAACAGACCGAAGGCTCTGCGAAGAAGGCCGAAGTGTTGATTTCCGGTTCTCGTCGCCTTCTCTGCTTGTTTGGAACACCCGAGATCTTCCTGTACCAATACACCCAGGTCCCGCTCATGAGAAACCTTTGCCAAGGTGTGGTCTCCAATCTTGTAGGCGCTCACCAGCTGGTGACGCAGATGCATCACTTTGCACTTAGCCATGTTCAATTGAAGCTTGTTACTCTTTGACCATTCGTAAATGCAATCTAGGTCATGTTGGAGCAGATCCTGATCTGCCTTGTTACTAATCGCCCGCCATATCTTGACGTCATCGGCGAAAAGCAGGAAGTTTGAGGAGATGACTCTTGCCAGGTCGTTGATAAACACCAGGAATAAGCGCGGTCCCAGCACTGAGCCTTGCGGGACACCACATTCCACCTCAATTGGGTTAGAAAGTGATCCCCTAACACGTACTTGGAGCTTTCGTTGGTAAAGGAAGTTGCCAATCCAACCAAGTACAGGATCTCCGATTCCGTAACTCTGAAGCCGTTGAAGTAGGATGCGGTGATCAAGGCGGTCGAAAGCTTTGGAAAAGTCCAGATAGATGACGTCGACTCCGCCCCCATCATCGGCTACTTCCGTCCAACTACCTCGTGCAATAAATAGATTGGTAGTGCATGACCGGTGTTGACGGAAGCCATGCTGTTCCGGTACCAACATGTTGCATTTTTCCAGGTAGTCCATTAAAGCCTCAGCGACGACTGCTTCCATCACCTTCGCGAGCACAGGGAGGAGAGTCACTGGACGATAGTTTGCAGGATCGGAACGGTTACCGCCTTTAAAAATAGGGGTTATAATGCCACACTTCCACATAGTGGGGACTCGTTGTTCATCAAAGCACCTTTGAAAGAACTGTGACAGTGGTTCAGCTAGCTTATTAGCCACAGCCTTCAGTGCCTTCGGGCGGATGTTGTCTGCTCCCGGAGAACTATGTTCGCGCAGTGAGAGTAACTTCCTTAGCACAATTGATGGGTTGAAAATAACATTTGTAAACAAAGGTGTCGGTAATGAGCTTGATATTATGGGACAGGTAGATGTTGCGAATCCAAAAATTGGGGCGTATTGCAGCCGCAGTGCATTAGCTGCTTCTTCGGCGCTTTGTACTCTACCGCCTGTCGTGAATAGTGGGGGTATTCCATGCTTCACTTTACGAAGGTTATTGACATGCTTATACAGCAGTTTGTTGTTTGCCATGAACTTTTTGGCTAGGCACTGTTGATACGTTATTTTGTCCTCACGGACAAGTGCGGTGCAATGGTTGCGATGGGTCAGGAAATTTCCCCAAGTCTCTGAGTCTGGGTTAATCTTGTAGGCTCGCCATGCTGCATCCCTTATCGCCAGGCATTTGCGAGTCCTATTCCTTATAATTGAAGGCATTTTCGCGGGACGAAGGGGTTTGGTCTCTGATGCTTTGTTGACGATGTCGCTGAGCTTATTAACGAACTCTGCCCAAATGTTGTCAAGGGGACTTTTGTTTGAGAATTCCCAAGCAGCTGAGTCGGCGAGTTCTTTCAATACGTGGTAGCGTGGGATTGTATGAGTTAGTTCCGAGTGTTCATATGGATACTCTGCATAACACACATAGTCAAAAGTTATTACTACGTGGTCACTGAGACCTAATGGACTATCCATCAATAACTTCTCAATCATGAGCTCTTCATTTGTGAGCACAAGGTCCAATATGGACGGTTTGTTTGCTGTCCTGAATCTAGTGGGCCTGGTGACATGATTGTACAAAGGGATATTAGCGATCAGTTCCTGCAAGTCTGCTTTGAACTGCTCACTGGGCGATGCCGAAACCTCCAGATTGTGTAGATTGAAGGCCCCGGAGATGAGAGTGTGGCTATACCTAGTGCGTGTTACTCTGTTTAGGCCATGGATCAAGCAGGAATCCATTTCCAGTGTGGACGTTGGGGGACGGTAAACGATAGCTATGAGACATGTATCGTTGTGTCTCAGTCGGAGACGGCACCAGAGTGAGTCGGTAACGTGTGTTTCCAGGTCCTCAACCATTGTACATTGTAGACCGCTGCGGTAGTAGAGTAGGACCCCACCTCCTCTGCTGGGGCGGTCGTTCCGGAGGATTGACATTCCGGCTATCTCAACCTCAGCATCAGTCACCTCTTGATGCAACCAAGTTTCGGTAATAGAAATTAGGTCCCAAGCATTCGCAACCTGACGCAGTCGAAGTTCGTTAATTTTACTGAGAAGCCCTTGGGCGTTGGTGTACATACATGAAAGTTTCTCAGATTTAATCAATGTTTCAGAAGTTGTACAACTCATACGTGAAGTTTCGCCGACCAGTGAGTGGCCGGCGACTGGAGGGGTGGATGAAGCAAATGAGGTTACGCCGACCATTAAAGGGTCGGCGACTAATCGTTTTTTGGATGGGTTGCATACTCTCGAGAAGTATTTGATATATAAGCAGGTATCAGATGCTCCGAATCCTGGTGTTTGCTCGTGCTCTGCTGGGCCCCTCCGGATAGTATGGCTACTCTTGAAACCGTCCCCGAGTCGGGTCCTGCAGCTGGCGTTTTCATTAAGAGTTGTGCCTCTACTGAATTGTCATTAAAAGGTGTTGGTGTTCTTGCTGCTTTCAGACGAATTTCCGTTGGCAATCTGCAACGGAATTTGATCCAGTTCGCTAGTAGGGTTTGTGCCATTTGTTCCGACTGTAACACAAGTTGTAAGAGCCTGGGACCGCATCCTTTATAGTTTGGTGATATGGGGATCCTTGTCAACGAGGTGACCACCACATTTTCGAGAGAAAGAACCTCCCGGATATAGTGCCATTGCTCGCGGTCATGCATCTGAGCATCGTCGGAAGAGGAGTCAGTAAGCTCAGGAACACCATGAGCAATCACTGTTTTCTTATCTTGACTTATTCTGTACCTATCTTTGTTGGCGGGATCCCCTGAACGTCCTTTCCACGGGATTTCGGGTAGTATGCGCACTCCACTTGAGTCGTTGCACAGACGATTCGCGGACAGCAGAACGGCCTCAGTCTCGTCCGCCGAGTTTAGTGTTACTCGAAGTAACCGGGGTTCGCCGTAGTGCAACGCGTTTGGGTGGCGCGAGATTCTTTTTAATGTCGTGGGATTAGCATGGACTCCGATCGACGTACAGATGGAAACCCACTGATTTCGATCGTCCGTCAACTTACCCTTAATTGTATTGGATTTGGGTTCTGGGACATTAGTGCATACAATATTTAGGACACCATGGTTGCGCCTGGTGGCTACTGGTTTTGGATTTCGAGGCTTAGTTTCTGGTGATTTTGTTGAATTTGTGAACGGCCTTGGTGTGTGCCATCCGTGCTGCGTCAGTTTTGTTTTCTCTAGTTCGGGCACAAAGGTTACCGGTGCTCTTTCCGGTGTTTGCTTGGCAGCAACCGATGCGTACGTTGCCGGGTTGTTCACTATGGCTGGTTGACTGTAGCTTACAGTCTCGAGTGTAGTGAACAGACTACTAGGTGCAGCACACAGTACAGAAGTCGAGGCAGGCGCACTGCAGTCACTGTTTTTACTTATAGGAGGGAGGGAGAATGGAGTTGATACTGCTGGAGGCTGAGTCGTTGGGGTTGGGTTGGGACACCTGGCTCGCTTCTTCGGCCTGACTAGTGAGTTCGGGGTGTTATTTTCACTCACAAGTGCAGGTCCGTTTCCACCCAAGGGTGTAACTCTGGCGCTCACCAGTTGCTCGACTGCTTCGGTTAGTCTTTCACACCTCTTCAGTAGCACAGATAGACAGCTAACAAATGGAATAGACTCGCATACTTGGCAGAACCAAAACGCGTCTGCGGTGTTGGCTTTCGTGAACGCCTTCCCAAGGCAGGTAGTGTGGTATGTTTTCAAACACATAGTACAAACCAGACCACTTTTTACGACTTTGGCACATGATTCGCATTTGCTCTTCATACGAGACATGTTCTCAGTAGGGGTAGGGATGGGATGGAGATACTGACGCACCTTTGCGTGGCGATCGGCGCTGGTTCGAGGTCAGCAGGTCCAGGCGTGTCGAGGCCAGATGAATCACGCGTTCTTTGGGGTGGATGTGCGTGCTATCGATCCAGACGGTAGAGGGTAGGCCGTGGTGGACGTAGGACTGAGGAAAAGCAAGGTGATTTGGAAAATACTGTCTAATGACGACAGTGGCAGTTCCAAGGACGGATCAAATTGACGACTACCGCTTTGTAGAACGACTTGAAGGAATGATAGTAAGCTGATCGGGTGACTCTCAAAAAGATCTTTAAAATAAGACCACATGAGTTCTTATGTGATGAGAGGAGAAATAAAACATCCGATAAGCTTCAAATACGGTTGACTTCGAAGTTCCAAGAGCACAGTTTGTTGGTGATCCGTGAATGATAGATCCAATAGATGAACAGTGGTAGGAGGAGCTCGCGGAGCCAAATCGAATGATGGCACGCAGAACTCCGTACAGAATATGCCGAAAATTGGGAACTGGAGCAAGAGTATACTCCACACAGGTTAGTTCCAAGCGTTTAGAAGCACTGAATAGAGCTAGTGGAACTGGTTCGAGCGAGCGCGCACACAACATTGTGTGGGGAGAATTAGAGTGGCCACAGAGGGCAAAGAGCGAGCCGAGTTAAACTTCGGCCGCACGGCAAATAGCGCGTCAAATAAGGGCACAAGGATCGAGGTGGACAAAAGTTGACTTGGCAGCGGGAAATGAAGGCGCTGACGAACAAACTGGGTACCGTCGGTCCGTCTCGCCTTCCGGACTGGAGTCCTCGTAATCTGCCTTGTTCTTGGCTCGAGACTACGGGACATGGCACTCAGTCGGCACTAGTGGCGCGTTTGCTGCCGTCTCCTAGTCGGACTGCCTGTTTAAGGTGTGGTCGGTGCTTACTTGTCCGCGAGGTAATGGCTGATCATGCCGCGGGGCAGTGAAAAGCGCAAGGAAGCTGTCTCGCTGATGCTGTCATGTCTTTGCATGATAACCAGCTGTTTGTGACGGTACGTTGTCTACACAATGTGTGTACGCCCTAATCCTGAATGTCTGCTTAGGGCATTCACCTGTTCAGATAAGTTACACTTTCCTCCCACTTATTATTCTTTATTCTTTAGGTCATCATGGTTGTATGGCAGCGAAGCATCAGTTCAAATGGCTGATGCACTGTTGTTGTTGTTGATGATGATGATGATGATGGTGATGATGATGGTGCTGTGTCGGAAGTTAGTGTTAGCAAGAAATTTACGAGCATCTTTACACAAATGGAGCAACTGTTCAACGTGATCATTGCGGGAGCCGGCGCCGTTTGGACCATCCAGACGCAGTTCATCAATGGACAACTTGTCAACTTGAGTGTTCAGATCCCCAGCCAGTACTGCAGTGTCCGTGCTACTTCTGTGACGAAAGAGCTCGTTGAGTTGGCGATAAGACGTCATATTTTTAGATCATTGGAAAATATTAGGGTAGACAACTCTCCTAGACAGTGGGTTGAAAAAAAGCGTTTTGTCAAAGCTTTTTAAAAGGTTTGATTATCTGAGAAACGGCAGCCGTCGGGCAATGAACAGCAATCGATTGTCAAGCACTGCGGAAAGCGATGGGATCAAAGACGATGTTATGGTTCCTAAAAGCGGATGACAATTGTAGTGGGCCTCAGGCGTCCGCATTGTATGCAGGTTCGGCGCCTTGCACTTAGCCTTCGAGGTATCGGCAGCACTGTGGCCGCTAGCGTGCCGTGTCGACATTGAATGGAATTGAGCGGTGTCGTACGGACACCGGACATTTGAGTTGGTTCGAGTATAAAATTACCTCAATAGCAACAGTTGACAGCCACACTGAGGCTTCCGCGGGAACCTTGAAATTTGTTTCATCACTTCGGATTCTGTCGTGTCTACTTCCTCTTTTCGTCCGCAGTCAATCTACTGATCCTTTCCCTCAGTGATCGTGTAGTATATTTCTCGATTGCATGTGATCAGAGAGCACAAAATGATATCATCTTACAACGCCAGTCTTCTCAGCCTATTGTTTAGAATGATAAAGAGAACGCAATGTTTCAAACAAACACAAGGTTCCTAGTTCATACAGGCTTTGTGCTAAGGTAGAAATGTTTAATATCAGGCGACCAAGAGTTTGGGGTTTGCAAGGAGCCGGTAGCATATATCTTTCTTCAACCGTCTATGAATAGATATGGAGCCATCAGAAATCATGGAATTCAAAAGAAGGTACAGAAATAGTAAAAGAAAATACAACACAACACATCGGAGTCCATGGTTCCGTCAGAGGGCGAGTTACTACCCGGTTGCCCAAGCCGAAGTAGGGTGTCGACTTAGGGGACACCACTCCAAGCCTTTGGCTGAATAGCCAGCCCGCAAGGCAGCGGAGCTAATTCAGGGAATCGCGCCCATTGGGAGCCATTGACTGATTGCTCGGTTCATACGCCTTTCGTTTGTTCCTTTGTCAAACAGGAGCCCAATGCTCGCCAGAATTACAGCATAACGTGGCTGGAATACAACGCCTCGCCAGGAGGAAGCAAGTGGCGAGTCACGTCCGCCACGTCACAGTGTTGTTAAACGGGCATATGTGGCTTTTTATAGGGAGAACATTTGCCAGGCAAAAACCCACCACGTCCTGGAACACTGTCGCCGAGTCATTTGCTGAAACGGGAAAATCCCGAACCACCCAGCTGGAACCACGAGAAGGTTGTTCGGCAAGCCAGCCAAAGTCAACCGCCAGCTGTATGCTCTAACGGCGCTTCACTGCCACGCGACCACCACCAGTCGCGCGTGGGCTGAGTATACCGCGAGGACGCCCGCTCGTAAGCGGATTCGAACCGGTGAACTTATGATTGCAAATCTGACGCGCAAACCATTCGACCACCGGCCGAGCCGGCAGAAGCCCAAGTGATGCATCCATCAAAATAGATTTTCGTGCTTGCATTTGTAACCCACATCGCTCAAATGGCGCTTGCTTTCGAAGTGACTGAAGTCATCGCATATCAGAAAGGAGCTCGCCTCCGTCACTGAAAAGTTTGACAAGTGAAACTGTGATATGGCTGTCCATCTTCCTGCGTTGCAGTCCCGAATACAAAAGGTAAATTATAGCCGGAAGAGCTCACATTGGAAAATGAATTCGTGGGCAGGGATCACAGATGCTGAGTTTATAGTATCTAAACGTAACACCTAAGTGCTTGGCTTGTTTGTTAGTCTCTCCCGTTTTCAGAGTGGCAATTCCTTTAAAAGCACTTCCTCCTGCAGTATGGTCCCGGTCTCAAAAGATATAGAGGCGATAAGCAGGTTACGTAAGTACCACTATTTCTGTGGCGAATTTCACAAATTTCTTGCTTATCTTGAACTCAACTTTTCCACCATCAGGATGCGCTACGGTACGTCGTCACTTCAGCTCGACTGTGGCATTCTGGCCTGACGAAGTTGCAATATTCGACATTCTTCCAAATCTGTCGCTCACAATACATTGGATTCAATTTGAAAGTAAGTTGAGCGCATTGGTTTGCGTTACAAAGTTTACTGCTGGTTTGTCGTAGTAGATTCCAAGTCAGATTTGCTTCCACATACCATGAGAATCACAAATCGGCGATTGAATCTGTGGAAACTGGTCACTAATGCACATCCCTTGACAATGTTGTATTCTAGTTGGCTTGGAATCCATGACGGTTTACTGGCGTTACTCGCCGTCTAGTGATATAAGCCACTGGGGTCGAGAAGTCACTCGTCGACACCTGGTGGACCCGAGGAATGCACAGTAACGTCGAGTCCCAATAGGACGAATAAACTGCTTAGTGCGGTACACTAACTTTGATGTTTCCTTACAATAGAACAAAGGTTTTATACGGGTAAAGCGGCTAATGCTTTACAGGTCCCGTAGGATGGTCATAGTGAAACCACAAAACAGAAAAGCTGTCATGGAAATTGGCTTTACACCGGTGACTCGCTGAAGTATACGTAGTACACACTGTAAATCCAAGGTAAATCCACCAGAAATGACGGCAAATGCGATGTTGGTAAAAATCGTGTCCCCTTCTGTTGTACACATATAGGATGTGAAAAACCTGGAACGGTGTCTGGGATTTAACTACTAGTGAAACCTCATACAGACACTTGTGTTTATCCATGGGTAATGGGTCATTTAGAATCACCCCTTTGTCCTCAGCTCTCGTAGTGCACGAGGTGACGGCTTGTAAGCAAACACTTTTCATGTACTGGCGTCAATGTGACCTCATGGGCAATAGCAGGACTAGACGCCTGTAATCCTGCTAAGTGGTCATAAAAGTTTTCAATTTGTGCCTCTATGAACAAGCGGTTTAGCTTACCAGGTGGGACTTTGGAATCCATTCCGAGCGATAATGCTTCCAGTTGTAAGGCATCAAGGGGAACATTTGATAGGTTTAAAACGTACGTATTGGGGTCAAGATAAGAAGGTTCCTCCCGGTTATTAACTAGTGAATTCTGTCACCGGACGTTCCATTTCTCTTTTGTAAGATCAGGAGTAAATTTGCAACACAACGATAAGCCATCCAGGATTGCCATTAGGCGAGAATGCGTCTCGTGTGGCGCAGTGTTTTAATTTGTTCCGGTCTCATCTTACCTGTCGTCTTATATATTTTCATGTTATTGTGTTGGCACTGAGGGGACAACGCGAAATGCTGACATCTGTCAGTGTTCGACGTCTTATGGCTTTATCCAAATTACGGAGCGGTAATCCGTATGTCCGGGGTTCGATTCCCCGTCGAGGCAGCTTATTGTGCAATGTTTAATCATGGCTTCTACTTGCTACAAAACTTACATACTCACAAAACCACCAATACTCCTAATTGTTCCAAACAATAATTCTGTCGTTGTACACATGCCATTTTTTAAAAACTTTTCTTCGGTTTCTGTTAGTGAGTTTGTAAACGTAGGATCAGGCAGACTTGTGCGCACTGCTTCCACTGAGACTGGGGTTGCGCCATTGCCTTCAGCTTTGTGAACCATTGGCATTATTCATCTCTGGGTCCCCAGTCGGGGAGTCATACAGGCTAGCGATGGCCAGGCAAACTGTCATCTATTTCATGTACTGCCGCCAGGTGGAAGGTTGACGTCTACGCGGCCTTTTCTAAAGTAACCCTGCGTACGCAAACGGAGTGCAGCGTGGTAAGCGCTCGTTAGGCATGCGCAGAACTTGGCCGGACCATCTCAATTGATGCAGCCGGCTGACATTACAAGGCGGAACATCCGTCTTACCTAAGACACACTCGGTGTTACCAACGCACGCGGGCAATCCTTCGTAAACAGATAATGTCGAAGGCCGGAAGATTACGCATGTCTTCCACACGGATTGGCCAGGATTTGTATTCGTAAAGCAATATCGCTCCTACACAGGCTTTGTAAACCCTGCCTTTTGGCAAGAGTGAAATGTCGCGACGGCGCCAGAAATGTCTTAACTTGGCTAACGCTGATTGGGCTTTAGCGATTCGAAGGGATACCTCTACTTCGATAGTGCCATCGACATAGGCACAGCTCCATACGTAGATAAAACTATCTACGTGTTCGACCTGTGTGCCTTCGATGGTGAATTGGGGTAGGGGTGCCTATCAATCCTGTAAAAGAACCTTGCACTTGGAGGGGGCGACACACATGCCAAACTTAGATGCTTAAATCACCAATCGATCAATAATCCATTGCATCCCATAGGGGTCGTCATCGAACAAGGTCATAACATGTCGGCCGGTGACCGAGTGGTCCGCAAGCCCGATTTTCCACCATAAGGTCACCGGTTCGAATCTGCATAGGGGTGGGCGTCCTCGCCGTATATTCAGCCCACGCTCAACTGATGGTGGTCGCATGGCAGCGAAGCGCCATTACGGCGTACATTTGACGGCTTATTTTATTGTAAGACGTTACCATCAGTGTAGTCTGAGTCGGTCGAGGGATTACATGGAAGCTCGATACCGAAGCTCTGCAGGCCCTCTAAAGCTCTCAAAAGGATATCATCGAACGCAAAGTTCAGTTGAAACGGTGGCGTAGAGTATCGTTGTCACGTCACTGATGACATGGAAGAGTGGGAAAAGCGTGCCATAGATTCTCACTCGGCCTGAAGTGTGGAGGTATAACGCGCGACGTATAGTGACGTACTTTTCCGGAACTCCATTCTTTAACAGACAGTTCCATAAAGCAAGTCGATCTGGCAACTCAAAGGCAGCCCAAATATCCAGGAAAGTGACAACGGTGGGTCTGCGGTAGAGCTGACGATGCTGCAGGAGTAGACGAGGCCTGGAAATTTGATGCAAACGCTTTCGACCGGGACTAAACCCAGCCTGCTCTGCCGGTAGTGACTCACAAGTTGAGGATAACCTGCGGAGTATGATTGATGCTACTAGCCTGGAAGTAACAGATATCAAACTAATGTCCTTGTAATTGACACACGAAGTGTGAGAACCTATATTGAAGATTGGAAGAGAGGTTGACTCCCCCAGCACAGGGAAGCCATTCTTCCTGCCAGATCTTCAGAAACAAGGACGTTAGGTGGTTGACAACTGCTGCACAGTCGTAGTTGAACAACTCTAGGGGAAGTTCATCTGAGCCGGTCACCTAAAAGCACTACAAGTGATGAATCTCAAGATAAATCTCCGCTTCGGTTTGTGGTTCAAGTGATGCTACGTATGGCATGCGACTGGGTGTACCAACTGCAAAGGTGGATGGCAAGCAACAATTGAACTTGGACTGGAAGTGCTCAGCCAATAGATATATGCGTCTCCGTAAATTCTTGATTTTTTATCCGTCCACCACACAGAAGATCTCGCTGATACCAGACATCCTGTATACACTGGTCCAAATGAGCTGAAACAGCTTGCGGGTGTTTTCAGTGAGGGCGGATGCCTCTATCTCCAAGGCAGGTTGAGACCATCAAACTTCCGATCGTTGCGAAGGCTTCGTTTGAGTTGTCTGCTGATAATACGGTGAACCTCATTCTGGTCTGGGTTTACTAAGGGAGTCCCGTGCCAGTCGAATGGTGTCAGAGAGCGCGCCGATATCTAACCCTTTAACGGGTGATGACAGACCGATTAACCTTAAGTTAGCATTGCTTGCTGCAAGAACTTCCCGTAGTATTAAATGTCGGTGGGAGAAACAGAGGCTAGTGTGCTTGCCAGTGATATCTGATAGCCTAGCTAAGTCGACTGACCAGCTAGTTTGTTTGTATCAAGTATACAAAGTCTCCTTTCTTGTTTCCTCCGAATCGCATGTAAAGGTTGACCAAGACCAATACTTGATCCGAATCGAGGTACGTAGATCAAAACGATCCACAGTCTTGTGTGCTGCAACGCTACCTGAAACTGATTGCAATGTGGTCTATTTGGATCCAAGTCTGCGACGGTGAAGGATAACGCCAAGTGGCAGAGCGTCTCCTAGATTATCTGAAGTTTGTGCTTGCGAGAAACAGGCTGTTGTCTTCGCACAAATTGAGAAGCCTGCTTCCGTTATCTGCACGATTCTTCTTCAGTGCGTAATGACCACCCAAGTGATATACACGTGATAACAGCCGACCCACGTGTACGCTGAAGTCTCCAGCGAGAAAAATGACCTCAACTTGGCGGCTTTGTGTAATAGCTGATGAAGCTTGTTTAGTTCAGAGCTATAATGTGTTGACGCGTAAGCAGAAGGTACAAACAGATTGTGCCTTTTGGCGAGATGTCTGTTAATACTGCGTGAACCTTGGAGGTGAACTACACATAGTCGGCTGTTAACTGGGATCCAATTAGGGAGTGCAGACTCGGCTATATTGCTTACCTTCACGCCAACACCAGCCAAGCCAGTGAAAGCAGCTTCCGCGTCACCAGATAAACGTGAGTGGTACGTGGCTTTCTGGTTGGTCGGAGACCTCAACTTGAACACAGCACTTGGGTCCGGTAATCGCGTTTCGGATAGGCAGCAGCTATCAATGGCGAGGGAACTCAGAGTACGTGCAAGGCTGGTCTGTTTGCCAATTTGCATAAGCATCCGGACATTGAGGGCTACCAGTCGGAATGAAGATCGGGGTAGAGGAATAGCCTCCAACAGGACACCACGGGCAGCAAGGAAACTGGTAGCCGGGTCAAGTCGATGGACACAAAGATTATTAACAGAAAAATGATTAGTCCTCGTGATTAAACTTGATGAGAAGCGAAGGAGGCAGGAGCGAGTGAATGCGAAACAGTAGTCAGATCCATGGTGTAACCCATGACTGAGCAAAGACTCAAGTAAGCTCTCTGGCCACGGCCGCAAATGACTTCGGATGCATGTTATCACCCCAGCAGAGCTCCGCTTATGCATAGTCGATAGGTTTTCTAATACAGCTTCTGTTGGGAAGCAAGTGCGAGTGCCATTTGGATGTGAGACAACCCTTGTCAGAGGGTTAGATGGCCAGCGATTGCAATGTACTGTTGCAGTATATTGCAGGCACAGGGTATTCACCGCCTCCTTTGATGTCCTTGCGAATCCGTCCACTGTTTGAGGAGGAGGAATTCTCTGTTTCACCTTACGTTGACTATGTACGTGTTGATACAGAAGTATGTGGTATGAGGCTGTACGCAATGCCAAGTTCTGCTTGTATGCCATTTTCTACTCGCGAACAAGGTACATACACTGGTTACGTTGGGTCAGATAGGCCATCCATGTCTTGGTGCCCGGAGAGAGTTTGTAGATATGTCAAGCTGTTTCGCGCCGCTACAGACTAGCGAGTCCCACTTCGCACAAACAATGCCACGTTTCTGTGGTTGACTATCTTAGTCGCTTGTGTTACGGCAACCAATGTTAAACTGACTAACGAGATGATCCCAGGCGCTAGCAGGTGCTCTGTCTGCCAGAAAGGTCCAGTTGCTTGTCCCATCTAAATGAGCTAATATATCTGGTGTATAATCGATCCCGTTGTCTGGACATTTTCCATTGGAGATTATGCATAATAGGTGCATTCGATCGTTGCGGCCCAGGAAGACATCGACGAGCATCCTGTCGACTATCAGTTCCTCATCGGTGAATACCCGATCCAGTACTGACGGCTTATCCTTTTCTCGGATCTGGTGGGTGTATCGATGTGGCCATACAGCGGGAAATGGATACAATTTCTTATAACAAAATCTTGAACTGTTCCCCAGGAACGGCTTGCGATTTCGCAGCGTGGATGTTGAAATGTCCACTACTAAGAATGTGACTGTAATTCTGGTTTATCACCCGCCTGGGTGCGGATGCCAAATAGAAATTCATGTCGGGCGTGATGGACGGAGATCGGTAAACGACCGCCACTAAGCAGGTGTCGTCGCCTTTTAAACCTAGACGACACCAAAGAGAATTCCGTACTGTGCTGACCAAATCCGCTATACATTGGTGGCCATCGCGGAAGTGCACAGCCATCCCTCCGAATTTCTTGGGTCGGTCATGCCAGAGCACGGACATGCCTGGCAGTGCGATCTCGATGTCACATATGTTAGGGTGTAACCATATCGCCCTTATAGCAGTGAGGTCACAGGCTTTTGATCATTGACGCAGTTGTAATTCGGAACTTTTTTAAAGTAGGTCTTGAGCCTCAGTGTACATACATGAACTCTTCCTGGATGTCAAACGCTCTTGAATGAGAGCAAATGAAGGTCTTGGGTTTGTGTAGATCGATGAGAGACCGGCTCCTAACCGTCCATTGGGTGACTTTCCAAATATCGATATGGATGCGCTGATTTCAGTCACATTTGTACCTGCAGTATACGGTATATCACTAGCTATCTAGATACTTACTGGTCTTAGGGCACAGTTTTCTGAATCGCTGTAGTGGTTACATTGTGACGAGAGTGATGTCGTTTCCGCGAGGACAGCGAATAGCTGCCATGCTCTAACTGCTGTCTTCGGCCATAGTTCCGAAAGCAATGTGTAACCTAGTTGTTATCTGCCACGGATTAATTTCACCGCCATCTGTTGTGACTGTCCCATTAGTTATAGTATCTTCGGGCCACTGCCACCGTAGTGTGGCGACACGAGTAACCGTGTAATCGACCGAAGTATGACATCGCCATCACAGAGAGTTTCTCGGATGTAAAGCCATTCTTCCAGGTCATGAGTACGGGCTTCTTCGTCACTAGATATCGGTAGTTCGGGCACGTCATGAAGGAATAGGATTATTCTGCTGCTGTCGTCTTTTAGCTTTTAGATTATTTTTGTCCTGCTGGCTTTCTCTCCATAAAACATCAGGAAATATGAGTATCCTACTGCTTTCTGTCTACAGGCGGTACGTCGACGAAAGCACCATCTCGACATTATCTGTGGATGCCAATGTTACGCGCATTAGCCGGGACTCTTCGTAAGCATTCGACATTATATGTCTAATGATGCGCATTAAATTAGTCGGCTCGGATTCGATCACAAAGAAAATACAATTGTTTTAAATCATCCTGCTGTTTACCCCTTAGGGAGTTTGACTTGGACTCATGAACATTGGTTCATATGAGAGTTAGGGCACCGTATTCATGTCTGGTCTTCGATGAGGTGGAAGGTGCAGCTATCGGGCTTTAGTGATGTCTCTGCAGGTCGCACCATGTCATTGACCCCTTTTGTGGCTGTTTCGGTTGAGGTTACTGCGGTCGCACTTTGACTACATCGAGCAACAACGGTTGCATAAGTGAATCGGTCTTTAGAACGCTTCGGATTGCTTTGGTCAGTCGGAAAAGTGAGTGTTACCGATGTTGCAGCAGTCCATACATTTGATAAGAGTATGTGGGCGGTGTAACTAGGCATACTTCTATCATTTGCGACAGTGCGTTGCTATCCTACATAAGTCTATGTTGAGTCCACCAAAAGGCTTTTCACTTTAACATGCAAGTGATTTAATAAAATAGTGTGTGCTTAAGTGTCGCATCCAATATGCATCCCATATATATATATATATATATATATATATATATATATATATATATATATATATATATATAAGTGCGCAATTGCGAGTAGTCCTTGGCCATATCCTGTGGTTCAACTCAAGTAGAATGCCCATTTGTTACGTCAAGTTCCGAAAGATAAACAAAACACGAAGCTTCAAGCAAAAATTTGACTTCGATTAATTCTTCATCAAGCTCATACAGTAAGACACATTTGGTTAACGTCTGGCGCAATCGTCAGTGTAACAAAGAAACAATAGATCAGTAAGGTTCGTAGAAAGTAAAAGTCACGATTAAACTCCACACAATAATCTGCCTCCACGGGGAATCGAACCCCGGTCCAACGAATTTCCGGTCCGCTGCTCTACTACTGAGGTACCGAAGGCTGACGATTAGGTGGGCAAGCTAATACGTGACTTCTGCTTGGTGCGCGACGTATTGCCAGTGGGCTCACAGTACCTGTCCTGGTGTTGCAGATTGGCTCACTCACCCGTCACTTCCCAATGGACTGAAGTACCTATCCTTCGGATGTCTAATGTGCGATAGTAGATTAATTTTGTATGTTTGTGAGTAGTGATGGCATTCCTCTGATCACATGAATGAAGTCAGGTGAATTCGCGGAGTACCACTACTTCCTTCGCGGCTGGTGGTCGATTGCAACAGACGTTAACCTGATGTATATTACTGTATGAGCCTGATAAAGAATTAATCAAAAACAATTGTTTGCTTAAAGCTTCGTGTTTTGTATATCCTGTGGTGTTTGCGAAAAGATATGCTCGAGATCCTTTGGTCTCCATCCCGGGAGTTGGGAACGCCCAACAACAGCGGGTTTCAACGTTCGCGCCTTACGAATTGGCTCCAAGTTTTGCACTGGTATCCTTGTCTTCGCTTCAACCCCACACATGAGCCCGCAAATAGGGCACGTCGTGGAAGCTGCTGGATAGGCATGCGCAGCACATGCCCAAGTCAGCAAAGCCACCGCAATGAAAGGATGCTGTCGATTGATCGGCGGAGTTTGTCAGAGTTGAAGACTCGCCGGCGGACTTCCTCATTACTGATGTCATGCTGTTATCGAACACCAGCAATGCTTCATAGACAGCGGTGATCGAAGACCGCTAATAACCGCTGAACATCACTTTTGCGAACGGGACAAGTCTCACTGCCGTACAGCATAACCACATTTACCGTAGCATTGTAGACTCATCCTTTGAGCGCGAGGCTGAGGTCACGACTAAGCCACAGGTGACGAAGGTTAGCGAAAGCAACTCTAGCTTCGGAGACACGCAGGGTGATCTCATCCGTCACACCGACAATACTAAGACAACCCCCAAGATAAATGAATTCGTCGACCACTTCCAGTGGATGCTCCGAAAGGGTGAGAGAAAGACATGCACTTAGGCAGTCCTGCAACAGGACCTTATATTGGAAGGGGCAAAGAACAAACCAAATTGGCAGGCGGACATCCCCAGTCTAAGCGGCACATGCTGGGCGGCTTGAGAGGACTCGCAAATCACAGCAATGTCATCGGCGTACTCTAAGTGCCAAAGGCGGTCACCAAGGAGTACTTCAATGCCGCAGGGATCAGAGTTTTCCAAGGCAGTATCCAGGGTCTCGTCTATGGCTAAGTTGAACAAGACTGGAGAGGCTGGGCAACCCTGTCTAACACCGCTGGTGATATTGAAAGGAGAAATGTCTCCGTAGACTCGCATGCGGCCCGATGTTTTTTTAATGATAAATGGCACGGAGAATGCTGATGTACTTCACAGGTACTCCCCTCTTCAGTAAGCAGTCCCAAAGAACCACTCTGTCAACAGAGTCAAATGCAGCTCGAATGTCAAAGAATATGACTTGGTTGGTCGACTGAACGTATGGTGATGTTCAAGTATCTGGTGGATCGTAAAGATGTGATCGACACAACTGCGACCTGGGCGAAATCTAGCTTATTGTTCATGCAGGTGCTGTTCCTTTATGCAACTGAGCCTCCGCAAGAGTAGGGCAGCGGGTAGTTTGGATGCAACACAAATGAGACTGATGCCACGATGGTTGGAACAAATGGTCCGGTCTCCTTTATTGTAAACAGCTACAACATCCGCTAAATTCCAGTAGGATGGGATAGCTTCAGTAGTCCAAATCTGATGGCAGAGATGTCAGTTCACGAGTGAGAGTAGGACCCCATATTTGAAGTGGGTAGGAGGAAGTTCATCCGGGCCAGATGACTTGTGGCGCTTTAGTAGGCGAAGTTCATAGGAAACCTCAGACTCAGTCGGTGAATGAACATCCATGCACCAGGGAGCACTGTGAACCCCCGGAAGATTGACTTGGTTATGCTGGTGGCCACTTAAACTGATCTTCAAAGTGCACTGCTCATCGTACCAGAAGACGGAGACGACTGTGAATTAGTTCATCGTCGTTTTCATGCAAAACTTCACTCACTGTTGGCCTTTTACCTCCCGTAGACGGAAAAAGTTGGAAGAGTTCACGGGAGTTCTTTGTTGAGGCTGCGCGCTCCATCTTAATGAGGCATTGTGTCCACCAAACCTCGCGATCCTTCCTGTGGAGCTGTCTGGTCTCAGCACACGTGGCTCTGCGTAGTGCATTGTACTCAACTCCGGCGGGAATTGTTCGACGGCTTTCCATTAATTGGAGAGACTGTGTAGTGATCCAAACACTAGCAGCTCGCCTAGTGAAGCTACAGACCAGGATAACGAACTATTTGTAATGCACACTGGATCTGTGCACAGCATGTCTCAACATCGGAGAATAGAGAACGCAGGTTGGAGGCTAATGTGTTCTGAAATGCGCCGAGAACATTTGGGGCGGCGAGCTTGTCTGTGTCAAGTCGTTTCCGGGGACGCTGCTGGGTGCCTCCAAAGCGTAGAACGAATTTAGCACACACGAGCGCATAATCCGAAGTCAAGTAAGTGTTCCAACTTGACTTGCAGTCTATTATGCAATCCCGCCAACAGTAACTAACAGGGATGTGATCGATTTGCGTCCAAGAGTGACCAGGCGCCGGAGGTCGCCAGAAAGCTCGTTGGCGCCAGGAACGCTGGAAATTGGTGGTCGAAAGGAACAAGTCATGGCCGACGCACAGTTGAAGGAGTCGAAGGTCGTTGTCCATCTTGCGAGTACCGTGGCTGTTTTGACCCCCAAGTTCACGCTCAAGAACCTTTCGTCTATCGACCTGCGCATTTAGGTCGCCGGCGAGTAGCACGATGTCCGTGCGGCGTTTCTTGCGGAGAAGGTAGGTTAGTTGGTGGCAGAATTCGTCTTTAGCTTCGTCCGGGCTGCAGTCCGTAGGAGCGTACGCCGCCACAATGAATAAGCAGCGCCTACTGGTCCCGTGACTGAAAGGTCGCACTGTGCTTCCTAAGCGGACTGCACAAAGACGACTGTTGACCGGGAACCAGCCAATGAGCGCTGCCACAGCACGAGCGCTTAAAGCAACTCCTACGCCGGTGTAACTAGAGGAAGACGCTGTCGAATCTCCAGATAAATGCAAGGTGAATGTGCACTTGGAACTTGGGGATGGTAAGAGAAATCGCAGCATTGTACTGGAGACTTGTAAACAGGTTTCAGTTAGGCAGCAAACGTCGATTGACAGGGTTTCCAAAGTGCACGCATGAGCAGCTTCTGAACCAACCTGCATGAGCTTTCGAACATTGAACGTAACTAGCCTGAAGAGCGAGCGGAGCGCAATAAAGCCTTCTGGCTGGTGCTGGAATGTGTGTGATCGCTTTTAAACGTTTCATTGATGAAGACAAAAATATTTTTCTTAGTTGCAAATGCAATTTGGGAGACTCGAAATTGTAGGGACTACCAAGAACAGAAGGGTTGAATAAACGTGGAACAAAGAACGTGGGTTGCGGTGCGGTAGACTGAGGTTTAGCTTGCCCAGCCGCCAGCACCTCGGCCAAAGAGAGAAAGTTCAGAGATCGAGAAACGTGAGCAGACAGTCGTAAATCCAGCGTATCATGTGTTGTTTAGGCATACAGATTCCCGGTTGCCCAGGCCGAGGAAGGTGGTCGCCTTAGGGGGCCCCACCCGGAGCCTTCGGTCATAGGGACCTGACCCGTAAGGCAGCGGGGCGAATTCAAGTAATCGCGCCCATTGGGAGCCGGTGACCGATTGCTCGTTTCGTACGCCTTTCGTTTGGCTGGCTGCCAAACAGCGGCCCAATACTCCCAGGAATTCAGCGTATAGCTGACAGATTACAATGCTCCAGCGAGGCGAAGCAAGGGGCAGTGACTTTATTTAGTGGCGAGTCACATCCTCCACGTCACAGTGATGTTAAACGGACATATGTGGCTTTTTATAGGGAGAACGCTTGCCAGGCGAAAACCCACCCAGCACGTCCTTGAACACTGCCGCCGAACCTCACGCTAGAACGGGATAATCCCGAACCACCCAACTAGCACCGAGGAGTTAGTTCGGCAAATACAGTCACTCAAATATATGGACTTTACGATAATCAGGTGATAGGACACTTGACTAATGGTACTTTCTCTTCCAACGATTGTTCGTTTGTATACACCAAACTGAAGTATGAATTTCATACTAAAAACAAATTAGGTTGAAAACTGTAAATTGACTGTTTGTTTAGCATACAAACGAGTTTTTAAACAAGCTAATCGATCATTTCAATTTTCATTTTCAGGACCGAAGCGGTGTTTTGCTTTGCCCGATGGACAGCTGCCGCAGGGAATATTTAGGGATGATGTAAGTGTTACGTACCAATCGCATTTTCCTATTCCCTGTATACACCCGTAGCTCGTTTGAAGCTAAAGATCATAAACACGAATGTACGTGTGAATCTTTACTCTGGCAGTTACATCGAATCAACTGAGAAACCAATGGAACAGATGGACCAATCAGCAAACTAGGCCGTGTCTCGCTACTGATAGATGCGGTTAACGCTGCGATACAGTCACGTGAGTGAATGGGTTGTGACATGGCTCATCTGCAGCGGATGCGCCCATCCCAGCAAGTACGAGTCAAGTGAGGAAGGGCGATCTTGTTCTTATTCACATGAAACTTTCGAGTGGCCGTCACTGGAGGTTCGAATGATCAGACGATGTGTGTTAGTGCAATAGTGTGTGGTGAATGACTTTGAAACGCTGAGTGCTTAATGTGACAGTTGCGAACGTGCGCGAAAGCCATATTGGCCACTGCGATGGATCAATGTGGACAGAATAGGGCTAGTAAGCAATCAATCTGGTCCAAAGACACCACCGATGGCGTATTGGTGTAGAATGCTAACTGGTAAGAGGAAAGGAATAGGTTCAAGTATAGCATGGTACTGCAGTCGTCAATTAGCTGCCAGTCCCGAAGGGACGAATCTATCTTGTATTGTGATGGCTGTCTGACCGAACTTGGTTGTAAGATGGGGTGAGTGACACAGTCCAATAGCGTGCAAGCAAGTGTATTCTAAACGGGAGGTTGAACAGCTCTTGATGGCCCCGTCAGAAAGTGCCACCACCGCATTGTAGTGGCTAGGATCAAAGCGCTACTGCTCAACTGCAAAAGGAGACTGATATAAACAACTTGAAGCACAACAAATCGACTAGTTTGGTGACCTGCGACACTAATCGAATTGGCGATCCCGTTTGACATACGTGGCCCGATACGCTTTCCAATGAAATGTGTGCACATATTATGTATCCTGTGCTTCATTGACACTGGTCGATTCAGGTTCTATTGTGAATAGAAGGCGAGCTTCCCAATGATCGTCAGGGTTGTTCGATTCCCCATTCCTTTTCGTACATTTCAGTGTGGAGACTCATGAGGAAGGAGAAGAATGGTTAGTCCGAATTATGCGGACGACGCTACCTTACTGTTTGTCAATGCTAAATTGATACAATCATCTCTGGACGAATTCCCCGAAGTGGTTCCATCATTTAGAACGCAGTTTAACGTTTAAAAACATTTATCGTGGTTAATGGAGCACAGGTCACATGCTGGCTCTTTGTGCCTTGAAGAGAAGATGGAGCTCGTCAACTATTCCAATTCATTGAGGGCTGCCTTAGCAACAACGCGTGGGTGTCTACTGAACTCCATTTATGTATTACGAAAGAACTCCCTCCACGAAATCGCGGTATTAGCGGACAGTGTGGAGGCCTTCCCTTTGTTTCAAACCATGTATACAAGAAGGTAAAGGCTGTCACCCTTTACGGAAGTGATGCACGCTCTCCTAGATCTGAATATCTCAAGTGCCCCCTGGTTTATGACCACCCTTATTTGCAAAGTATTGCTTTTTCAAGTGAAACAGGAGTGGCTACAACCAAAAGGTGACCAGACTAGTAAGGAATAATGCGCGTATATTGCCGCACGCTAGTTATGTCAGTGCACAGTAGCCTTGAAATGGCAGTAAACAGAAAGTCAGTAACCAAACTAGATCCGTACTTGGTGGTCTCTCTTGTCTGCCACATGGGGTTTATGTAGGGATAAGGTACTATACTGCAAATAAAAAGCTTCCGCCTATCAGCCAGGAACCAGCGATATCGATGCAGTGCGTTACCAGCTAGAGGAATGTAACAGTGCAGATTGCGTCGCAGTTACTCGAGGGTTTACAAGATTGGCGCCCAGGAAGTATTGGTATAAGGCTCAAAGAAATCACTTCAGAATGCAATCCGACATTTCCATCGAATACCCGGAATTTCACATAACAAGCCCGGATAAACCGCGGAATGTTCCGGACTGTTATGATTGTCCATGTAATCTAAACCGCGCTTGACTCGGGACTTTCCACGGCGTGGTTCGCGGTCGACAATAGTAGTGGGTTTTGAGTCTTCGCTACTTATGTACTGCATGCTCATGGGCTGGCTACAGAGTGACGCAGAATGGTGAAACCTACTGGGAACCTGTCTCGTCAATGCCATCGCATCATCACAGGATGGCCAGCGTTTAGTCACCACGCAGTA
Source organism: Dicrocoelium dendriticum (assembly GCA_944474145.2). Taxonomy (NCBI): domain Eukaryota; kingdom Metazoa; phylum Platyhelminthes; class Trematoda; order Plagiorchiida; family Dicrocoeliidae; genus Dicrocoelium; species Dicrocoelium dendriticum. The sequence continues at coordinate 2,204,949 of OX104070.1, forward strand.
TGGACCAGTGTACTCGTGACTTAGATCATGCCTCTGTACTATCCTCCGATCGGTATTCCTCGCTGGTAATGTCATTGTGATTGTATGGTAACGGATGGCTAGCCGAACAACCTCCTCGTGGTGTCAGCTTGGTGGTTCGGGCTTAATCCGTTCCAGCAAATAGTTCGGCGGCAGTGTTCCAGGAGGTGGTGGGTTTCGCCTGGCAAGCGCTCTCCCTATAAAAGCCACAAATGTCTGCTTAACAACACTGTGACGTGGCGGTCGTGACTCGCCACAAAATAAAGTCACTGCCCCGTGGATATCCGGATAATTCTCTCCAACCCACGGACACCAATCTCCTACTCGCATATTGATGACAATATCAAACATTGAAGATTGGAGCAGCACAACTACAAGCACAAAATACACAGCTACATACACATACACACAATGGTTGGCGGCATCCGGTTTCGGATTTGCCTGTCACTGTGGCAAGCCACAGGACGCCTGCGCCTACAGAGGGACCATGGATGGCTTGCGCTGTACCACCCACAGCTCCAACCACACACCCCATATCCAGTGTAAACCCGAAGGATTAAGAGGCATGTGGATGGGAGCCACGTTTCATCAACGGAGCCGGCCCACACTCCTTCACAGGCAAACACAAGTACACTGTATTTGGGGAATCAAGCGCACACAAGGCGGTGGCTGGACCGTAGTCCGCTCCACACTGAGTGCATGGAACCACTCTTCGAGCCTAACACGGCCACAAGGACCGTGCACCCCGTCCCCTCCAGCAACGACCAACTGTCTCCTGGAGCCAGTATGAACGACGTAGTGGGTAATAGACAGGTAGGCACCTTGTCAACATACACATCAAGCGCAACCATACCAGGGATATCAAACAACAGCCACATACAATTTAAACGACAAGCTAAAAGAAAATAAATCCAATAATGCATACAGATACGGTGGCATAACTCTTCGCTAAATTACCATATGAAGTAAGTTGGTCAGCAACAAATCCGTGATAAGTAAGAAATGTCCACAAGTTACTTAAAATGCTACAAACGCAACAAATTACCGAAGATAAGCGCAATTAGTGTAAGCAACGTGGCCAGTTAATAGAACATTATTCAGGGAAGCAGAACAAACCAAATAAAGCGGAATGGAATTTATCCAGCTGAAAAGATCTAGTTTAATTGTAAGTTGGTTTAGCCCAACTGCGGTGAAGAAGCATCAAGAATGCAACATCAGCCTCAACATACATACATACCCCCTACACAAACACAAACTGCTATGGCAAACATATCGGAGTTTTGCACATTCCTGTTCATGCATCGTTATGTCAAAATGATCATGCCTGTAAAGGCGTGCCTCACCTTGTTGAGAATAAAATATTTATTTATTTATTTAAGTAGCGAACTGAAGTGTATCCAGTTGTATTGATTCAGGTTATTAAAAGCAATGATGATGTCAGCAAAAGTTGCGAGACTTAAGGGGAGGGTCTAAGCTGAAAAGTCAAAAATTGTGTGTTTTTCAAAGCTCGATATATATGTCTAGATATAGTCAGATCTTCATGAAATTTTGCAGGGAATATCATTATTTATCATGCAAATAATATATGATAGAGAAATAAAGATAAGTGTGTTTATTATTTTTTTTAGTAAGGTACCTAAATTAGTGATGCCGAATTGGTTGTTGTGGCGTTCTGGGTCCCATCAAAAAGTATTCTATGTATAGAGCTAAAATTTTGTGCAGTTATTTAGATATAGTTCAGCTTTAGAATAAACTATACTCAACTCTGTATCTGAATTAGATCTTCCAATACTGATGTTCAGATTTGCATAAAAATCTGAACTGAGGTTAAAAGTTGACCACAAGTGTAGGACACTTAAAATTAGTTTATTCCATGCAGAAACTAAAGAAGAGCATCTCCTCCAAATTTTATTGACTTTGGACCATTAGTTTTGAAATTATCCTCAGAACGCTGACGTAAGAGTGAAAAAACGCAGTTTTGAGAAAAATGGCTTTAAAGTTGAAGTACATGAAAAATGTAAGTCATTTAAACTTTTCTGGCATATCGGTAATTTATACAAATTTTGGTGATGTCCCATGATATGATTTACGTAGAAAAACTAACCTGGACTACTCATGGGCACCAGCAAGATAGAAATCTTCGATGTCTTCACACTCCCTTGAAGCCGCTACTTTCCGTGCTCGTCGTTCAGCTGGCAGAAGTCCGGCAGCTGCTGCATGAATTCTTGTTCTGTCTAGTTCATTACAACACAGTCTGGTATACAATCCAGTAGACATCCCCAACTTCTCAAATATAGGCAGCCTACCCCTCTCTCCATCATTGAAAACCACTGCAGCATCAGCAACTGCAAGAGTAAGCCTTTGCCTTCCAACAAAACCAGCCTTTGGACACCTTTGCCAAATTAAATTGTGAAAACTTTCATTTGTATTTTGTGTTCCTCCATGGGCACACTTTGACAGTAATGTCTCACTGGCAAGAGTTTCAAAAACAGGCCTGATAGCCTTGCACACATAAGGAGGGAGAGCATTCCTGTCAGAGTCTCCAGCTGGCTGCTTCTTGGAAGGACACCAGTCTCCACAGTTAGTGTGATCACGGTTGCGGTGCTCCCATATGGCCCATATATCTTTTTGCATCTGTGGCACATTATTAGTATTTCTTCTTATTGCAGCCCCATAATGTCCTTGAATGTTTAACATTGCCTTCTTTGTCAGACAACCTCGCCCACCGATTCCTTGCACACTCTTGCCATTGTGTATAAAGGTCTCTTTTTCAGCTCAGTTACCTTATTGGTCAGGTGTCGCCCCATTCTCTTCTGCACGTGCCCACAACACTCAAGAATTGCCAGATAGGCCTTGCAAAGCCGAATCGAATGCAACTTGAATGAAGTTTCTAGGACGTCTACAAGCCGAGATGCAACATTTTAAAATTTACGCATATATAATGAGCTTGAATACATAGAAAAACAAGTCACACATGCTTCACAAAGTGCTGAAATACTGCATTACAAAAGATGCTAACAGAAAAATGGTTCGCAGATTTATATTCTAGGATGACTGCAGTTGACATTTGTATGGTTTTCCAAAATGGTCAAAAATTACGACTTTTCAGATTTTTCAGCTTAGACTCTCCCCTTAAGTATACTACTTATTTTAGAGCAATCTCTGAAACGCTGGAGAAGGCGATCAAAATGTTTGGTGAAACATTGAAGGCGTTGCACTATGAAATTTCCTCTCCGAAAACACTGACAGGCAATAACTTCCAGGTGAGTCGGAAAATTTAAAGTCACCTGCAACCATTTTGGCGTGCAGAATCTGCCGATGGCTTCGACAGAAGGCATCAGATAGATGGAAGAGCATAAGATTTGGTGGGGAACCGTACACCACTCGCACAAACCGCCATAGAACTTGGTTGTTTAGCAAGCTAGGGGACTCCACATTGAAGCATCCAGAAACGTGTAACATTGATACTAAAACAAGTAGTAGCGTTTATGAAACCAAACTGTATGAAGCAGATTGGCGATAGTACATCACTGGCGCCTGCTTGCAAGCTAACGGTGTTCGGAGAAGGGTGTACTTGGGTAGCATTCCAATACAAGTCACGTGCGGGATTTCAGACGAAGTAAAAATAGGCGTCATACACCTATATGTGCATGCTGGTATCGCCTCGGTTCTATTTCACAAAGCCCAGATCCGGTGCATAGAGGAAGAGGAGGAAAAGGTCGCTTAGAGGCAGGTGCTGAATAACGGATACTCTAGACAATTGGTGAAAACCCAGTTGCAGTAGGTTCTAAACCCATGTCCGCGGCATGGGTTGGGACTGTGAAGATTTCGAAGAGAAGAAATAAGGATGCTTTCCCAGAAGTGTCGAATTCGCCGTTCAATACTGATGCATGTGAAGGGCTTAAAGCTGGCCGATAGAACTGCTACTCGGGTCCACAAATTTAGCTGCAAGAACTGTGCACATATAAAGATAGGCTAAACCGCTGGTTAGTAGCGCACGAGGTTATCAGAACACAAGAGGCGGATGTCAAGGGGCATCGAGGAATGTGTGTTTAGCGATAGATTCGGCAGTAGCGCACAGGCGATAGACGCAGATCGCTAAGTGGGGATTGCGATCAATACTCAGCAGCTGATTGTCGAGGTGTTAGTCATCACCCAAGCTGAGGTTTTCAGAAGCAGCAAGGGTGTGGTGGAGCTGTCCTGACTCGGTCAGTCTCAGCAGCGTCAGTGGACAGATTCGGGATAGACAGAGAAAAGCAAATCAGACCTACCACATCAATGGTAGAGCTTATGTGTGATGATATGGTACGGTGAACGAATTGGAATGTTTCCATTGGTAATGAGTCAACTGAAAGGACACCTTGACGTGTAACATGATTCACATCCCCCACTTACATCTTGGAAATCGTCTTAGTTCACCATATATATTCTAAGCCTTGTTTGCGGACGACATGAAGATTTGGAGAGAAATTGACGCTCCCGATGACTGTGGCCTACTTCAGCAAGACCTCAACCGCCTATCCACATGGTCTGCAGCAGTTCGTCTCCCGGTCAACCCAGCCAAGTCTGTATTTATGAGCCTGGGGAAGGGTGCTGACGGCCGAACCTACACACTTGACGGCCAACCGCTATATCCCACACCCTCCATGAAGGACCTAGGTGTGCTATCGCGCTACGATTTGAAGTCAGTGGACAGCACGAACAGGCTATATCGGAACGGACTGCGCTTGCTTTGGGCGCTCAAACGTAGCTTCGGCACATGGTCTGAAGAGGTTGCCACTCGCCTGCTCTCTTCTATCATTAGACCAATGCTAGAGTACGGTTCGCCCGCCTACTTTCCGATTACCCGAGGCAAGGCACAAAAGCTCGAGCCGGTCCAACACGTTGCTACTAGGCTCATCTCGAGTTTACGTGGATTGGGGTATGAAGACCGGTACGAGAAACTAGGACTCTACACCTTGTCCTACCGTCGGGTGCGGGTCGACCTCATTATAACCTACCGTATTCTACATCTCGGTGCTAAGGCCAATGCTGAACTTACGTGGGCCATGCAGCACGCGCGGACACAGATACAAACTTGTCGTGCCGGATGTGAAACGTGTTTCCCACCCACTGTGCTTCGAACGGAGAGTGGTAAATATTTGGAACAGTTTGCTTGAGCATGTGATGGAGGCAACATCTGTGCGGCAGTTCATAAGGTTGTTAGATTTATATTTCAGCACTAATCAATTCAGAGAACAACTGCACATTTGCGATGACATTTGTGAGTCCTGCAATATCGTGAGTCAGTTATTTTAAATGTTACATGAGATAGACAACGATATTCACGACTGACAATTTTTATAACGTTTTTCACCATATTTTGAAACAGTTGTACAGAATTCATTTCTACTTGCTCTATAATACAGTATTCATCTAATGCTTCACTTAGGCGGACGAAGACTTAGGGTCAAAAGTGAAACACATTCCCCATCAACTTTCTTAAGCGGCATATTATTAGTGGGCAATGTTTCGATCAGCTGCAAGTGTACTTCCAGATGGTGAACACAGATGGGAGCGTTTACAGCATTCCACACTGCGGATACAATAAGACCAAACAAATTGACATGAAACACAGAGAAAGTTTAGACTTTCACTCGGGCATCCTGCCAAGCAAGGTGTGCACCCTGCCACTAGCGTCGACTAACAATTGGGTGAGTTATGACACGATAGAATTGCAATACGATGAGGCACGAGAAAGCCTGGCCTTGGGGTACGACCGTTTAAAAGAATTGGATAGCATATTCAAAAAGGTAGTGAAAGAAGCCACCTACGATCATCTGGGATAAAAAGTAGATATATACTTCGAAACGTTTGCCAGCGAGAGGCGCTTCTCTTAATTCAACGAATCGGAAACTAAGTATTAGCAAGCATACATGTCGCATATAATCCATAAGAATAATTCCATTGAAAAATCAGGTGACCGGAATAACTATTGAAGGGGGAATACGTGCAGTTATAGATCTTAGAAACAAGCTACAGGTTACAGAGAGTATTTTGAGTTTGTTAGTATAAAAGGAGTCTTCTGGTCTGATGTATGGGCCAAGAGGAATTTCTGGGTAAGAAATCGGCAAAATAATTCACGAAAAACAAACGAGGTAATTTCCAGTCACTCAGACCAAGGGAAGAGAGGTGATGAGAGAACCGCAGCCTACGATAACGGGGGAAAACATAACGTCACAACAATGAAGGGTTCGGCCAATCCACGAGTGCATCGAATCTCTGTTGGAAATATGAGGAGTGCCCAATGTTGAGCATACACACTCAAAAATGACGCCGTCAGCGTAGTTACACCGGAAACTGCTACGGGGATAGAAGAGCTGCCTGTGCAGATCTTTCCCCACACAAATGTATGAAGTCTGAAAGATTAGTAAAATGGAATGGTATCAGACCACTTAAATCCTGGGGATATATATTTTTTGAACAAAAGTCTGAAAACCAACAATTTCATGCGGCATACGAACGCATTTGTATAATCGAGGAACGGGGCTGCACGGGTCTTGCGATTTTATCGTATTCAGGACAAGATGGAGTTTAGAAGATATAAAACCGCTTCCAGTGTAAGGCACCATGCCCTATAGGCAAACTTGTAAACATAATCAACACTAGTGCTGGTGAAATGCGGGAGATGAACAGCTTTTTGAAGACACGCAAGCATGCGGATGACTCTCCCGCGATTCCTTTTTAAATAGGTGTTATTCTGTTTACCTTCCAGATGTCAGTAATTGTGACACTTGTTAAGCACCGGTTAAATATCTCTGCCGAAGGCATCTGCAAGATATCAGCACACTCATTCAAAGCGACGGATGGCGAACCATCGGGGTCACGGACCTATTTGTAGGTTGCATGCGAACACTAGCATAGTAGCTAGTGTACATGCCAATAAAAATAGCTTGTGTGTTGGTCAAGTACATAGTGCCAAAAAAAGTCGCGGCGCATTGCAAAAGTTGTCATATCACGTGATGCAGAGCCTAGATGTTACTTGTTCTCCGGTTCAGACACGGTGCCGGTGATATCAATGGCTCACGTATACCATGGTCTTAACTGCGCTTATGTGATGCAATACAACCACATAACAAAGGCTCAAAAACGTACCGAAATGGATGGTTTGACGCACAACATCCTTGGGGCCACTTAGACGTAAATTTGAACACTAAAAGTAAATTTCAACGTGTAAAATAATCAACACCATGCAATTTTCATTTGTAGTGCTGCATTAAGGAGCTAGAAAGTGTGCGAACTCTTGTGCTGGGCAATTTAAAGGAGCAGCGCGCAAGACAAAATACATCTTCAAGAAAGAAAACGACAGACGAATCATCACGTGGAACGTGTACACATTCCAAAATCCACAGAAGCCAACGTTTGGAAAAAGCGATTCAGACTGCCGATAGCTGATTTACACACCGGATCAGACAAGGTGAAAGTTGGAGATCGCCTTAGGCATTGTCTTGTTCACTTACGGATCATGTGTTTTCTATTTTTCACACTTGGAACATCCATTGCTAACAAAAATATTGGAAAACTAATTTTATTTGTGATCGCGTCGCGGGTTCAAGGGTTGGCGAGGGCATCGGTTGATATAACCCGTCAGCGTGAAACAGAGGACACGGCCAATAGGTTTCTGAACTGCTTACGAGACCTTTAGCTTTGAAAACGTTGCAATTACCAGTTCTGTGGCTCCGTAACAAATGTGGTGCTCAGAGCGTGTGTTAATAACCACACATAATCCCGTTGAGTAAGCGAAACCATTGTATAGCGAAGTGGTAGTTAGAAGTTAGGAATCTACAGGCAACTACTGAGTGCAGCAGTCATCGTCATCATCATCATACACGTTAGCTAGAGGTGGGGAACACCTCAGCTACTGTGCCGCAATACACAGAAAAAAGTAGAAAAAAAGAATGCAACTGGTGCAAGCCGGCTGAGCTACCGGTAACGGATGGGCATCGTTCCGTAAGCTACCAGCCGGCTACTATGAACGAAAATAATTACTATGCAAAATTACATAAGGCTAAATAACAAGATCGTGGTTGGAGGGGGAGGCTAAGCGGGATGGGGTGGGACAAAGAAACTCACAGCACGAACGCCACTGAGGTCGGCTCCTAGGCATATCAGCAAGTGTATCCAACCAAACGTGTTCATCGTCTTTCGGACCCCAACCAGGGAGCCGAGACGCTCCAACCGAGGCCAACTCAGAAGTGAGGACCCTCATTTCTCTCGACCAAGTCATCGCTTGGCCACCCCTCCTCTTCTTCCATCCACACCCTCGGCGCGTAAACAACGCACGTCGCGGGAGTCGGTGGGCTGGCATGCGTAACACCTGACCGAGCCATCGGAGCCTGGTGCGTGAATTGACGATGCTGAGCGGTTCATTTTCTTTTCCTGTGCCGTAAACAAGACGTCGAACACGCTCGTTGCTCACGCGGTGTTCCCACCAGATGTGAGCTAAATTGCAGCAGTAAATAGCTACCACTGGCGAGCGGCCATTCCCCTGGAATGTGGTTTTCATTTGTATCTCGTGTAGACGGTTCACCTTTGTTCGGTGACAGGTACCGATGAGTTAAGAAAGACGAACCGCTTTTTACAGCTTGATGCCGGATAGCACGGTTTGTTTTTCAAAACACTGGGCGCATTGGAAACAAGAACGAACATGGCACGGTGCCGAACGCTTATAAAAAACGTGCAGAACAATAGCTACCTTGAGTTCAGGGTTGGTACATGCTTCGGAGCTTGAAAATTAAAAGCAATGTCATCACCTGTTATACTACTTGTTCCAAATCCCAAATGAATAACCATATCCGGGTCGGTAAAATCTGACTGCCGTTCCAATGCTGGAGCCGCCAAATGATGCGTTGCCTTCCGTGGGAATGTATGCACCAGGGGAAATGGTTACCATGTGCTGAGGATAGCAACGGAGCAGGATATTTTGACAATCGTTGCTCCTATCGATCATATCTTTCGAAACAACGAATGGCGAATTCCTCAAGTCAGGGCTTAGAACCAATGCACGCTTAGCGTTGCACCTGACTGTGATTTTCGACATAAACTGTGTAGTTCAACTGAGTCACGTTACCAAATAACAGTAAACCGCCCACATAGATACGCATTGCTTACCCAAGCCCAAATTAATTGAGAATGGCCACAGCTTAGTCCGCGGTCACTGTGGCTGAAATGGGTTCGAGAGGAGCAGTCAGGTTACTGCGCGTTGTCTTAAAAGTCGGCCGTTCAGACACACAAGGTGTACTTCACTGTCAAGTGGACAAAACCGAAGCGTCGACAGTTTGTACGCTATCTACGGGTAATCTTAACGGACTATGTATTATCATATACCACCCAATTCCTTATTGTGTGCTTTTTCCGTCACCGGAAAAAATTGGAAGGTTATCTACAAATTTTTGTGAAAACTGTGCAAATCTTTATCAAACATTCTGTGATCCGCCTTGTAGTGTGATTTTCCCTACGCATTTCATCACACGTCGCCCAAGTTCCACCCATCCGACACGGAATTACCAGCTCTATCTAGTGGATCGTCTTACCGGTTTTGGAGATTTCTCACCTAGCCGTCCACATCGGCTGACGGCGATCGATCTACCATGCAGTCGTCTCAACCGCGCGCTGTCGCGAACAGCACTCCGGCCATAAAACAGGAGCAAAAGTCACACCGGCAGTCATCTGACAGTGCGCCTTTTGGACCGGCTGGTGAACTGAAACCAGCGTACGTTCAACACCTTGGAAAATACCAACCGGTTGTTTTCAAACCTTTCTGAAATCAGTGTGCGTCCGTTTCAAGTCAGGGTAGGTGGCTTTTAGCGCGTTCTTTCTTACTCCACAGGGCATTATGTGATCAAGAAACGAAGTGTCCGCATCCACCTGTCTGACTAGGGTATGCAACCGGCCAGTCGGAAAAATACGCAACATCAACTAGCCTACTGTGTAAGGTAGCAACACTATGCCAAGTAGCAGAAAGCAATTAGATGCGAATCCAAAATAACTCCGAAGAACGTGATCGATTAGGCAAATTCGGTATACCTTACACACACTGTTTCAGATGGTACCACCCAAAACGTGCAAATCTTCCCCAATAACATGTGAGAGCTCGAAACAGCTCAGAAGACGATATCTGCTTTTGTACTGCGTGTTCGACCATCCCACTGATCAAATGTATACTTCTCCTAGTCCAGTAGTGCAAGGAGTTAACAGAAGTAGTTGTGGAACGAGCGAACGCTAAGATTATATCACTGGAAGCGAGTATGCACCATGACAACATAGTGGCTTCAAAGAGAAGCAATGGTGCAAAACTTGCCTCGTTCGAACCACGGTTGACAAACTCCCCTTTGCCGTTATCTTCTTTGGAAGGAGGCCAGGCGAAACCAGACAGCTCTGATGGACAAGCGGTATTCAGGACCCGAAAATCAGACACCACTCGAAACGCGTGATGGATCAAATTCAGTCGGACCTGACAACTTGTATCATTAACAAGGATGGGACAGCCGAACCCGAGTCCAATGCATCTGTAACCCAAGGGTCTCTGGTTGAGTTCAAATCTCCTGAGATTAGGCACATATGCAAAGATCGCTGCAAAAGTCCCTCGCGATGTTACCTTTAGTGTCAACTCTGTGGAAAACACCGCTAACGCCAACAGAGCGACAAACAGTAGACTATCATCACTTGGCATAAAGCCAGGCCCAAAGATCACCCGACCTTGCAGTTCAACTAAAAGGGGCTGCAATAATAACTCCCTGACTATCGTGTGCACCAATACCCCCGAACCTACCAACATCACATTGCGGGGTAAGTTGTCTGAGGACTAAAACCAGCGGAACTCACCGCGCATTTTAATAAACGTAAAAGCCAAACCTACAAACATAGTGAGAGTTATTTGTCCCCCGAACTCTGCACACTATGGCGAACGCAGAATTATTAGGGTAACACTGGAATTGGCCATTGATATGGAAAACGTTTTACTCGCTGCAAGGGCGCTACAGCACGGGCCTTGTAAGCTACGCATCTATCCTGAGGTCCCTTGGAGCAAGCGACAATCGAAAAGAAACATCACAGATGGACACAGCAGGCTGGATAATCCAAGCGCCATCTTTAATTAGGGCGTGCCAGAACTTGCTTCCCACTATAGACATGATACCAGTAGGAACGATTTGGAACAGTGGCGGTTCATCCGTGAAGCACCTTCAATGGACAACGTTGTGGCGCGATCGACCTCTCACTAAATTATAGAGGAAGCGGACCAAGAATCCTAAAACTCGTGGTTCAGTCAGAGCAGACAGCAACGGAAGTGTTAGAACGTTGGCGGAGACATCGTAAAAACTTTCCTTCTAAACTGCGGTTAAAAGCTGTTGAAACTTGCGAAGACCGGACATGAGCCTACCTGAAAAAAGCAATCCTACCAGCGATTACGCATGAACATCATTTTGCCGCTCGGTCACGTGATTCTGCAGTAGGTCTGAAAGAGGAATGGGCCAAAATCAATTTGCGAACGACGCGTCAGCATCATGCCATCAAAAAAAAACGGATAACGGCCGACCTCCCACCGGTCGGCATTCTATCACAGTTGACTACTTTGGCTCCCTGTGGGCTCCTAGAGACCGAGAAACTCTCTTGCCTTTATACAAATACTCAAGATTTTTCAATAAGCTGGCCGAAGTGAAGACTCGCCAAATTTCGAAATCATAAGATAGTATCGGTGTTACGGAGACATGGTTGCACATTGAGATGACAGACGATGAAATCTTGTTGCCGGGAATATCACTCATACGAAACGACAAGCTCATGAAAAGAGGAGGGGTAATTCTCTATTACGGAAGCGACCTACAGTGACAGGGCCGTTGAGGATTCAGACTTACAGTTCGCCGATTTTCTTTGGTGTCGCCTGCAATTACACGCCAAAGACACCTGCATTATAGCTTTGGTATAGCGCCCCAAACTCTACACCGGAAATGGACTGCCAATTTGTGACAGCTTTAAGATGCAGCATAAAGCGAAAGCACACTCAGATCCTTATCATGGGTGGTTTCAATGTACAATGTTTAGAAACTTCTGCTACAATTGGAAAAGCATTCAAAGCAGATTTGCAAGTGTTTAAAACCAATGTTCCACTTTACAATCACGTCATTACACTCACACGTTTCGCAACAGGTAACAGACCTATTGTGCTGGAACTTGTTTCATCAACGAGAAATATATGATGTATGTATTGATTGTAGAATGCTCTTTGGGCCGCAGTGATCATGCACTCATCAGTTGAGACTTAATTTGTTGTGCGGTATATCGCAACCAGAACCCTGATTTGGTGCGCACCATTACGCTCTACGACCGCTTAGCTCAGCTCGTCAGTGCCACAACCTGGTCGTTTCTCGCTGAAGCCTATCCGGAAGTCGCTTGGTTTGAACTGGTCAGCGAATTCAAGCAACTGGTTACGAATGACTCAGAGACAAGGGTTTTCAATGGGCCCAAAAGCGTTTCTTTCGTGGGGAGCAGAACTAGCAAATGCATGACAGTACGCCACGCATCCAGGCAAGAGTACAGAGTATCACCAACGCCAGCTAGTGGGGACGATTTCCTAGCCCAACGTAACCAGTGCACGCAGCTGGTCAAAGCTGACAAAGTAGCATATCAGCAGAATATGGCGAAAACTCCCAACACTAATCACAAATTGCTGTACAATTATGTCAGTGGACGTCGTAAGGTGAGGCAGGCAATTCCTCCTCTCCGGACGAATGATGGTCCAACTAGAACAGTCATAGAAGCAGCAAACGCGTTGCAGACGCAATATGCTCCCACATTTCAGAGCGTCTTACCATCAGGCCATCATCCAACTTTGTTTCCCGCCTCCAGGACTCACTCACATCTCTTTTACTGCCGAAGCTGACATCTCTGCGCAACCACAGCTCACTGGGAGTCGACACCATTCGCCTAGAGGCACTGGGAGCGACAGCAAGACAACTAGCAAAATCAAAGGCGCAGTTCTTGCAGCGCTGCTTAGACCAGAACCAGATTCCTGCGGTGTGGAAACTTTGAATAACTCCGATTCAAAAAGGCGGAAACAGGAGTGAGCCGTAGAACCAAAGCCCAGTGACCCTTCTTCCTGTATTATCCAAAGGCATGGAACCTATCGTAGCCGGTGCGTCGGTGTATTATCTAGTAAAATGTAACATTATTGCTCCCGACCAACACGGCTTTCGTCGACAGCGATCATGCACGACGAAGTTATTAATCACGCGAAGTAGTTGGACCGATTCAGCTGACGCTGGAGAGGCCGTTGATGTGATCTACTTGAATTTGTCGAAGGCGTTCGATCGTTTAGATCATCGGGTTGTCCTTCGGGATTGGTGACGCACTAGAGCTGGATCGCCAAGTTTCTCCTGCAGCGACAAATCGTCGTGAGAGTCCGGAGTTCCCTATATGAATCCATACCAGTCGAGTCTGTTGTGCCCCAAGGCTCAGTTCTAGGTCCACGGTCGTTTTTGGTATTTACCAATGACCTTGCACGGAATATCGCTTCAAATTTCCTGCTGTTTGATGACGATATCAAGATTTGGCGCCGAATTCAGACGGGTGCCGATCAGAATTTACTTCAGTATGACCAGGATATGGTACATCAGTGGTCAACCGGAAATCTGTTACAGTTCATCGTGGACAAATGTAAGGCACTCTCCATACACCAGAGTACCTATTCCAACAAGCTAAAAAGGCAAGTATTGCAACGGTCATCCGTCAAAAGCGACTTGAGTTGTTCCAAACAATCCGTAAAGGCCTCGACAACTGGTAACCGGCATTTCGGCTTGCTACGATGGGCGCTCGGACAAGTAAACACCATTGTTTTCTGACAGACGCTGGATGCGTAGGTTCGTCCTCATGTCGAATACGCAATACAAGCCTGGCAACCATGGTTGAAGCGCGACTTTATTGCGTTGGAACAACCTCAAGCTCGTCATTGGAATGCGTCATCTTCCGTATGAGCAGGAGCTGAAACGTTTAAGAGTATTCAGCGGGCGATATCGCCCAATGGAGCTATGGAAACGCTTTGGGGTGCAGGGCTATTGAGTCAAAAACCGTAAATACATTATTTTGCTAGCAAAACTACTAACTGTTTTATCCATTAACGTTTTTCGCTAACCAAGCAGACCATCCAACGGGGGATAGTAAAACAATGCTTCTTAACCCGTGTAAAATTATTGTTCCTCAGCGGAAAGCTACGCGACAGTAGGACACCGCATAACATATGTACACAGTTCATTCATGTATATTGTCCAGCCAGTAGAATTATCAGTGTCGCAGTTAAACCCATAGTGTTCCCTCTGTACTCCAGTTAATCGACAGACGACAACCTTTATCACAATTCAGCGGAGTTTGGCGCAGCAAGTAGCCGAGGCAGTTCGGGTCGCGTCTGATCGGTTACACTAATACGCACGCTCCAACCGATGCGCAAATCCGGTCACATCCTCCCTATTTAATGCTCGCCTCTCTACGTGCGTCCACACACAGTGTATGCTTTGCCACTCTGCGTTGTTGTTGGCTGCTTTACTGTTGCGACCTCGCCGTCACTTACATCAAAATAACTCGCTTCTAGTTCACCCAGTCTTGCCCGGTGAATTTGCAACAGCACTCCGTTTCTTCTGACTGTCTTACCTGAAATGCTGAGTTCAAATGATGTTCCGCAGACCGCGGTCACCACGTCTCTTACATCGCTAGTGAACACCGGGTATCAGTTAAACCCACAGGATCTCTTCTTATATCCATTCTCGTAATACCGCAGCACCGTGGTTTCGCTCCGCTGCTCGACGAATCATTTGTTTCCGCAGACGTTTTCACTGTTGTTCATGTGGTTGTGAAACGGATGCAGAAGCGTTGCTGATGCAGATATGAGGGTTTCTATCCTTCTGCAGTATGGATTCTCTGCCATGGTTCTGGCCTTGGATATCAACGTCTTATATTGCTCTCTTCTTACATAAACCATTCATCCATTAAGGACCAAGTTTTACTACACGGTGTCAGAGAAGAGGAAGACGAACCCCGCTAGCAGCCCTAAGATTATGATTGGTGCACTCCGAGTTGTTCAAATATCTGCGACGCTGACCGTGGGTGAACCGAAGTTGGCAACTTATTGGTGTATCTGGAACAGCAAGCGGATGGATCTATGCACATCTGTGCGTATCACCTGGGTATATATATGGTTGGCGGCATCCGGTTTCGGATCTGCATGTCACTGTGGCCAGGCACAAGACGCCTGCGCCTACAGAGGGACCATGGGTGGCTTGCGCTGCACCACCCACAGTTCCAACCACACACCCCATATCCAGTGTAAACCCGAAGGAATAAGACCGGGAGGCATGTGGATGGGAGCCACGTTTCATCAACGGAGCCGGCCCACACTCCTTCACAGGCAAACACAAGCACGCTGTATTTGGGGAATCAAGTGCACACAAGGCGGTGGCTGGACCGTAGTCCGCTCCACACTGACTGCATGGAACCACTCTTCAAACCTAGCATGGCCACAAGGACCGTGCACCCCGTCCCCTCCAGCAACGACCAACTGTCTACTGGAGCCAGTATGGACGAGGTAGTGGGTAATAGACAGGTAGGCACCTTGTCAACATGCACATCAAGCGCAGCCGCACCGGGGATGTCAAACAACAGCCAATCACTTGAAATGACAGTAACAAATAAAATATATATGTTAAAGAATACGGCTATGCAGACATAACTCTTCCCTAAATTAGCATATGAAGTATGTCGGTTAGCAATAAATCCGCGATAAGTAAAAAATGTCCAGAAGTGACTCCGAAAATGCGTAAGCATATAAGTATTGTCCAACCAATGGTGTTCGCCCTTTACACCTTTTAAACAACAATCGGTAACAATCATCCAATCAACAAAAAGCAGTGCAGCTAATAGCAGAAGTTGTTCAGTTCATATCTGATCTTCCGCCTCGCAGTTCTCGCTGGTATGTCTTGTCCAAGTCAAATCAATACGAAAACGCATTTTTATGCAGCCATGAAATGAAAACGTTCAGTCGTAACACGCATGCCATAGATATGATAAAAATTAGTAATGCAACAATGGCAGAATAGCAGCAAGGAGAAGGTTAAAATAAAAGCAGCAACCCGCCGGCAAATTCTACCAGTCATTTCTTGGTTAATATCACGTTGATCAAGCAGAAATCTGGCAAGAGGGGATGCTACTAAAGACCGGCGAACTGTAGGCTCGCGTTCGGTCATGTATTACACTGTACTACCGCCTTGCCGATGACACAGACCTACAGTTAATTAGTGCACTGTGCAGAAGACGGCTGCAATCAGTGGGCACTTCTGAAACAAGTTTGGTGCAGGAAGAAAAATGGACAGATACTACTAGTTCTGAGAGAAATTTGGCCTAGAAATACCACTGCTGCGAGACAAGTGTTTCAACAACTAGTCGAGCAGCTAGAAATGCTCACGCAATCATCGCGTCCAAATCATAGGAGAGTAATAAGTCCAGTTCACATGTGAGTTGAAAGTAGAAGGCAAAAGCCTAGTAAAGCAAGGTGAAAGAGGGCAACGAATTGGTGGATGAAAACAGGGGGGATAAAAGTGAAGTTGGAAAGGGACGGTAAGAGAGAAAAGCGTAAGACAGGAACTAAGGAGATGGGAAGGCTTGAGCAGTAGCATCTAAACCCCTATCCACCCTGCTCGATGCAGCAGATAGACCAGCTTTGATTATGCTCTGTGGTGGCCAGAGCATCAGGAAACTGTTTGCAGAGAAATCCATTGTATTGCGTGGGCAGGATACTGTCAGGTTGCACAGGCCTAGACAGGAGAACGATTAGGGTTCTCAACCAAAGCCTTTGGTTCTAAAAGCTGACCGCAAGGCAGCGGGTTTGGCCTTGGACTACAAGGAGCCCGTTTTAAGGAATAAGGAGCGACGTCATTTCAACCCTCAACCTGGAGGCGGAGATTGTCTGGCCTCTAACCACTGACCAATCTGGTATGATTGGCTCTGAAGGTGCAAAAAAAGCACCACCCAGCATAGCTCAATGTATCGCTGAGGCACACAAACCGTCGTACCACGGTAAGGTCCAGCCTCATTCAACTACCTGGGAAGTTGTATCAGCGCCCCTGGGATTGAAGATGAGATCACGAACAGTATAGCAAAAGCTAGATGCGCTTTTGCTAACCTTCGCCACCTATGGCGCCGGTTCGACATCACTCTCGCCCTGAAGGGTAGAGTGTACAATGCAGCGGTACGTTCGACCCTACTGTACGGTTGTGAAACCTGGCCCATTAGATCAGCGGACCTAAAGAGGCTAGTTACGTTCGACCCTTCGCAATTTAGCTCGCATCTGTTGGGAACACCCCGTGAGCAATGAGCGTATTCGACGCCTTGTTTACGGCATAGGAAAAGGAAATGAACCACTCAGCACCGTCATTTCACGCACCAGGCTCCGATGGCTCTGCCGCGCGTTGCGCATGCCAGCTCACCGACTCCCGCGACGTGCTTACCTTTGATTACCGGGGGTGTGGATGGAAGAAGAGGACAGGTGGCCAAGCGATGACTTGGTCGAGAGGAATGAAGGTCCTCAGTTCGGAGTTGGCCTCGGTTAGAGCTTCACGGCTAGTTGGTTAGGGTCCAAAAGACGATGAACACGTTTGCCTAGTTACACTTGCTGACATGGCTAGGAGCTGACCTCAGAGGCGTTCGTGCTGTGTGTTTCTTTGTCCCACCCCATCCCTTTTAGCCTCCTTCTCCAACCACGATCCCATTTCGTAGTAGAATATAATTTCATATAATTTTTCTTGTTGCTTAGCAGCCGCCTGTTAGCATTTCGGAACGGTGCCCATCCGTTGCTGGTAGCTCAGCTGGCATCCTACTGTTGTGTTTATTTTCTTATTTCTTTTATGTATTGCGGCCCAGTAGCTGTGGTGTTTCCCACCTCTAGCTAACGTGTATAGTGATGATGATGATGCTGTCTATACCACTAATTGGCCTAGTTGTGTATTCATTGTTTTAAGTTTTATTCTTTTTTCAATGTTGAAGGCGGTGTGTGTGTGTTTAACAGCTGAGTACTCACCATTCTGGGTGGGTAAGTCTCTTTATCAGGCGAAATGCATATCCCTGTATTCTGGCTGGGTGACCGAACAACCTCCACCTGGTGCCAACTGGGTGATTCGGGTTAATCCCGGTACAGTTCGGCGGCAGTGTTCCAGGACGTGGTGGGTTTTCGCCTGACAAGCGTTATCCCTATGTGACGTAGCGAATATGACTCGCCACTAAATAAAGTCTCTGCCTTACTATACCGGATGAATTTAGACGCTTCGCGAACGTCAAACACTTCAAAGATTTCATCCGATCCCTTCCTATATTGGTGTATTCACCGAACAAACTCACAGTAATACGAACAAATTCACACAACACGATGGCTCACTTGGTTGGCGGCATCCAGTTTCGGATTTGCCTGTCACTGTGGCCAGCCACAGGACGCCTGAGCCTACAGAGGGACCATAGGTGGCTTGCGCTGCACCACCCACAGCTCCAACCACACACCC
>OX104070.1:2224037-2261115 GCA_944474145.2 Dicrocoelium dendriticum
GACTGTGAGTATATTGAATATGCAATCCAAGCACGTCACCCAAGGCGGAAAGCGGATCAAAAGGTCATGTCATCGACAATGCCTCAGTGCTTGCATTTTCAGCGGACGTATCTGCGTCCGCGTGGTGACCAAACATGGCTTATCAAATATTACACAACACAATCACAACACAATGAGAGGACATCAAAATTGCAGAACATAACGTCAAAATGAGTGCTGTTTCCACACGTGGAATACCCTCACAGAAGCAGTAATTCTGCCCCAACGTATGCCGTGTTCAAGAAAATGTCAAGAGTGTACTGATCATACTACACTGAATCCCGTAGTCAATCTACCCATACAAACAGCAAAAACAAAAATCAAACCAACCAACTACCATTTGTCTGGAAACCAAAGACTTGAATAAAAAAAAAACAAGTGGGAATCTATCATCAACTTCATCATCAACAGCAGTACATCAGCCATTTGAACTGATGCTTCGCTGTCATACAACCATGAGGACCTATGAAATAAAGAATAAGAAGAGGGAGAGAAGGGGGACTTACCTGAAAACCTTAATGCCCTAAGCAAACATTCAGGGTCAAGGCGCCTACACCTTGTATAGACAACATACCGTCACAAACAGCCGGCTATCGTGCAAAGACAAGGCGGCATCGGCGAGACAGCTTCCTTGCGGCTTTCACTGCCACGCGTCATAATCAGCCATTACCCCACAGATAACTCAGCACCAAACACACTTTAAACAGACAATCCGATTAGGAGACGGCAGTAGACGCGCCACTGGTGTCTACTGCGAACCATGTCCTGTAAAGTCTCGAGCCAAGCACAAGGCGAGTCACGTGGACTCCAGCCCGGAAGGCGAGACGGACCAACGGCACCCAGTTTGGTCGTCAGTGACTTCATTTCCCGCTGCCAAGTCAACTTCTGTCCACCTCGAGCCTTGCGCCATCCTCCACCTGGTAAACTGAACAAGGCCCTCCTAGGTAAGCGGTGACCAGGCATACGTAGCACGTGCCCGAGCCAACGTAACTTATTCAGTGCTATCTGTTGTTCTAGGGAGCTAGCATGATCATCACCACCTAGTACTCGCCTACGCACGTCATCGTTGCGGACACGCTGGTGCCATCCGACACCAGCAATGCTTCGCAAACAACGATGATCAAAGACTTGAAGGCGCCTCAGATCTTCAGACCGAAGGGGCCAAGTTTCACTACCTATGGTAGTGTGGCCTTGTATACACGGCCTTTCAGACGGAGGGAAACTCCCTTCTGTCGCCAAAGATGACGCAGGTTCAAGAAGGCAGCTCTGGCCTTTGCAATGCATGAGCTCACGTCAGTTTCTATGCGCCCATCATTGCTGATGCAGCTGCCAAGATAAGTGAATTGATTAACCACCTCGAGTTCCTCGTTAGCAAGCGTCAAGGGGTCATCAAGTGGCTGGTGGTCCTGCAGCAACACTTTGCACTTTGAAGGTGCGAAGTGCATACAAAATAATGGGACCACTCTGGATAGGCTATTCAGGGTTGATTGTGCCTCCGCAAAATCGTCGAAAAGCAAGACGATATCGTCCGCATAATCTAGATCAACTAACCGTTCACCAGGCAGCATTTCAACACCTACATCGTGAGATTCCGCAAGGGAACACTCCATGATAGAATCCACGACGAAATTGAACAAAAACGGGGAAATCGGGCAACCCTGTCGAACGCCACTTGTAGTCGAAAAGCTATCCGATAGGGCACCATAGACCATGACGCGGCCTCTAGTGTTCGAGTATAGAGCACGAAGGATGTTCACATATTTCGTGGGAACACCTTCCGCGCAAGTATTTCGAACAGAATCGATCGATCGACTAAATCAAAAGCACTCTTAAAATCGAGGAACACAGCTATTGTCGGTCTGCGGTATACGTGGCGCTGCTCTAGCACTTGCCGCAAAGTAAATATATGGTCTATACAGTCACGTCCAGGGCGAAAACCGGTCTGCTCTTCTCTAATCCGAGATTCCCGTTCTGCAGTGAGGCGACGAACGATAATCGAGGCCAGTAATTTTGTCACAACTGGCGTTAGGCTAATACCCCTGTGGTTCGCACAGTCTGTGCGACTGCCCTTCTTGTATATTGCCACTATAATCGATTCGCTCCAATTAGCCGGCACACTCTTCGTTCCAGATACGTTCGAATAGGGAGGTCAGTGCTTTGCAGAGGACCTCACCTCCATCCTTAAATAGTGCAGGTGGTAGGGCCAGCGACATGAAAACGATTGAGGGCTGTGATCGCGTTTCGGACCTCGGCCTCCGACGGAGGCTCTAAACTAACCGTCCATGGCTCGTCCTGCATCACCTGAGTAGGAAGAGGTCCGGGAGCAGGGGGCCAGCTAAATTGATGTTCAAAGTGCTCAGCCCAACGAGCCATACGGCGCTCCTTATTGTGTATCAGCGCACCCGCGCTGTCCTTGATTGTCTCACTGACGCCTGGTTTTCTCGGACCAGTGGTGCGCATTAACTGGAAGAGCTTCCGGTAATTGCCTACTGCTCCTGCCTCCTCCATTTCTTGAGCCCGACTGGTCCACCAGGCTTCCTTGTCAGCACGTAGGCTCCGCTTTAGTTCACGCCTAATAGCCCGTCTGGTCACATTGTGTTCAGATCCAGCCGGGAGGTGCCTTCTAGCTTCCAAAAGGTTCACGGACCTCTCAGATATCCAGTGACTGGTGCGATGACGACTGATAGTGCCACAAGCAGATGCTCCTGCGTCGTGCATAGTGGCCGAGATCCTATTCCACCGAAGCTCAGTGTCATTAGCACAAGACAGCGGAAGTTCGATACGCAGTGCTTCTTGATAGGCTTGACTGACAGAGGGTTGGGACAATTTCTCCATTGCCAATCGGGGGAGACGCTTTGTGCGCCTTCCGGTAAAGTTCATGGAGAAACGACAGCGCACCAAGGCATGGTCAGAGTCGACACAGGTACTCCAGTACGAGATGCAATCCAGAATGGAACCGCGCCACCTGTAACTTATGGCTATGTGGTCAATTTGAGTCCATCGCTGGCCAGCTACAGGTGGACGCCAAGTGGCACTTCGGCGCCCACTGTGTCTAAAAGCAGTTCTAGTAAGAAACAACTGGTGCTCCGCACACAGTTGCAGCAGCCGCTCGCCGTTGTCAGTCCGTCCGGCGTTAAGTCCATACTTAACACCCAGCTGAGCTTCTGAAGAGCTCAGACGCCCTACTTGTGCGTTCATATCCCCTGCAAGTACTATAATATATGAACTAGTAGCACTGCGTAGCAGCGTGTTCAGTTCGTGATAGAAAGTGTCCTTGACTGCATTAGGACTACAGTCGGTGGGAGCATAAGCAGAAATCACAAACAAACAGCGTTTTGTTTTACTTCGCGAATTCACCTTAGCTGATGTCGTCAAACGGGCTGCACATAAACGGCTGTTCACCGGAATCCAATCAACCAACAATGACTCAGCCTTGGAGCTGAGAATGATACCTACACCAGCTTGACCCGTGAGTGCCGCATCGGCGTCTCCGGATGCGTGCAACCAATAACGAGAGGATAAGCCGGGTGCAGTCAATTCAATAACCCCGTTAGGGTCATTAATCCTAGTTTCGGACACACAACACACATCAACACCCAGTGTGTCCAAGGTGCGTGCGAGTGCAGCCTGCTGACCTGTTTGTCTTAGAGTGCGGACGTTGAATGTCGCCATGGAAACGGGACAGCGTGGCCTTATAAGGAACTTTTGCCGATAGGTGCTGTGGGATGGTGGCTGCAGATGGTACTACTCCAGTAGCACTTCGGTTGCTGTCAATTAAGCTGGGAACTATAGAAGGAAGGTTAGTAATGGGGGCCTGGATGGGAGTAAGAGAAAAAGGTGGAAAAGAAAGAAGGGAGGCGCCAGCAGTAGCATGCTTTCGCTTATCCGCCCTGCTGTATGCAGCAGATAAGGCGACCCTTGATAATCTGCGCGACGGCCGATGCAGGATGAAGTTTATGTTTGAAGAAAATGTCATGGTTGTATGTGGGCTGGGATACTGCCAGGGCGCCCAGACCTAGACAGGAGAACGATTAGGGTCCTCATCCAAAGCCTTTGACTCAAAAGCCTGTCCGCAAGGCAGCGGGGTGGCAGTGATTTAGTTTTACAGAAATGGACGCCATCCCATTTCAAACCCCCAACCTGGAGGACCAGGAGACTGAGTTTGTCTGACCTCTCACCATTGACCAACCTGGTAGGAGTAGCTCTCAAGATGCTCGGAGGCATCACCCAGTATAGCTCAATGGGTCAATGAGGTATGCAAACCGTCGCACCACGTTAAGGTCCAGTCTCGTTGCGACGGGGTCCAGTCTCGTTGCGACACAGAGTGTTGGCGAAGCTTAAGCAGTCGAACGAAATATCGGAAGAGGAACGAGAAAAAATGAGGGCTCGCGACTCGAACATTGCACAATTCTATGGATTACCTAAAGTACACAAGGCTGGAGCACCCTTAAGACCAATTGTGTCACTTCCAGGCACGCCCACCTACTATCTGGCAAAGGAACTATGGAGGCGCCTCAAGCACCTAATCAGTAAATCGCAACACTCCATAAACAATGCCCAACAATTATTGACAAAGCTCAAAGACCTACGAATAGAACACGATGAAACCATGGTGTCCTTCGATGTAACCGCCCTATTCACTTCTGTCAACTTACAGCTGGCCAAAGAAATTATCGCAGAACGTCTGGACAACAGCGGAGGGAAGATTGGGAACATGACGACCAGAAGCGTATGCGAACTTCTCAACTTATGTCTCTCAACTTACTTCGCGTTCAAAGGAAAAATGTATAAACAAGTGAAAGGTGCACCGATGGGATCACCTGTATCCGGACTCATCGCAGAGATTGTCATGCAAAAATTGGAAGAGGATCT
Organism: Dicrocoelium dendriticum; assembly: GCA_944474145.2. Classification (NCBI taxonomy): domain Eukaryota; kingdom Metazoa; phylum Platyhelminthes; class Trematoda; order Plagiorchiida; family Dicrocoeliidae; genus Dicrocoelium; species Dicrocoelium dendriticum. The sequence continues at coordinate 2,228,949 of OX104070.1, forward strand.
ACTACCAATGATTAATCCGAAACTTTGGGTTCGCTACGTCGATGATACGTTCGTGATACTCAAACGTAGTCAAGTATCGGTGGCACAACAACTGCTTAACAACGCTATGGATGGCATTCAATTTACCATGGAATCAGAGAAGGAAAACAAACTTCCTTTCCTGGATGTGTTAGTGGCTAGAACAATGGACGGCGAATTGCAAACCTCAGTTTACAGAAAAAGCACGCACACCGACCAGATTTTGAATTTCAACAGCAACCACCCAAGATGTCACAAAATAAGCTGTGTGCAGACACTGTTCCATAGAATATCAACTCACTGCAGTACGACAGAAGCGAAACGAGCAGAAGAAAAACACTTATTCAAGTCATTTGAACGAAACGGATACCCACGCAGTTTCCTCCGAAGATGCTTAAACCGCAAGCCCTCAAAAACCGAACCTACGTCAGCTATGACGAAACATATCGTTCTGCCGTACATAAAGAACGTGTCTGAAATGACTGCCAGATTGTTCAAACATCATCATATCATGGTAGCCCACAAGCCAAGCGCCACGCTGAGGAAAACATTATCAAAACCAAAAGGAAAGAGAGAGGCACTAGAACGACGGAATGTCATATATAGAATAAACTGCGTAAACTGTGAAAAGCACTATGTGGGACAAACAGGAAGGAAGCTGTCCACCATGATACATGAACACCAAAGAGCGTGCAAGAACCATTACGCAACCTCATTGGTTTCAGCACACGTGGATGAAGAGGGACACAGGTTCGACTGGAACAAGGTAGAGATCTTGACCGAAGGAGAAACACAAAAAGAGAGAGTTTCTCGAAGCCTGGTTCTCAACCACGAACTCAATCAATATGCGTATCGACCTCGATCCAATATACCAACCGCTGAGACAGAGAGAGTTCAAGAGGATCAACAACCGTTGTCCGAAAGAACCTAATCCAACACACGGACAATGAACAGCATGGTCAATATGAGCCCAGACTATTTTGCACCAATCCGAGTGCGATAATCCCAACCAAATCGCAACAACATTTCCACGGCCAATGACAGTAACTGGAGCACAATCACTGAACACAATAATTCACCAATGAGAACGAGGCAAAATTAAACGCCCCGCATGCCTATATAAAGAACGGAGTGATTGCTGACAGTATCCATTATTGGGTTTTGCTTTCTATCCGCTACCGCTACTTTACTGCTATCAATCCCGCATTGAAGATGTCACCTCGAATGGTCGCGAAACGTTTGCAACCAAGTTGCCCAGCTCGGAGAACTCCACAACAACTGAGTAAGTTGGTTAGCAATGAATCCGCGATAAGGAAAAAGTGTCCACAAGTTACTCAAAAATGCTACAAACGCAACAAAAATCCAGTATGTACTGGTTAAATCGAAACATTGTCGTACCATTACTGATGTTATGCGTTTATACTACCATGATCGTGCCTTTGAAGGTGCGTCTCGCACCGTCGAGAATAAATCGTTTATTTATAAGCGCACACCACACAGGACACCAGTACACAGTAGCATTCCCAACTCTGCTCCAAACAGAACGTAATGAATGCACGAAACAACCTGCCGAAACAAAGTCGGTGTCGGAATTCCAAAAAATCTAGACAAACACTTTATCGGCATGAATTATCAGGAATGCTCACCAACACAACCGGCTTTTGTACCAAATGCATTTTTGATGCAGTTACACAGAAATATTTATTCTTTCGGATTTTCTTACAGTATTCACGTGGAGTGAACCCGGTAATTCATGGCTCAATGTGAGTCCAGGATACTCTATTGAAATGGAGAAGCTCAAACTTAATGGCTCAGGGACGGTCTGTTTTTGATCATCGCTGATTTACAATGACACCCACGTATTGGTAAAGTACGCCGTAGGATTTTCAAGGTAGACAGACTCCATCGACCACTAAGTTGCCCACCCGCTCTGCAAAAGCTTCGATGGGATAGATGTGCTTCGTATATCTGCTCAGCGGTTGTTCCGCCGCGCTCTGGTTGCGCGCACCGACGTTGACTGGAGGCGGTTTTCGCAAAACTCGGGCTCAGGGTATCAAGGTGCCTACAACAAAGTCAGCCGCAACAAGATGTTCCCGAATCCCGAGTTGGGGACTGGAAGAATAGCTTAGTTGTAACGGCCCACTTAATCAGAGCGACAAGGCCTCCGTGAGTACTACCTCGGCACAGTCTTGTCGGAACTCGTTCCAACACACGCGCGACGCAACGCCCACCACTGACGCACCCAAACCCAAGGGAGAGGGAGCAGATTTATGACAGTGCTTTTACGACCCGGCAAAAGGAAAGTACAGAGCTGCACAGTGTCGACTATACACCGAAGCTGGCGATGTGTCAACTTCCACATAGTATGGGTAAAGGCGAAAGAGCCGGGACGTAGTGGAACATGCGGATCCCCAAGAATGTGAGAAGTAAGCGAGTGCGGCAAGTGAGTTCACACGCACGCGACTGTCTGCCAAAAGTGAGTGGGCGGAGTTGCTGCTTACTTATGCGCGCTTGCGAGAACGTGTCTTCCAGAAGAGAAACTCAAAGACCGCGAGCATTCCTGGTCGGAAATAGCCAAGAACCGCACACCATACCAAATACGTGAGACTCCTCCTTTGAGTGCTAATCAACTTTCATTGATTTAGCTCATGTGTTGTGGTAGTCCACTAAGTGTATATTGGTCACGTGTTATATTGCCAGCCCGTGGCCGAAAGGACAAGGCGTCTGCCTTGCAACCCGGAGGTCGCGGGTTCGAACTTGTGCAGTATCCGTAACCTACGCGCGGCCGGTGGTCGCATGGCACTGAAGCTTCGACACGCGTACTGCTGATGCCCAAGCGATATATATATATATATATATATATATATATATATATATATATATATATATATATATATATATATATATATATATATATATATGGTTGGCGGCATCCGGTTTCGGATTTGCCTGTCACTGTGGCCAGCCACTGGACGCCTGTGCCTACAGAGGGACCATGGGTGGCTTGTGCTGCACCACCCACAGCTCCAACCACACACCCCATATCCAGTGTAAACCCGAAGGAATAAGACCGGGAGGCATGTGGATGGGAGCCACGTTTCATCAACGGAGCAGGCCCACACTCCTTCTCAGGCAAACACAAGCACGCTGTCTTTGGGTGATTCCCCAAGGCGGTGGCTGGACCGTAGTCTGCTCCACACTGAGTGCATGGAACCACTCTTCGAGCCTAGCACGATCACAAGGACCGTGCACCCCGTCCCCTCCAGCAAGGACCAACTATCTCCTGGAGCCAGTATGGACGAGGTAGTGGGTAATAGACAGGTAGACACCTTGTCAACATGCACATCAAGCGTAGCCGCACCAGGGAAGTCAAACAACAGCCAATCACTTGGAATGACAGTAACAAATAAAATATATCTGTTAAAGAATACGGATATGCAGACATAACTCTTACCTAAATTAACGTATGAAGTACGTTGGTTAGCAACGAATCCGCGATAAGTAAAAATGTCCAGAAGTGACTCAGAAAATGCTACAAACCCAATAAAGTTAACGAAGATAAGCACAATTACCGTAAGCAACGCGGAAAATTAATAAAAGATTATTCCCGCAGATAGAACAAACCAAATAAATTAGAATGAAATTTATCCAGCTTAAAAAGACCTAGTTTAAGTGTAAGTTGGTTTAGCTCAACTGCGATGAGGAAGCATAATGAATGCAACATCTGCCTCAGCATATATATATATATATATATATATATATATATATATATATATATATATATATATATACTCATTTGGGGTACTCGACGCAGGTAAATGTAGGTCCGTCACAGAAGTTCCCAAGCACCAGACGACCGGCTGATCTTATCGGTTACAGAGGGCAAGACTTTCTTGGTACTGCAACTGCCATCAACTAAGTTGGGAACTGCAGAAGGAATATTATAAATGTGGGTAAAAAGGGGAATAAAAGAAAAAAGGGAGGCGAGGTACAAAGGAAATGAGACCGAAAATGCTCAAACGATCTGTATATGCGTTTCGGCAGTTAGAGATTTGTGATTCTACTCGCTTCGTAGATAATATCGCTGGCAGCAGACCTCCTGTATCTATTGGTCCAAATGAACTGGAAGATCCTGCGAGTTTTTCAGTGACAGCGGCGATTTCCATCTCCACGGCGCGTTTGGATCACCAGAGTCGCCGCGCAGATTTCGTTTGAATGCGGTGAAATTCATTCGGGTTTGAGTTCACTGGGAAAGTTCGGTGGTGATCGGATAGTAACAGATCGCGAAGAAGTCCGTTTTCAACAGGTAATTGGTCAAATGTGAGCTTGTGTTCTGCTAGAATATTCAGCAATGTTCGAAGTCCGTAGGCAGAATACAGGCTAATGTGTTTGAGAATGACTGCTAATAGTTTAGCTGGGCTAACTGATCAGCTAGGCTTGTTACATTGTCCCGGAATACCGGTAGCTCGGATTGACGATTCAGTTGTGCATGTGTTCGCCGAGTTTAGGAAGTTTTTTTTCTTCAGACGTTTCGTCAGTAATGTGGTGACATTATCAGTGAGGAAATGGCTGTAGGTTGATAGCGAAAGTCATACCAGACAAATAAATCGCCTCCCCCAGTTTCAAGTGCTATGGATATAGCGTCTAGTGAGAGGGCGCTATCACCTCGCAGGCTAGCAACCGTCAGTGACAGTGGAAGATAGGTGGTGCTATATCCCAGTTAGATCGCGAGTTATGTAGCTCAGCTAACGTCCCCCATGGCTATGGCTTAAGTTGCTGGCATCTGCCTCTAGCGGTCATGGATTCGATCCCCAGTAGGGGACCGAGGGAATGCGCACCATTGACGAGCCCCAATAGGGCGAAACGCCTCTGGTGCTCTTCCGAACTAGGCTGTGTTATGCAACTTGTGAAATACTGGGATGAAAACCTCAATAAAATCCTGCTACTCAGAGTAACATAAAAATCCTAGATTTGCCCCCACCCAATCGAATACGAATGTTCCCACAGAGTAGTGTGCGTTCTGAATAAAGAGAATCACAAAAAAGCGACCCACAGTCTTGTATGTTACCATGCCGTTCGAGGCTGATTACGAGGTGGTCTATTTGAAGCCACGTCTGCGCTGATGAAGGACGCCAGGTGATAGAGCACATCGTGGAGTGAATAAAACCTATGCCTGCGAGAAATAGACCGCTGTCCTCACACAAAATGTGCGAGTAACTCTCATTCAGTGCATGATGACCAGCGATGTGGTATCAACCTCGCAGCAGCCGACTGACACATGAGTTGAAGTCCCAGACGAGGACAATGACGTCCGATTGATTGGCTTTGAACAAAAGCTGAAAATAAAAATCGTCTTTGATCCATCCACAGCTACAATTGGCTGGTGTACAGGCTGAAACCACAAACAACTTGAGCCTTTTATCTCGATGCCTGTTGATCCTGCATGAACGACAAATCTGAACCGTACAGTCGGCTATTAATCAGGAATTAACCAAGGAATGCGGACGCGGCTTTGCCAGTTAATGCCATGCCAACACCAACCAAATAAGAAGCAGTTGCCTTTGCGTCGCCAAATAGATATAGGTTGTATGTGGCTTGATGGGAGATGTTAGCTTGAATACAGTGCTTGGGTCTTGCAACCGTGTGTCGGAAGAGCAGCAAGTATAAACAGTGAGAGAGACCAGATATACATAAGTCGCAGTGGAAACGACGATTGTGGTTGCATTTCACAGACAGCAGCGAAACCAGCACCGGGATTTAACCAGAGTACCAGGAATTAATAGCGGAAAATTAGTCGACTTGTGATGGAGATTCGTGAGGGACGATGGGGACAAGAGCAGGACAGCGATTGTTTCGGACGGCGCGATACTACTCGGTTGCCGAAGTAGAGGTGGGGAATTGACTTAGGGGACAACACCTGAGTACTGGACTCGAAAGCCTACCCATAATGAAGTGTGGCGAATTAAGAAAACAGCGCCTATTGATAGACGGCGATCGATTTTTCAGTTCATGTGCCTCTGGTTTATTATGTGACCGAACAGGCGTTATTATGACACCAGGAGGGGTAGTGAACATTATCCACTTGTCCAATAAATCTATGGCCTTGGATTAGAAGAGTACCAAAATACGCGCCGGTCGCTTCGTCAGATCACAGGACAAGTAGAAGATGAGTGAATGAAATCAATTCCTGACGAAACTAACTGCACGAAATTTTAACTCGGAAGCCAGAGGTGCAATGTCTTACTGAGTGCAGCATATTTCACAATATCATTGTATTGCACTAGAAGAGAAACAAAGCTTACGTATAAACAAGCAACCCTGGTGGCTCGTTTACTGTGAAGAGAGCAATCGGTGGAAAAAAACACGGAATGGATCAAAGAGACGAAGCAGGCTGCTAATTGGACCATACAGAACAGACACCATCGATGGCTGCCCTGGAAACAGTCGCCGGTTTATGAGGCAAAGTTAATCCGAGCACAAAGTCTTGCTACGCTGTCACCAGTTGCCCACAGTTATTTTTGTTTAACCGAACTAAAGTAAAAAAACTCGTTAGTTTTCGTGTACAACAAACGCATTTTTGAGTGTGTGTGTGTGTGTGTGTGTGAATGTGTGGCGCGATAACATGAGTGGGTGCCGTAAACCGCGCACATAATGGTACGTATGCATGCGTGTCTCGCCTTGTCTAGAATAGCACATCTATTTATGTATATAATATAGTATACAAATACGTGTTATGCCAGGTCTTCGCAATAATAGAACACCAAGAATAAGAGACATAAGTTAAGTGGGACGACACGCAGATGTGGAATGACGCTTGACATGATGGCGCGACCAATCGCGTCTTCGGATGAATCCCTTGTGACAGATGGGACAGAAGAGGCGTCGAATTCGCAGGTGTTTGCTGTACATATGATCCCTCAGAAGTGCCTGGATAGAGAGAAAAAGAAGTATAATAAAATACAAACAAGGCTGGTAACAGATTCGGATGCGAACAATAAGAGTAGGGAATAATCGGGATCTATACAAATCGGTATTTATCATGCATGGCTAAGTAAAATCAGAACAAGCTTTACACACGCGTCCGGAAGCATCTTCAGCAAGTTGCACCAACACTGCGGGTATACTACGACATAACATTAATGGGCAAAATGCAACGACGATGGAAACAGAAAGAGTGCGCTTTCACTCAAACAGTCTCGTAATGAATGCAGCGCTGCTTGTGGGTCGATTAACAAGCGAGACAGATAGGGCAAGATGGAGTTGAGATACGAAGAGGGACGATAAAACACAACCTAGAATTGCGACCGCGTGAAAGAAACAGCTGCCGTACCGGCTCGAACAGTGTGTACGGGGTGAGAAGTGTCGTTTGGAAGCTTGGATGAAAATTTGAAGCGTGTGTCAAAATACTTACTAATATTAAAATCAAGTTATTTCAGAGCAACAAGACACAAGAGTAGGACTCTTTTGAAGTACGATGGAATCACAGGAGAACAGTATAACAAATGGAGAATACATGCATTTACAGGGTACAGAGAGCCTCAGAGAGCGTAAAAGTAAAATCCTCTGACTTGTTGAATAGTTACAGGAATGTGCCAAACAGGAGAAATTGTAAAACAAGAAAACCGAAATAATTTAAGGTGGATAAATGAGGGATGCATGGCCAAAGGAAAAGAGATGATTAAGAGGGAACGCAGTCTGCCGGGGCAGACAAAAGAGAATGTGACATCACACAACATTTGGAAGGGTTAGTGTACACGGACCGGAAGCTTGAAAAAGTCAAAAGTTCGTCTAATCCTCGTTGAATATGCTAAGATTCCTGAATTACTGGGGAAAAACATCAATTGTTTTATGTTCTGTTGGACCTACTAAAGACAAGAGATCCAGTGAAACTTAAGGAAAAACGAGCAACCGCATGATATCGAATGATTGGAGACATTTGGTTGGGGAAAGAACAATGAACATGCTCAGACTGGCGCAAAAGAGCAAGACGTCCGCCAACGATGACGATATGTTTATGGGAGTAAGTCAGATTGTTTGCTGCGTGGAAGATAAGTGATCACAGGCAGTGAACTCCTGTTCAGAACGCTGTTTGCCCAAATCCCATACCCAATGAGGTGTCGTGCGTAAATATCCCACTGAAGGGTCCTCAGATTGGATGCGAATGTTGGATGCCGCACAGAGGCTGATGCGCGGAAATCTTAGCGCCGAAAGGGAATTCAGCACACACTCTATGGGGCAAATGCGGTGAATAACTGTTCCGGGTTTTAGCAAAAATGTAGTACAATGAACAATGACAGCATTTTGGCGATATAACAGATTCGCTCCCCCACCACAACCGGGATGGATGTGCAGTTGTTACGATTCTTTGATGGGTGGCGAGCAATCTGTGCTTAGCTGTGTAAACGGAAACTGAAGAGCGGTGTAAAACAGATCGAAATGCGGAGGCACACATAAAGCATGTTTTCAGAGAACGGAAACCTAATTGTGCGTCCCAGTTGAAGTAGGGATAAGAACAGCCCAAGTTGGAAAGTTGATGTGGTCAGCTGAGACCGCAATTCTCAAGAAGTGTTATTCAGATTCCAGTGCAGTTGCACAAGTACAGATTGCGGTCGTACGTCGAGTCAGAAGTCAGCCAAGCACGAGTAACGAGCACTCAACAGGTGTGTGCGCTGCGCAGCGTATTCCAGGCTGCAATGAAACATTAATGGAAGCTAGAACGCGCAGGGTGCTAGACCGAGATTCAATATAAGCACTCTTAGAAGGAATGAATAATCAAGCAGATGAGGACCTTCGCCCTGGTAGTATCGGGAAATGAAGCGGTCTTTGGACAAGGCATTTATAGAGTGATTAGCAGTGAATTAATGCTGCTTTGAATTGCATTCCGCTGTGCCAAGCATTGCTCGCGAATCTCAGTAGCATAGTGTTCAGGGCGTCAGCCGTGAACTACTGGGCTCTGAGGTCCACCCCAACTCAGGCTATCTCCACCTGACGAGTCCAAAGCAGGACGAAATCGCGGTTGTGGTGTGTCAGTGTTGGAAAGAGCAACATCCATCTATTTCCATTCCAGATTCGGTCCTCATCGGAATGATCGAGGGTTACCTCAAAGTAAACCGAGGTCTCTATAGAGGGTGCGAGTCGCAACCCAACCATACAGCATGTTGCCTAAATGCTGCTTTGAATTGTGTTCCGCTGTGCCAAGCATTGCTCGCGAATCTCAGTAGCATAGTGTTCAGGGAATCAGTCATGAACTACTAGGCTCTGAAGTCCACCCCAGCTCAAGCTATCTCCACCTGACGAGTTCAAACCAGGACGGAACCGCGGTTGTGGTGTGCCAGTGTTGGAAAGGGCAACATCCATCTATTTCCATGGCAGTGAATTACTTCGGAGCCAGTCATTTGATGATGAATACGGTTGAGTTACTCGAGAAGAGGGAATTGGGCGGAGTCAGTCAAGGTGGAGGCCGATGGTGAAAACCTAACTGCGTTGTGGGCTGACCTTAGGGGCAAGCTGTGCCAATGAAGAGTCGTTGATCTCGTTTGAAGGCCCAAGTGAATACCAAGAAACAAGCGGCGCGCACTAAGTGTACGTCCCCTTGTCTTGGTGGATCATGTTTAGAGCACAGGGAGTCGCATTCAGCAAATACAGATTAGATCAGTTCCTAGACGGCTTGCTTAAAGCAATAGTTAAACCGGATCCCATAGCAAGTATGGACCATCAGATGAGTATGGTCATCTAACGTTTGAGCTATTTAGGTGCATCAGTTGTGGACACCAAAAAGGACAAATAAGAACCAAACCTAAGGTAAAAATCAACTCGTGAAACATCTCGCTGCTCCTAGTGTTCTAAGAGACCAACAAGGAAATAAGAACATTGGAAACAAAAATATCAGACTTGACGCGATGTACTTGGATTGAGGTATGCGTTGATCGATTCAATTAGTATAAAGCAGATTGTCTTGGGATCCTACTTTGTCGAGAAATAAAGCAAGTGCTAAATTAAAGCAATAAAACTGGTGAACGATTGTTGACTCCTGGCCGCTGAGACAACCTGATTTTACCCTTCTAGGTCATTCACTGGAAGTGGTAGACAAGTTCGTTTACCTCGGAAGCAGCCTCAGCGCTAATGGTTTTAACGGATGAGGTCTCTTTGAGCGTCTCCAAAGCTCGGGTTGCTTTTGCCAATCTCCGCCATCTCTGTTATCGGGGTGATCTGAGTCTATCTCTGAAGAGCCGTTTACAATGCCACAGTGAGAGCGGTTCTCGCCTATGGCTGCGAAACGGCCTGTTCACGCAAAGGATGTTGAGAGGCTGTCTGTTTTTGATCACCGCTGCCTTTGGAGCATTGCTGGTGTACGATGGCAACATTACATTAGGAATGATATTCGATGAAGGATTTTCAGATCAGACAAACGTTGCAGGCCACTGAGCAGCATCATTTCTCTGCGCAGATTTCAGTGGCTTGGACACGTTCTCCGCATGTCTACACATTGCTTATCTCGCGGTGCCCTCTTCGCGCACACAGACTTGGGCTGGAAGTGAAAGCAAGGCGGTCAAGGTATGACTTGGGCCAGGAGCATGAAGGAGCTAACGTCAAAGTTAGCCGTGGTCGGGCGCTCTCGGCTCCCTGGCTGGAGTGTGAAGGATCCAGAACACACATAACTGGAAATGTTCTTGGATATGGCAAGCAGTCGCGAACAACGGCGGAGTTGTTGTGACACTATTCCCATGAACATCGTATTTCCCCCCTATCTTCGTATGTTTATTGCATTTTTCATACGTTATGGCACTATGCCAATTGTACTATTGGTCGTTTTGAATATATATATATATATATATATATATATATATATATATATATATATATATATATATATATATATATATATATATATATATATATATATATAAACCCCTGCCGAACACTATACACGAACCGACCATCTCGGTGGACCAACTAATAAGCAAGCATTCTCTTTGCAGGTAACAATGACCCATGTATGTTTGTAGATAGATGGACGACGAAATTGATCGGACCAAGCGGCTGTTCCGTACATGTGAGCCCAGCAGGGACGCAACTCACCTCAAGGTGGAAACAGATAAGCAGATTAGAAGCTGCAGAGAGCAAAGAGGCGTAATGTCTGCAAAATTTGCTTGATGCATCTTCTCGGTGTGAAATTCGGTACAGTGAATTCCGTAGAGAGAACATTTGATAGCGCTGTGCAAATCTTGTGCAAATCTGAGTTCTAGACGCTCGAAGTTGACAATAAAATGGGGTTGCAAATAGAAGTACTAGAACCGGCGACAAAGTAATGTAAGTTGGATTGTCCGAGGCATTGTTCATATTTAAACCTCTGAGACTACAACTGTTGAACGACCTAAAAAACGTAGCGGTATTTGTAAATGAGACTGTGACGCCAAGGCTACCGGAGGCGGAACGGTGTGGTCATTTTGAAGCCACACTGTATCGAATTCGATGATTAGAACTGCGTGTCAGTGATGTCAGATTTTAAATAATGGGGCACTGATGGGGACTAAGAAAAACTGAACCAGCAAAAGCAAGAGGGAGCGAACAGGTAGTTTTCAGTGGTTTATCATTAGGCTATTACAACCACAACTAAGAAGGCTAGAATGGACACGATGAAATTTAAACTCAGTTAATCACTGAATCGAAATACACAATCGACAAGACTGCGAGATGGTTTTCGTCAATGTGAAGTCGGGGAAATTGGCGTGATCGTCAGTGTTAGTCGTGCAGCCATGTGGCCAAAGTAGACCAAGGGTTTGAACAGAAATTTTCTGTGCATACAGTTCTGGGATTCTGAGTGAAATCGAAATCGTCTCTGTTGTCGACAACAGACGGAATCTGACAGCTGGTGTTTAAGGTCTGGCTGAAAAGTAGATGGGCTGGAGTGTATCATGCGAATTGAGTTTGTGGTTAGAGCCCATTAGAGAAGACAACATTTGAGCATCTTCAGAAAATGCTCAAACGTAACGGAACTAATGCAAAGAATACTGTATATTGAAACGTCACACAAAGTAGGAACGTGTTATCACTGTTTCTCAGATTAAGGAACTTCAGTTTAACCGATGCGTCTTTGCTATTGCACTGCACGGCATATGAGCCGTTCGAATCAGATGTTCAGCAAACTGTGACACAAAAAGTAGCCTCTACTCCCAAGTAGTTACGATTACATCGTCATCAGCCTTGGCAACTGAACATTATAGGTAGACACCGGTTGCGATATTGAAGCAAATGTTGGTAGCTCAGGTTGTTCAGTTGGTTGTCTGATTGTTCGCTGAGCTCGGCAGGTTGACTGCAAACGTTTCGTCACCACTCGAGGTGACATCGTCAGTGCGCGTGTATTTAGTAGAGTGGCGCGTACGAAGCGTCAGTGAGTGTGAGTGATCGATCTCCTAGCCGCTAGTCTGAGTTTGGATTGTTCGACGAGCACATGACCATAGAAATCGATCTCTGATTCTCACCTCGTAGTGTACGCGCGTGTGACTCTTCGCTTGTCGTCGTTTGATGCAGTAGTCTAGCGCTCTGTTCCGTTAGATTTCTTCTACTAATTCGGGGATCTTTCATCCGTAGTGCTGTATATATAGCATCTATTTCAACGTGTCGGTTTATTGAACTGTCGGTAGAGTACCATGCTTCCAAGAATTCTCTAGCTTGCCTCGAATTTCCACGGGCTAAGATCTTAACGTTCTCTAGATCGAAGTGGTGGCCTTCTTGGTCTTCATGCATGGAAACTAATGAATGCGGGTCGTGTCTCCGTATGGCCATTCTGTGTTCGTTGATCCGTGTTGATAGTTTCCTTCCAGTTTGCCCGATGTAGTGTTTGTCACACACTTTGCAGTTAATTTTGTAGATGACATCATTTCGACTGCCTTGTTTAACTTTGTCCCTGGGTCTTGAAAGCAATCTTCGCAAAGTACCTGTTTCTAACTGCCTTGTTTAACTTTGTCCTTCGGTCTTGAAAGTAATCTTCGCAAAGTACTTTGATGGGCAAGTATACCAACAACTGAAAGGAACACCCATGGGATCGCCCATCTCAGGACTTATTGCAGAAGCTGTGATGCAAAGACTGGAGAGCATCACAATACCGTTGCTCAAACCAAAATTATGGATCCGGTACGTGGACGACACGTTTGTCGTCATCAAACGCGATTCCATGCAGAATACCCATGAGTTAATCAACAACACGTTCCAAGATATCAAGTTTACAATTGAACTCGAAAAAGACAACCAGTTACCATTCTTAGATGTACTGGTCCAAAGAAACACTGACGGAACACTTCAGACATGTGTATATCGAAAGAAGACTCACACAGACCAAATATTAAACTACCACAGCAACCATTCACCGAACTACAAGAAAAACTGCATTCAAAGTCTTTTCAATAGGGCCAAAAGACACTGCAGCACGACAGAATTGAGGAAGAAGGAAGAGAGCCACCTATACCAAGTATTGCAAAACAACGGGTATCCGAGAAACTTCATCAGAAGAAGCCTAAAGAAGAGGGTGCAGCAACAACAACAAGAAAACATAGATACACACGTAACGCTTCCTTACATCAAGAATGTATCTGAACTAACGTCAAGATTGCTAGGACCACATAGAATCTTGGTAGCCCACAAAATAACTGGCACTTTGCGAAGATTGCTTTCAAGACCGAAGGACAAAGTTAAACAAGGCAGTCAGAATGATGTCATCTACAAAATTAACTGCAAAGAGTGTGACAAACACTACATCGGGCAAACTGGAAGGAAACTATCAACACGGATCAACGAACACAGAATGGCCATACGGAGACACGACCCGCATTCATTAGTTTCCATGCATGAAGGCCACCACTTCGATCTAGAGAACGTTAAGATCAGCCCGTGGAAATTCGAGACAAGCTAGAGAATTCTTGGAAGCATGGTACTCTACCGACAGTTCAATAAACCGACACGTTGAAATAGATGCTATATATACAGCACTACGGATGAAAGATCTCCGAATTAGTAGAAGAAATCTAACGGAACAGAGCGCTAGACTACTGCATCAAACGAGGACAAGCAAAGAGTCACACGCGCGTACACTACGAGGTGAGAATCAGAGATCGATTTCTATGGTCATGTGCCCGTCGAACAATCCAAACTCAGACTAGCGGCTAGGAGATCGATCACTCACACTCACTGACGCTTCGTACGCGCCACTCCACTAAATACACGCGCACTGACGATGTCACCTCGAGTGGTGACGAAACGTTTGCAGTCAACCTGCCGAGCTCAGCGAACAATCAGACACCGGTTAATGCATGTTACGAATACCTAAGTCATATACCATGGGCCAAGTATCTTTTGAAGCAGGAACATCCAGACGCCATTAAAGGGCTCAAGCGAAACGATAAGGTACTGTTGTCTAGTTTGCACAAAGGAACCGGGATCGTTCTGATGGATAGACCAGAGTACATAAGAAAGATGTATGCCATCCTTATTGACGGGTTAAAAGTTCGAAGAATGGATAAGGGGAAGGAAAAGACAGGTGAACCAGAAGTCCATAAGGATACCTCCGTGTTACTTTAAACGGGGAAATACATTATACCCTGAGATATTCAAATAGATCAGATTGATCATCAGACCATTACAATCATATGGAGGCTAGAAAGAGAAATCGACCCAGTTAGTTCAAAACGACTTGATCACATGTAGGTCTCCGTTCCGCCTCCGGTAGTCTTGGCGTCACAGTCTTATTTCCGCAGTAAAGTCGACCTTTCCAGCAGCCTCGTTGAGGTGCGTGTTCTCAACGGAACCACTCATTCGTTCACAAAACAAAGACTAGATGCCGATGCTGATCACATCAATGGTAATTTCTCAATTCGTGTGCGTCTGTGGCGCGACGTTTATATTGGTCGAACGGTGCGGCAATTCTCCAAACGCGTGAACGAACATTGCCCTCGTTAGCTGCGTCAAGGTGGCATCGGTACCATTAGTAGCGCCATTCTGGTCCACATTGTGGACACCGGCCATGAGGTGGATTGGAAACGCGCTTTCCGAATGGTTTACAAGGTTCCGCCGCACCGAACGAAAGCTTACCGCCTTCGTACGCTTGCGACAGCTGAAGCAATATGCATTCAATTGTTCCAGCCGTCCTTATGCTCACAGAAGAAGCTGGTCCAGGCTCTCCAGCTTCCCTGGCCAGCGAAGATGGAAGACGCCCAGGTCGACTGCCTTCGGTCAGACGCGGTATCAAACAGCTAGCCCTCTAAGACCTAATTCGTTTTCTCCACTCTGACATTGACCTTCACGTGATCAAGTCATTTTAAACTAACTGGGTCGATTTCTCATTCTAGCCTCTATATGGTTGTAATGGTCTGATGATGAATCCTTGAAAGCAATTGCTCACCAGATGATCTTTCGTTCTAGAGACGTAAATGGGAATTTTCAAGTTACTTAGATCAGATTGAAGGGAGCAGTGATTGCAAAACTTTATGGTCTGCCTAAGATGCACAAGGGTTGCCACTTGGGCAAAATACTAGATAGTTATAGCTCGCCATATCATGAAACCGCCAAGTGGCCTGTCAAACGGCTGCAGCCAGTCAGAAAAGCCATAACCAAATATAGTGTCGTAGATATATTTGTTTTTCACGGCTCTGTGAAGCAACTTGAATTAGCTATGTGGAAGATATTTTCATCAATGTTCTATTGGAGCAGACCACAGATTATCGATGCAAATGCATCCAACTGCATAAGATGGATATCCCACAAGACCGATTAGAACAATTAGTGCTGAGATGCACGCAAAAAATTCAGTCACAGAATAACGGAACGCTATACCGATAAACAGACGGAGTGGCGAAACTTACGCCGTTAGGGTCAGTACTGTGAAACCCTTCAAGAGCAAATTGGAGAGCAATCAGTTGAACGATTCAATCAACAGCTTGGTCGATATGCAGACAACATATGTTATATCGCGGATAATTGGGTATCCGTCGAATGACCAACTGGCCCATTTCAACTCGGCACACAACATACCATTCCCTATCGAGCTAAAACGCAACAACTCGTTAGCATTTTCAGACGTCCAGATCAATAGGGCATCAGACGGAGTAATGCGGAGCAAGGGGCACAAAAAGGAAGTCTGGAATGGACCATATATCCACTTCGCTAGTTTTCTTCCAATAAGTAAAATACGTAACCTTATCCGCCGTTTAACGGAGAGCGAGGAAATATGCACAGGGAAGATACGCTTTCAAATGAGCTGATTTTTATACGAAAGGTGCTCGAGTGAAATAAGTACCCCAAATAGTGCATTCAGGAGCACTTGGAGTAGCGAGTGCCAAAAGTGAATGCTGTTCGGCGAAAAAGCGATTAATAAACCGATCACTACCATTTAAGGATGACACGATAGCGAAACTGACCACTTGAGGTCATTCGGTAACTACAGAGGGTACAAATTCGCGATGGATCTGCGGGCCAGCAAATCAAGGACAGTATGCCTCGGTTGTAGATTTCCTGTGAGAACCATTGCTTTTGCTCGCGTTGAGAAAAAGTATTTCAGGAACACGACCAGATGACTGCCCGCAAAAGCTCGAGATCATCGCCCAGCTAGTCTCCACAACAGTGTGCGAAAGAATGTGATAAGTGTGGTGTTGTCTCACCTAGTGGACTCTGACCACAAAAACAATTCGAATAACGAATTTCAGCTCATCCACTGTGTACTCGGACGTCAAACATAAGCGGTCAGATGCGGTCTGTTGTCGACAACAGCCGCGATCGCAATTCGGTGTGCACTGAAAATGTCTGTTCAAGCCCTCGGTTTACCTTGGCAACATGGCTGCACGACTACCAATGGCGATCATGCCACTACCCACAATCTCATATTGGAAAGATAAATCAAGTAGCCTTATAGATTAGATATCTCGTTTCAGCGACTCATTAAATTTAAACATGTGTGTCAATTTCAGTCCGCTTAGATGTGGTTGTAATAGCCTGATGACAAACCACTGAAAATGAGCTTGTTTTCTACCTCTTGCTTTTTATATTTTCTGTGGGACATATTAAGTGCGAACTAAAACTGCCCTCCGGGAACATGAGGACATTACTCTAGGCACCTGAGCCCCAAATCCTTGACAGAATTGGCTGAGATCCTCATGCAATCTAGAAAAATGTCACAAGGATTTAATGCCGTAGGCCTGCCATCACAAGAGATGCTGAGACTTCTAAACAATGTGCATACATCCACCTTATTTACTTTTCGATAGCTGCACATGACACTAACGCACAGGCACAACGGATGTGCACAGCACGTGATCGCTTGTGCTGATAACACGAATAAAGGACGAGCCAATATGGGTTAGGTTCCGATCCTACAAACAACGCCGGTGTATGGATCAGAGTTAAGGAGTAAGTAGTGCGATGAGTAGAAATTGCGCGGGTAATCACACTTTGCTACGATGGACACAAAAGTGCTAAAGGCAAGGGGAGAATCAATGTACTTACCGGGCGCTTGAATCCATGATCGCAATGAGGACACCTGTATCGGGGATTTTTCTCATGCACCTGAAAGTAAGACCAATACAGCACCATAGGACTCGTTAGATAAAAAATACTGAGGAACAGGGCTACTGTGTGCGTCCATGAGGGCACAATTGTGGGATAAACTGTGCAAAAAGGAAAAATTGGCAGCGCATTTCCTGTTCACTTCCATGCTAGCCCCCTAATTATGCTGCGAATGGGCCATGCCATGGTGCCACATTCACTGCCCGTCGCAAAATGACTGGACATTAACGTGGTGCGACGGTTTGCGTACCTCTTTAACCCATTGAGCTATAGAGGATGGTGCCCCATGGCCACTTGAGAACCACTCCTACCTGGTTGGTCAATGGTTAGAGATCAGACAAAGTCACTCTTCTGGTCCTCCAGGTTGGCCGTTTGATATGGGATACAGCCCATTTCTGTAAAATTAAATCATTGCCACCTCCCCGCTGTCTTGCGAATAGACTTTTGAGCCAAAGGCCTTGGACGGAGACCCTAATCGTCTTCCTAGCTATGTATGGGCGCCATGGCAGTATCTCAGCTCACATACAACCAAGACATCTTCCTCAAACACAAATTTTAGCTTGCATCGGCCATCGAGCAGATTATCAAGGGTCACCTTATCTGCTGCATACAGCAGGGCGGATAAACGATAACATGCTACTGCTGACACCTCCCTCCTTTCTTTTCAACCTGTTTCCTGTACTTCCCTTCAAACCTCCATTACTAACCTTCTTTTAATTGCCAGCAGCCGTAACATCAGTGTAGTTCTTCCCGCACCATCCAATGGACAACAATCGCCAACATCTTTCATATAGGGCCACACTGACCCCTTCCACTGGTGCGGTTCAACGTTCGCAGTCTAATACAAGTAGATGAACAAGCTGCACTCGCACACAAGTTGGACACACTGGGTATGTGATGTGTGTTGTGTGTCCGAAACTAGGATCAAACACCCTCACGGGGTTTGTCTTCTCGCTATAGGTTGCAAGCATCCGGAGACGCTGATGTGGCAAGTGCCGGTCAAGCTGGAGTGGGCATTGCTCTCAGCTCCAAGGGCGAGTTATCGTTGCTTGACTGGATTCCCGTGAACAACCGTGGGTGCGCAGTCTGGTTGATTCAGGAAATATCACTAGACGGTGTTTGTTTGTGGTTTCCGCTTATGCACCCCGACTGAAGTTCAGATGCTGCCAAGGGCGCCTTCTACCACGAACTGAACACGCTACTATGCAGTGTTACCAGTTCAGATATCATAGTTCTTGAAGAGGATATGAATGCGCAAGTGAGTCGTCTGAGATTTCCTGAAGCTCAGCTAGGTGGTAAGTATGGACTTAACTCCGATCGCGCGGAAACTGGTGAGCGCCCGTTACAGCTGTAAGCGGAGCACCAGCTGTTTCTTGGTATCACCGCTTTTAGACACAGTGGGCACCGTAGCGCCGGGTGGCATCCACCTATAGCTGACCAGCGATGGACCAGAAACACATAACATTACCATGTGTTAAAGGTAGTGTGATTCCATACTGGAATGTCGCTGGTTTTGGAGTACCTGCGACGACTTTGATCATGTCTCGGTACGATGTGTTTTTTTCATGAACTTTACCGGGAGGTGTATCAAGCGTCTCCCTTGAATGACAACAAAGAAGTTATCTAAGTCCTCGGTCAATCAAGCTCTGCGTACAAAAGCTTCAATCGCTTATCTTAATGACACTCAGCTCCAATGGAATAGGATCTCGGTCGACAAACACCATGCAGGAGCCTCAGCACGCAGCATTGTTAATCGTCACCATATCAGTCACTAGATATCTCGGTGAATCTGTTGTAATCCGGAAGAAACCTCCCGGCTGGCTCTGAGCACGATGTAACTAGGCGGACTATTAGGCACAAACTAAAGCGGAGCCTGTGTGCTAACAAGGAAGCCTGATGGATTAACAGCGATCAAGTAATGAAGGAAGCAAGAGCAGTAGGCAATTATCGCAAGCTCTTCCAAGTGATCCCCACCACTGGTGCCAGAAAACCAGGCCTCACTGAGACAATCAGAGACAGCGCGGGTGTCCTGATTCATAATAAGGAGCGTGCATGGCTCTTTGGACAGAGCACTTTCGAGAGCAGTTCAGTTGTCACCCCGTCTTTGGAACTCTTCTTACTCAGGTGGTGCAGGATGAGCCATGGACGGTTAGTTTAGAGGGTAAGTCGGAAGTCGAGGTCCGAAACGCGATCGCAGCCCCTAATCGGATTCCTTCCCACCTGCAATATTCAAGGATGATGGTGAGGTCCTCTACAAAGCACTGACCTCCCTGTTCGAACACATCAGGAAGGCAGAGCACATCCCAGCTAACTGGAGAAAATCGATTATAATGACGACATACAAGAAAGGCAGTCGCACCGACTGTGCAAACCACAGCGATACTAGAATAAAGCCGGTGGTGACAAAATTACTGGCCTCAATTCTCGTTCGATGTCTAATTGCGGAGCGAGAATCCCGTATTAGAGGAGAGCACGCAGGCTTCTGCCCAGGACATAGCTGTATAGACCACCCATTCATTATGCGGCAGGTGCCAAAGCAGCGCCACACTCGCAGCAGGCTGATAATAGCTGTGTTCCTCGACTTCAAGAGTGGGTTCGATTAAATCGATTGATGCATTTGGTTCGGAATACTTGTGCGGAAAGGCGTTCCCAGAAAATGTATGAACATTTCACGTGCCCTGTACTCGAACACGACAGGCAAAGTCAGGGTCTACAATGATTTGTTGGATGCCTTTCCGACAACAAGTGGCGTTCGTCAGCGTTGCCCGATTTCCCCGTTTTTGTTCAACTCCTCCGAGGACATTACTCGCGCTCTGTAGGGCAGTTTACAATGAAACCGTCCGCAAAACCATCCTGCACGGTTGCAGAACCTGACTCATTAAGTCGACAGACATAAAGAGGCTCATTACGTCCGATCATCGCAGCCTTCCCAGCATAGCGCGTGTCGGATGGGAGCACCGCGTGAGCGATGGGCGTCGTGTATTTGGTGCAGGAAGAGCGAGTTAAACGCTCAGCGCCGTTACATCACGCACCATGCTCCGATGGCTGGGTCACGTGTTGAGCATCTCAACACACTGACTCATGCGTCATAAGTTGTTTGCGCAACTAGGGCCTGCGTAGAAGACGGGGAGAGGATGCCAACAGACGACTTGGTCAAAAGGAATGAAGTCCCTCACTTTAAAGTTGGCGTCGGTTGGTGTTCACCGACGGCATGGCTGGGAACCGAAGGATGATGAAGACGTTTGTTGGGATGCAGTAGCTCACGTGGCGAAGAATCGACCTCAGTGACGTTTGTGTTGCGAGTCTCTTTGGCCCTCCTCTTCGCTTTAGCTCCCCCCTCTAACAACCACCAAAGTGTGATGGTAGCATTAAGTTACCTTTTAATGGCTTTTAACACCACACTGAGTAAGAACTTACTTTTTGTAATACGGCAAATTAGCTGAGGTATGTTCCTCACCCTCGGCTAACGTGTATTGATGATGATGAACCCCATCACGGAGTGTTCATTTGCGGAATCTCACGACGCCTGAGTTGAGGTACTGCCTGGTGAAATGCTGATTTATCTTGACTATGCGGACAATGTCGGAGCGACCCAGTCAACCCTGAATAAACTCTCTAGATTGGTCCCGTCATATGGCATGCGCTTCGTACCTTCAAAGTGCAGTGTTGTTACAGAACCACCAGCTACTTGATGGGTCCTTGACCCCTGGTCGTGAGGAACTCGAGACAGTTGATCATTTCAAATATGTTGACATCTGCATCAGAAACGATTGCAAAAGCTAGAAATGTCTTCTTGAAGCTGCAATATTTGTGGCGTCAGGAAAGAGTTTCCCTCGGTCTGAAAGGTCGCTTTTACAAGGCCACAGTAAAGGCCATCCTGCTCTATGACGTGAGACTTAGCCCCCCTCTGTCTGAGGATCTGAGGCGCCTTCAAGTCATCGATCTCCGTTGTCTGCGAAGTACTGCTGGTGTCGGATGACATCAGTGTGTCCGCAACGACGATGTGCGTAGGCGAGTACTAGACAGTGGTTATCATGCTCATTCCTTAGAACAACAGATAGCACTGAATAAGTTGCGTTGGCTTGGTCTGTACTACGTATGCCCGGGCATCGTTTACTGAGGATGGCCTAGTTTTGTTTACTAGATGTAGGGTGGTGCGAAGCCCGAGGTGAGTTTAAGTTAACTTGGCAGAGAGAAATAAAATCATTAACGATCAAACTCGGTGCCGTCGGTCCGTTTCACCTTCCAGAGTGGAGTCACGTGATCCGCCTTGTGCTTAGCTTGAGACTTTGGTTGTGTCGGAGCCCCAATAATGGTAATGAGAACACCCACGGCAATCCGGGTACAAAACAATGTTACACGCCGCACACCAATCGTCGTGAATTCGAAGCAATCGAATGTTTCAAATCAGCGCATATACACATGTTAAGCGGAAAGACTGGCATTCGGTCAGTCAAAGCTGGTCAGTTCAAAAAGCGGAGGGTCGATAAGTTGACTCACGAACGAGCGAAATATACACAAAGTATGAGAAAAGCTAATAAGCGTAGGATTCAGTGTCCACGCAAGCAAAGTGAACGTATGCGAGGAATCGTAAAAGAGGACGGGGTGAATAGGGGTGATTGGGGCAAAACTCACAAAACAACGGGGAGTGGCGGAGTATTCTTACCTCCGCTATAACAACTTTACATGGCATGGCTTGCAGTCGGCACCAGTGGCGCGTTTGCTACCGTCTCCTAGTTGAACTGCTGTTTTAAAGTGTCTTTGGTGCAGTCACCCGCAGAATAATGGCTGAGTATGACGCGGGGCAGTGAAAGCCGAAAAGAAGCTGTCTAGCCGATGCCGCGTTATCTTTTCAGAATAGCCGGTATAGTGTTGAGAAGGTGTAGGCGCTTGACCCTGTGTTTGCATAGGGCATTACAGTTTTCCGGTAAGTCTCTCTTATTATCGTTCATTCCGTAGGTCCCCGTGGTTGTTCAAATGACGATGACAATCACTGTTTGTTTCCAGGTGTGCCTCCTAATCGCCCTGTGGTAAGTATTGGCAAAAGGAAATAACCCGTCCTTTTGGGGCAACGAAAACACGTTTGGCCAGTTAGGGTGCGACGATTGTATATAATTATTAGTACTATCTTTGCTTGATATTGTCAACTTTTAACAAGTTTGTTCTCAGTTGGGGTACCATATTGCTTTCGGGCTTCAGTATCCAAATCTTACACCCGGTGTCATCGACTACCTATTTTCTTCTCCACCCCCTCTGCTTATCCCACATGTCCTTACTCCAATAGGGACTAGTTCCCGACGGTATGTTTAAGTAACCCTTTGAGCCTCAATTAATCTTCTCTACCACTCAGTTCCATTGCGATTTGCCATCTCGCTGACGTGTATTATCGATGTGTAGAGAGGATCCGGCAGGCAGACTGTCACATCCACCGTGTGCTTATTATTATCGTAACTCAAAACAAACAAACAGGGATGTTAGCTCAAACGAAGGAGAGAGCCATGTATGTGTCACGTATTAAAGCATGTGATGGTGGTGGCTGGCTTGCCGAACAACCTCCTCGTGGTGCCAGCTGGGTGGTTCGGGATTTTCCCGTGCCAGCTGGGTGGTTCGGGATTTTCCCGTGCCAGCAAATGGTTCGGCGGCAGTGTTCCAGGACGTGGTGGGTTTTCGCCTGGCAAGCGTTCTCCCTATAAAAAGCCACATATGTCCGTTTAACAACACTGTGACGTGGCGGACGTGACTCGCCACTAAATAAAGTCACTGCCCCTTGCTTCAACCTGGCGAAGCATTGTATTCCAGCAGCCTTATGCTGTACTTCTGGGGAGCATTGGGCCCCATGGCATTATGTCTGTTAGCAGACTTCTGCAAATATATATATATATATATATATATATATATATGTGATGGTGGTGTGAGCTCGACAAAGCGGGGATCGACGTATGTCCGTAATGAGCGATCGTCATGAGGAATACAAAAATGCATTTGTCAATAGATGACTGGACAACACAACTCCAAGTCTGTGGTGCGTACCGTGTTCTTCCTTGACTAGGCATTCGGCTGCTTTAGCATCTAAATGATGATAATGAACTTTTCAAATTGGCAAGGTAGCTCATGAAAGTATTTTTCGATCGGTATTCGTCACAACCAGACGCAAGTAGACAGCTATATACATACATCGCAAGAAACGTTAGACAGTCGTTACATGCTTTAGGGAATCTTCAGCAGTGCGCGGTGGGGATGAGTATATGCGCCAGGGCATAACGAGTTACAGAGTCATAGCGGCGGACACTCACCTAGCCCAGTGGTCTCAACCACCTGCTAGTAAAAGTAGGTTCGCGGGTTCTAGCCCTACAAGGAACAGATGGTTTGCGCACTGCCAACGAGTCACAAGAGGGTGGAACACGGCCGTACAGTGCTTATCCGGGTGTACAGTAGCTAAATGTGGTGGTGAAGAAGCTCCAAGGAAAATTTAATCCAAATATCCTCGTCCAATACTCCAAAAATTTGTTGGCAAAAATATTTTCATTAAGCGAATACATAATGTCGGGGAATAGTGATATCAGTCGTCCAACTGGTGATAAAGACCTACAAGTAAAATCTAAGGATCGGCGAGTAGATCAACGTGTGAATAGACGACCCGGGGGGGGCCAAGATGTTTGGTTGGTTGAAACCTTACAAGGGAACTCGTGGTTGCAATTCATGACCATCCAAACCGAACAGGCGGGTTTACGATCACAAAGCATCAAGCCAGTTGGAGTGAGATGATCCACCACCAATCAGGAGTGCGTGGTGTGCAACCAGACAGCCGTTGTTGACTTGGACTACGTTGATGATATCGTCTTGCTGATGATGGTCCACAGGCAGTCCAACGTGTACTCAACCGCTTGATGACTGAAGTGTCAAAGTAGGGGATGGCTTTTTCCCCATCCAAGTGCAAAGCTCTTTTCCAAGACTTTCAGATGCCTGTACCTGCACTCACTCTGGAGATGAAGGAAATTTTTGCCTACTTAGGAAGTTGCATCACAGCCAGTAGAGCTACTGGAGCCGAGGTTTCGATGCATATCGCAAAAGCTCGCCTCGCTTTTCTAAGCTGAAGCACTTGTGGCGCCGCCATGACATCCGTCTATGAATCAAAGGGCGGGTTTATTGTGTGACTGTCCGCGCTGTACTGTTGTAGGGTTGCGACAATTGACCTGTTCGTACCGTTGACCTGCGCTGTCTCTCTGTCTTTGAGCACCGTTGTTTGCGGTACATTGCCCATGTGTGGTGGCTGCACCACGCAACCAATGTGGAAGTTAGGCAGCGTGTTTTGGGTGCAGGCAGCCACTCGCTAGAAAAGCTCTTCCCGTTGCGTCAGCTGCGGTGGCTTGGACACGTAATGCGCATGTCTGCTCATTATTTTCCGTCTTGGACGTTGTTCGCGGTTGGTGTAATCTTCTCACTAGGCGCGATTCCAAGCTGGCAAGTTACTGCTCCCCAAAACTTATAGCCTAACCGAAGGAAGAAGCAGAATACCAATGACCTTGACAAAATAACGCATTAACCGCCGCCAACAAACACTGTACAACTACCGCGGACCTTGGCTGTAATTATAGGTCTCTTACTGACCTTCGACTTCTGGAATTGGAAGGTCAACTACCAAAGTTAGCGGTTCCCTTATAGTTTTGGCCGAGATGTTGAGTGGTTGTTAATCACATGCAGAACTTAGAACATTCCGGAACGTTCGAAATCGATGTGATAATCGTTAATAATCGATTAATCGCTAAAATAGTGGATTTTCCAGGCAATTCTCACTTGCTCCCGGACAGCGGTTGCTGGACAGGACTGGAGCAGACGGCACGGTGGAAAGCCTACAACATGGAGAAGCCACATAAAAAAGCTGACGAAATAGTTGGCGTCGGCCGGTTGTTCTCGACTCGCTGGTTGGGATTTTAGAGATACAGAATGTCGCCGGTTAGAGACCCTGGAAGTCATGGGTCAGGACCGGAGCTAATGGCGGACGAGTATCGCTGCGTGTCGCGGTGATTGCCCTTCCCTTCCGCAACGAAACAAACAATTACAAACACAAAAACTGTGGGTGAAAAAATGTTGCAGGTTCTTTTTTTCCTATTCGTATCCTGTACTCTTATTCCGCCATGATTCTGATGGCACAATATCTGTACCACAGATTGGGATCAATAGATAACCAGAGTGCAGGTCGATAAGTGGCCCCATCGCTTATATACCGCGAGTCTTTTTTATAGGCTCAACCGGTGTAATGGAGTTGTAAGTGTATCGGAGGTAGTAAACAATTTAGCTATCATCATTATGAGGTAGATAACTCACCATCCGAGTATGCTCTGAAAGAGATGACTTCCGGCTGAAAGTCAGATGACACAAGGGACAAGTGTGAGACTCCTTCGATTTTTCGGCACGATACCGTTTGGAATGCAAGCGCCTGCGACATTTCTCCTCGGTCTTTACAAGGGTGATATGAACAGGAGGGGTGGTCATAGGATCACAAACGGGCCGTGTATCAGGGGCTGGATCAGGAGTATGTAAGGCAACTGAGCCTGCTGAAGCCAATTTCATCAAAAGAGCAAATATTTCAGATGGTAGCCCGGTGATTGTCGATTCGTCCATGCACAGAATTGATCGGAATTCTGACAACAAGTCTTTTACACAGCTCACATTGATGGTATCCCGAATTCTGAGCTCAACTTGAGAGAACAAGCGCTGTGCAAAGGGAGAAAAGGCGAGTCATTAGACAAAACCTGTGAATTAACAAAAGCAAAAACAAAGCAAAACGGTTGGATACATTTTCGTTATCGTTCGCCATCTTCGTTGCACTTTTGTTACCATCTCAATGACCAAACTGACGCAAGGTCATGGTAGCAGCAAGACAGCGGGTGAATGGTTGTGGTTGTAAGTCCATGGTTCGTCAGTGGGCGAGATACTACTCGGTTGCCCAAATCGAAGTAGAGGGTTGTCTTAGGGGGCCCACCCCGAGCCTTTGATCAAGGATCTAACCTACAAGGCGGCAGGGCGATATGAGGGTATCGCAACCCGTTGGGAGCCGGTGACCAAACGAGTGGTTCATACGCCTTTAGGACCGCATAGGACCAGGGGCCCAACGCACCCTTGAATTACAATGCCACTCAGAGAGAGGCAAAGGGCAGTGACTTTATTTAGTGGCGAGTCACATCCGCCACGTCACAGTGTTGTTAAACGGACATTTGTGGCTTTTTATAGGGAGAATGCTCGCCAGGCGAAAACCCACCACGTCCTGGAACACTGTCGCCGAACCATTCGCTGGAACGGGATAATCCCGAACCACCCAGCTGGCACCACGAGGAGATTGTTCGGCAAGCCAGCTAGTAAAATGAGTGAATAGCATGGTAGCAGCAATAGTAACATGAGTAAATAGCATGGTAACAGCAGGGTCAGTAGGGAACAAATGGTAGTTCAACTGAAGATTGTAAGTCACAAAAAGGGCAAACTGAAATGCCAGAAAAGAAAGTATAGCACACATCGGCGAAGTGGGTATTGGTGAGAAACCAACATGAGAACAACAGATCCGCATGAAACTCACGTTGAGAATGGGGTGATGAAGTCCTGTCACATGCCGATCGTCGATGGGTGAAGTATCCTCGCTTGTGACGAGAGAAATTCTTTGTGGATCCCATTCTTGCTCCGTGTCAAAACGACTTGGAAAAGTAAATCCAGAGGGAAGAGCGTATGTGTGATCGGTCAGAAGATCGGAAACACGCAGATGATTATTGCATTCAGTCAATGACCAAGCAGGTGAACAATAGGAGTGATCCATGAGAATGGGGTCACAAAAGCTGAAAAGCATACGAAAATTACACACCCTGTTCATAATCGGAATGTTCACCCACACACACACACATATGCATCTATGTACACGGAGGCTGTAAAAAAAAGCCGCCATGAGCATGTTATGTTCGAACCTGAGACGGCGCCTGGCTGTATACTTGGTGATAATTTCCGCGTGATGCATCAGACGTGGAAGCAGTTAGTGCACGTGAATGGTGCCACAAGATAGATTACTGGCTCAAGAAAGTTATCACTCGTTGTCAAATGAGTGAGGGTATGCAGTTCTCGTGACAGTGCAGGTCTCAAGGAACAGCTTCAACCCCCAGATGGTTCAGTCGGAGACCAGTGTAAGTCTGGCTCAAGTTATGAGTACTAAATTTGTACAACGGCAATGCACGTACTCGGGGAACGTGAGTCTGCTTCGAATCAATCGTGAATCTCATCTACAAGCTTCGCAGGCGTATGATTTCAGGTCCATACAGGAATGGATCAAGTGGACGGAGTTGTAAGAAGTATGACAAAAATCATCAATAATCTCGGAGTTGGCGTCATCGTCTTGTGCCTGCCCATTGTCATAATGACAAGTGAAGCTGGGAACGAGTGTGGCTGACTAGTAGTAAATAGTTAGGTTATATTCGGTTGGTCAGCTATGGTCAGATTCAGATGGGACTGGAACGGACAGGAAAATTTTGTGAGTTTTCCTAGTTGAGCGGATCGTTGAGCTAGGAAATCATAAGTTGTTCCTGTCATGTGTTGATTATTAATCATTGACTGACGCTGGTTCAAAATGTATTGATTTTACATGCGCGCGTAGGCACGCCCAACTGCGCTTCTTATGCTGTAACCAGCTCCGCGTTATTTGTTGAGTATACTACACTTTGTACACGTTTTGCTTCTGCTGCCAAGTTACTACGGTTTACGTATAGTCTTGACATATGGCGACGGAGGTTGGATAACATGTCCGCGCCGAACACTACAAATCTTCTGGTTCTGTTCTACCGATAAACCGTCTTTGGACAATTGGAATCGATGGCGAAAAACTTTTCTTGATTATCTGGAGTTGCTTCCCATCTTGAATCCGGCATTGTCCCTTTCCGAGAAACACCAAATGAAACTTTTGCGACAATTCCTTGGGGATGAAGCTCAGAGATCTTTTGACTCCCTTCGTGTTGACGAAGTCTGTTCTACTATAAACATTGCTCTGGATACATTCAGCGCTCTTCAGAGAGTTCGCCAAAGTGTGTTTACAGCCAAATACTTCTTTCCCAAACTCTCCAAGGAACCAGACGAAGGTGTAAACAAACTCATCGCTCGTATACTCCCAAAGATACCAAACTGTAAATACAATGAAACTGATCCAGTTCGGTTTAAAGAGACCATGTTGCTTCAGTGCCTGATCTCTGGGATTTCAGACCAGAATATCCGGGTGGAAATCCTTTCGCAAGGCGAATTTTCGCTGATGTGGAAAACATCCCACCCGCTTGCGCGGCAGAGGGAAAACCTTACCCAGCAACGAACAACATTTACTCTAAAACACCCATCTGTAGATTTACGATTGGTTCATAGCACTCCCAAATCTAAGAAGACACCTAATACTGTCACTTTGTTCGGATGCTATCGCTGTAGAGAGCGCCATAGTTGTCATTCGGACTGTCAACATCAAAATACAGGATTCAAAAATTGCAGGAAGATAGGTCACTTGGCGCGAGTATGCAGATCGGTCAAACATCGTTTGGACGCGACTTATCGGGGAACGAAGCCCATTAAAACAGTGGACGAGTCAGAAGGAAGCGAGTCCGAATTGTATTTCATATGGTCGAATACAGTTCCCAACATGCGGCCCGCACCGTACACCCTAGAGCTTTATATTGAAGGAGAAAAGGTGCGAATGAAAGTCGATACGGGAGCATCAGTGACGATAATTAAGAAAAATGCTGTGAAAAGGCCACCTCCCTTAGCAGTTTGCAATTCTTTTCTCCGCACGTACACTGGTGAACTGATACGTGTCCTTGCTAAATGCTCGGTAAAGGTACAATACAGCGACAGGACACACACACTTCCTGTGTATGTGGTCTCCGGAGATCGCCCAAATCTGCTTGGAAGGGATTGGAACGCGCATTTCCGGACACACAGTCGTTGAGGTTCCAGGACTTAATGCATTACTAAAGCAATATTCAGCTGTTTTTGCCGAAGCGCTAGGGAAATTTAGTTTATCAGACTTCGCTAATGTTATTGGAGAACACTCCTCCCAAATTCATCAAGACGCGCACACTACCGTACGCTACGAGGTCTAAAGTGGAAGCAGAATTAACCCGCTTACAAAACCAAGGTATAATTACCCCTGTACAATTTTCTGATTGGGGTACACCAATTGTACCTGTAACCAAGCCAGACGGCTCCATACGTATTTGTGGTGACTACAAAATGACTGTTAACCAAGCTTCTATGTTAGTCAGGTATCCGTTGCCACGCATTGAAGATTTGTACGCAACTCTGGCTGGTGGTGAAAAGTTTACCAAGCTTGATCTCAGCCATGCATATTCGCAGATTGAACTCGACGAGCCTTCCAGAAAGATAACTACTATTACCACACATATTGGAATTTTCCAATATACTCGTTTGCCTTTTGGTATTAATTCTGCCCCCGGCATCTTCCAGAGGATTATCGACAACCTGGTGAAGGATATACCTTTCGCTTGTGCTTATCTGGACGATATTCTTATCTCGGGACGCTGTGATACAGAACATCTTCAGACACTCGCTGTTGTGCTCGAGCGACTGGAACGAAACGGATTAAAATTAAAGAAATTCAAATGTGAATGAGGATACTGGCTGGATAAGCGTGGGTTGCATGTTTTAAATGACAAGGTGAAGCCTATTACAGAAAGTCCGGCGCCGAGGAACAGTGATGAACTTCGTTCATTCTTGGGAATGCTATCTCACTATCGCCGTTTTGGCCAAATGCATCTACAGTATTATCTCAATTAAATGAATTGCTGCACAAAAATGTCCATGGTGATGGGATTCTCGTCACTGAGACACCTTCATTAAAGCTAAACAAACCCTTGCTTCTCCATCAACATTAATCCATTATGATCCCAATAAATAACTCATTTTTGAGTGTGATGCATCCCCTTGGGGGATCGGAGCTGTTCTGTGCCACCGTGAAAGCGATGGATCCATACGTCCCATAGCATTCGCGCCGCGTACTTTACAAACAGCGGAGAACAATTATTCACAAT
The DNA here is from genome assembly GCA_944474145.2 of Dicrocoelium dendriticum. Classification (NCBI taxonomy): domain Eukaryota; kingdom Metazoa; phylum Platyhelminthes; class Trematoda; order Plagiorchiida; family Dicrocoeliidae; genus Dicrocoelium; species Dicrocoelium dendriticum. The sequence continues at coordinate 2,259,575 of OX104070.1, forward strand.
TGGACAGAGAAGCACTGGCTGTAATCTCTGGTGTAAAAAGGTTCCACCGTACTGGTGGAACCCTCTGGGGAAATATTTTTGAGCTGCACACTGACCAGAAACCCTTATTATCTTTACTGGGTGAAACCAAAGGCATCCAACAAAAGATGCCACAAAGAATGCAGAGATGTGCTGTAATCTTGTGCGCCTACAGTTACAAGATTGTTTATATCACAGGCGACAAAAACTGCACAGCTGATGTATTAAGTTGTCTACCGGTAACTGGAGTTGTACAGGAACATGTCCCTCCATTTGAACTGGTTACTTTAATGTAACCTCTAGGTACACACCAATACGAAGCGCAACAATCCGCCAATGGATGGAGCGGGACACAGTCCTGTCAATGGTAAAACGCTACTTGACCTTAGGCTGGCCATCTGAAGGAACAGCGAAGTTGCAACCATTCATAATGCGCAGAAACGGTTGCGTTTTCTGGGGCTCGCAACTGGTCCCTCCCAGTAAGGTGCGGTACAGATTCTAAAGGAGCACCACGACGCACGTCCAGGAGTGGCGAGGGTGAAAGCATTAGCAAGAGGATATTGTTGGTGGCCCAAAATCGATTCACACAAAGAATTGTCAAGCGCATCAACGTAGCAAAACGACCGGCCCAGTACACCCCTGACGATGGCCGGACAAGCCATGGCGACGGATCCACGCCGACTGATGAGGATGCAACAGCTGTACGCCGTGACGGTGTTTCGTTGCCGCGCGAGCATCATCAGTCGCGCGCAGGCTGAGTATACCGCGAGGACGCCAACCCCTACGCGGATTCGAACCAGTGACCTTATGGTTGCAAACAAGGCGCGCAGACCATTCGGCCACCGGCCGACGCAGGTAATGTTCATCTTTTACCAGTGCTGAATTTAATAAGTTTTACTAACAATGGCGAACGTCTAGTCTTAACAGTTCCGAGGTCTCAATGGAGCTAAAAGGAAACACCCGAACCATATTCACGGCTAACCAATTACTGCCCACATTCCCTGCACTAACAGTCTCCGTTGTGCAGGTCACGTGGAGTAAGAAAGAGGTAGGGAGAAAATGGAAGAGAAAGGAGTCATTTGAATGGAGGATAATACCCGGGAGTGAAAAGAAGGACAGAATAGGAAATCGAAGTTGGAAGAAGGATGTGGTCAAGAGAAGAGAAAGGTTTCATGTTGCCACCCAAGTGCGACTAAGTCGCACTCAAAACCCTTAACCGTAAGTCCAATGACTACATTTCCTGGAAGCGAGTTTTAGCGCTCGATAACTCTATGCGACAATCGAGTTTCCGCCCTGATCCGGTCAGACCTTGTAGGATGACCACGAAGATAAGGCAACTAGGCCGGGCTAAACAGCCAGCACAAGTCCCCAGTCAAGGTGCAGTGAGAATCAGGTCTCCTCGATAGCGTCGGTACCGCCATGTATAAATACAAAGACACCAACAGCACGCCGGTACTCAGTAGTGCCGCCTCGCTGCCGCGCAACCACCACTACTACTGCGAGGGTCGCACTCACAGTCTGTG
>OX104070.1:2261613-2366503 GCA_944474145.2 Dicrocoelium dendriticum
CTTGCGAGCACTAATTTTCGACACGGCACCCTCCGGAGGGTGACTTGGCGCCCACCAGCGTCGAACCATCTATGGACGCTATGGATCACATTGCGATAAATTACCGATGGAGAGGTTGCGTCCAGAACTGCCGCTCGATTTGGAGTACAGGTGTGGACACCGACCATGCACAATGAAACTCGCAAAGAGCTCCGGAAAAGATTCCGTGCTAGCATGAAGAGAAAACGCCAATCCTGGTGGTCCCATCGTGAATCGGAGATGGAAATGGCCATTGCCTTTGGTAAGCAGCGCAAGTTATTCCGTCTGACACGGGAAACGGGCAGCAAAAGACATGGTGTTAGCAAAACTATATGTGACGAGAGTGGAAAGCCTATCCACAACTTGTCAAAACGCTTGGAGCGTTAGGATGAGCACACTGAAAGGGAATTTGATCGACCGGAGTTGTTAGATTACTCGCCGCTCACTGGTCGTTCCGCTTCATGGGTTGTCCTGGATCCCCTCTCGCTCAGAAGTGAAACGTGAGATCGGACTGTTGAAGTTAAATAAAGCTGCGTGACCAGATGATCTACCTCCAGCCCTCTTTAAATCCGGAGTGCCTGCTTTTGTGGATGATTTACCCGAATTACAAGTGAAACTGTGGAAGCAGGAAACTATCTCAACCGACTGGAGCCGCCCCGTCATAATCCCAATTTTCAAGGGAGACTCACATTCGGAATGCGGCAACCATAGAGGAATCACTCTGATCTCCATCGCCGACAAAGTGCTTGCCTCTGTCATGCTTCACCGAAGAGCAAGCCGGATTTCGTCGAGGTCGTGACTGCATTGACCACATCTTCACTTCGCGTCAGTTGTTGGAGCACCGTCACATATATTGGCGGCCCACCGTTGTCGTGTTCCTTGACATCAAAAATGCATTCGATTCGGTGGATAGACGTGAACATTGCGACTATCTAATCAGGAAAGGTGTACCTGAGAAAAATGTAAACATTATCCGATCGTTATACCCGCGTAACACGGGCAGTGTGAGAGCTTACGGAAGGCTATCGACCCTCTTCAATATCTCCAGCGGTGCGAGACAAGGATGCCCGCTGTCACCTTTCCTATTCCATTTCGCCATTAACGAACTCATGAAAATCGCGTTCATAAGACACGACTTAGGTGTGGATCTGCTCCCAGGAGAACGACTATTTCACTTGGAGTATGCTGACGATAGTGCCCTAATCTGTGACAGCTCATAGACGTGCCAAGCGGCACTGCACAGATTAGCACTGGCTGTCCATCACTTCGGGCTTTGCTTCGCATCCTCGAAGTACAAAGCGTTCCACCAACATTGGTCTGGACCGACTCCTACACTGACCCTTGGTGGGGATCAGCTAAGCGTTCAAAAGTTCAACTACCTGGGAAGTTGTATCAGCGCCCGTGGAATTAAAGATAAGATCACGAAGCGCATATCAAAAGCTCGAGGCGCTTTTGCTAGGCTTCGTCACTTATGGCGCCGGCGCGACATCATTTTCGCCCTGTAAGGTAGAGTGTACAATGCAGTGGTTCTTTCGACCCTACTGTACGGTTGTGAAACCTAGCCCCTTAGATCAGCGGACATAAAGAGACTAGTTAGGTTCGGCCAACGGTGCCTTTGTAATTTAGCTCACATCTGATGAGAACACCGAGAAGTAACGAGTGAGTTCGGCGCCTTGTTTACCGCACAGAAACAGGAAATGAACAGCTCAACACCGTCATTTCACGCACCAGGCTCCGATGGCTGGGCCACGTGTTGCGTATGCCTGCCTACCGACGTGCGTTGTTTGCTCACCAGGGATGTGGATGGAAAAAGAGGAGGGGTGGACAAGCGATGACTTGGTCCAGAGGAATGAAGACACTCGCAACGAGACTGGACCTTAACGTAATAAATAATGTGTCAGCTGTACGCCGTAACGGTGCTTTGCTGCCACGCGACCACCACCAGTCGCGCGCGGGCTGAGTATGCCGCGAGGACGCCCACCTCTACGCGGATTCGAACCGGTGACCTCATGGTCGCAAAGCAAACGTGCAGACCACTCGGCCACCGGCCGACGGTTTGCGTACCTCATTGACCTATTGAGCTATACTGGGTGATGCCTCCGGGCACCTTGAGAGCTACTCCTACCAGGTTGGTCAATCATGAGAGGTCAAACAAACTGAGTCTCCTGGTCCTCCAGGTTGGGGGTTTAAAATGGGATGGCGTCCATTTCGGTAAAACTAAATCATTGCCACCTCCCCATTGCCTTGCGGATAGGCTTTTGAGCCGAAGGCTTTGGATGAGGACCCTAATCGTCCTCCTGTCTAGATCTGGGCGCCCTGGCAGTTTCTCAGCCCACATACAATCATGACATTTTCTTCAAACATAAACCTCATCCCGCATCAGCCGTCGCGCAGATTATCAAGGGTCGCCTTATCTGCTGCATACAGCAGAGCAGATAAGCGAAAAAATGCTATTGCTGTCGCCACCCTTCTTTCTTTTCCACCTTTTTCTTTTACCCCCATCCCGACCCCCATTCCTAATCTTCCTTCTATAATCCCCAACTTAATTGACAGCAATCGAAATGCCACCGGAGTAGAGCTAGCTGCAGCCACCATCGCACCAAACCTATCGGAGGCCTATCAGCAACAGTCCCTTATAAGGCCACGCTATCCCGTTTCCATGGCGACATTCATCGTTCGCACTCTAAGACAAACAGGTTAACAGGCTGCACTCGCACGCACCTTGGACACTGGGTATTGATGTGTGTTGCATGTACAAAACTAGGATCAATGACTCGAATGGGGTTATTGAATTAACTGCACCCGGCTTATCCGCTCGCTATTGGTTGCACGTATCCGGAGACGCCGATGCAGCACTCAGGGGCCAAGCTGGTGTAGGTATCATTCTAAGCTCCAAGGCTGAACCATCGTTGGTTGATTGGATTCCGGTGAACAGCCGTTTTTTGTGCAGCCCGTTTGACGACATCAACTAAAGTTGATTCACAAAGTAGTACAAAATGCTGTTTGCTCGTGAATTCCGCTTATGCACCCGCCGACTGCAGTTCAAATGCTGTCAAGAACACATTCTATCACAAACTGAATGCGCTATTACGCAGTGCGACCAGTTCAGATATTATAGCACTTGCAGAGGATATGAACGCACAAGTAGGGCGTCTGAGCACTTCCGAAGCTCAAATCTTTGTTGGATTTACACTTCGCTAACGTACGTTTCAGAGAACGGTTGCCACTTGACAACGATATCACTCACTTGTGACTCACTGTGTAAACAAGCATTTTGTGTGCTACAGTAGCAGTTGCTGAACCATCTCAGGATAACCACCGGACGTGTTTATTTTTTTTTAAATGTTTTTGATTATCACCCGATGGAGTTGTACAGAATTATTTTCTACTTGCTCCAAAATACAGTATTCAGTATTCAGCTAGGTGGCAAATGTGGCCTTAACCCAGCACGGACTGACAACCGTGAACGGCTGCTGCAACTGTGTGCGGAGCACCAGTTGTTTCTTAGTAGCACTGCTTTTAGACACAGTGAGCGCCGAAGTGCCACTTGGCGTCCTCCTGTAGCTGACCAGTAATGGACCCAAATTGATCACATTGCCATAAGTTACAGATGGCGTGGTTCCATCTTGGATTGCCGCTCGTACTGGAGTACCTGTGTCGACTCAGATCATGTCTTGGTGCGTTGTCGTTTCTCCATGAACTTTACCGGGAGGCGCACCAAGTGTCCCATACGATTGACAACTGAGAAATTGTCCCAGTCCTCGGTCAGGCAAGCCTATCAGGATGTACTGTATACTGAGCTTCCGCTCTCTTGTCTTAATGACGCTGAGCTTCAGTGGAATAAGATCTCGGCCGCCATGCACGGCGCAGCAGCATTTGCTTGTTACATTGTCAATCGTCACCGCACCAGTCACTGGATATCCCAAAGGTCGGTGAACCTGTTGGAATCGAGAAGACACCTCCCGGCTGGCTCTGAACACAATGTGACCAGACGGGCTATTAGGCGTGAACTAAAGCAGAGCCTACGTGCTGACAAGAAAGCCTGGTGGACCAGTAGGGATCAAGAAATGGAGGAGTCAGGAGCAGTAGGCAATTACCGCAAACTCTTCCAGCTAATCCGCACCACTGGTCCCAGAAAACCAGGCGTCAGTGAGACAGTAAGAGACAGCGCAGGTGCGCTGATTCACAATAAGGAGTGCCGTGTGGCTCGTTGGGTGGAACACTTTCAAGATCAGTTCAGCTGGCCCCCTGCTCCCGGACCTCTTCCAACTCAAGTGATGCAGGACGAGCCATGGACGGTTAGTTTAGAACCTCCGTCGGAGGCCGAGGTCCGAAACGCGATCACGGCCCTCAGTCGTTTTCGTGCCGCTGGCCCGAATTCCCTCCCACCTGCACTATTTAAGGATGGAAGTGAGGTCCTCTGCAAAGCACTGACCTTATGCGAATGTATCTGGAAAGAAGAGAGCGTCCCGGCTAATTAAAGCGAATCGATTATAGTGGCAATATACAAGAAGGGCAGTCGCACAGACTGTTCTAACCACAGGGGTATTAGCCTAACGTAAATTTTGACAAAATTATTGGCCTCGATTATCGTTCATCGCCTTACTGCGGAACGGGAATCTCGGATTAAAGAAGAGCAGGTTGGTTTCCGCCCAGGACGTGACTGTATAGACCATATATCCAATCTGCGGCAGGTGCTAGAGCTTCGCCACACATACCGCAGACCGACAATAGTTGTGTTCCTCGATTTCAAGAGTGCGTTGGATTCAGTCGATCGATCGATTCTGTTCGAAATAATTGCGCGGAAAGGTGTTCCCACGAAATATGTGAACATCCTTCGTGCTTTATACTCGAACACTACAGGCCGCATCAGGGTCTGCGGTGCCGTGTCGGATAGCTTTCCGACCACAAGTGGCGTTCGTCATGGTTGTCCGATTTCCCCATTTTTGTTCAATTTCGTCGTGGATTCTGTCATGGAGTGTTCCCTTTCGGAATCTCACGATGTAGGCGTTGAACTGCTGCCTGGTGATAGCTTAGTAGATCTAGATTATGCAGGCGATATCGTCTTGTTTTTCGACAATGTTGGGGCGGCACAATCAACCCTGAATATCTTGTCCAGAGTGGTCCCATTATTTGGTATGCAATGCGCACCTTCAAAGTGCTAAGTGTAGCTTCAGGACCACCAGCCACTTGATGACCCCTTGATGCTTGCTAACGAGGAACTCGAGGTGGTTGATCATTCAACTTATCTTGGCAGCTGCGTCAGCAATGATGGGCGCATAGAAACTGACGTCATCTCACGCATTGCAAAAGCCAGAGCTGTCTTCTTGAACCTGCGACATGTTTGGCGACAGAAGAGTGTTTCCGTTCTTCTGAAAAGCCCGGGTAAACAAGGCCACAGTGAGGGCCGTTCTACTGTATGGTAGTGAGACTTGGCCCCTTCGGTCTGAAGATCTGAGGCGCCCTCAAGTCTTTGATCATCGTTGTCTGCGCAGCATTGCTGGAGTCGGATGGCACCAGCGTGTCCGCAACGATGATGTTCGTAGGCGAGTACTAGGTAGTGATAATCATGCTAGCTGCCTAGAACAACAGATAACACTGAATAAGTTGCGTTGGCTCGGGCACGTGCTACGTATGCTTGGCCACCGCTTACCTAGGAGGTCCTTGTTTAGTCTGCCAGGTGTAGGGTGGCGCAAGGCTCGCGGTGGACAGAAGTTGACTTGGCAGCGGCAAATGAAGTCACTGACTGCCGAACTGGGTGCCGTTGTTCCGTCTCGCCTTCTGGGCTGGAGTCCACGTGACTCGCCTTGTGCTTGGCTTGAGACGTTACAGGACATGGCTCGCAAGCGACACCGGTGGCACATCTGCTGCTTTCTCATAGTTGGACTGCCTGTTTAAGGTGTGTTTGATTCTACATTTAACTGCTGGATAATGTCTGAGTATGACGCGTGGCAGTGAAAGCCGCAAGGAAGCTGTCTCGCCGATACCGATAACCAGCTGTTTGCGACGGTGTGTTGTTAACACAAGGTGTAGGCGCCTTGACCCTGAATGTTTGCTTAGGGCATTAAAGTTTTCAGGTATGTCCCCTTCTCTCCCTCTTATTATTCTTTATTTCATAGGTCATCGTGGTTGTATGGAAGCGAAGCATCAGTTCAAACGGCTGATGTACTGCTGTAGATGATGATGTTGGTGATCATTCTGGGTTATCATCTGCTCCAGCATGTTGCAACGCCCACTATAATATATGCAAGTGAGGCTCGTTACGTCTTGGACATCGTTTCCTCTGTTTTGGTTCCGCTGATTGTACGGCTAACCTGCTGCTACCGTGCAACTGACCGTTGCCAGAAATGTGTTACGGTTTCCGCTGACTTTACGGAGAACCTGCCTGAATCTTCTGTGCCGCCCCCAACCAGTTCAACCCGCCACGAAATGAGAACACCAAGACCAGCCGGTTCGAGGGATCTGGTTCTTATTCGTATTGTGTGAGAGCATGGCGCAATAAATAGCTTACAAGCAACTATTACTTAACACAAGTCAAACGTATCAGGCGCTGGCTCTCCGTAACACCTTCCTCTCGCAAAATGGCGCGCGCCTCCCATCATGAGTCCAGGTACATTCTGATGACGTGTCTCCACACCCGATCAGTGCATGCTGGTTGCTGCAAGTTCGTTCTTCTTTGTGGCCACTGTTCAAAGCACATTAGGTCCCTGCTGGGTCCCAAAGTTAGTGTTTCACTGGGTGGAGAACTGTTCTTTCTAAGCGATAAAGCTTCTGGACAACCATTGGTGTTGCAAGGCCTTTCCGAAAAACTGTTGTATACCTCCCTCGCAGGTGCTTAGTGACCACTGTTTTGGGGCTGTTGGATTGTGTATCTGGACCGTTGCACAGAGTTACAGACCCTTGCATTTCGGTTCACAGGCAATTTCTCGGTCTAGAGACAAAGCACCTCTTGGTGCGCTTTAATCCCTGCGGACTGCGGCAATAATGGCAGTGGAAGGCTTTCGCTTCGGCACGTTTTGATTCACTTTGCGGCCACCATTAGCTGTGTGCCGAATTTGGAGATCACATCTGGCATCTGAATTTTCAATCTTTTTGGTGTCTAATGCCGAGCTAAGCTGCTTGTAACTTTCACCTACAATGCGCGCTGATGCGAGTTCTGGTTCCAGTTCACATTCTGCTTGAATGCTAAACCTCTTTATCAGCAGCTGTCAATTTCCGCTGTGATTCCTGAAACTTTGACTGCTGGACTTGAAGGAGCGTCTGCATTTGCTCCGAAGCGATGGCTGTATATTGGAGTGACGGTGTGCGAGTGAACGTCTCGATCATACGCAGTTGTGAGGCCTCGAATTCTTGCTGCTGTTGAAGCAAGCCAGCTTTCATCGCTTCTGTTGAGATAGCCATCTTGAGTCAGTTTACCTCCGTCGCCATAAATATGTTGTAGATCCCACCTCCGTCGCCAGAAATCTGTTGTGGTGCCCCTTTGTTCCTCAAGACGACGGCTCAACTTCTCCTGTTTTCCAAGATTTTCAGCGCTCCTTAGACGCCGAACGCCTTCTGAACGCTTGGAAACTAAGTAGTGAGGTTCACACACAAGGGGGGAGATCGTTAGGACCCTGCAAACTACCGGCCGATCTGTCTGACATCGATATTTTGTAAAGTCATGGAAAGAATTCTTAAGAGAGCCTTAAATCTTCACCTGATGAATTTGCATATCATCACATGCGCTCAACATGGTTTTCGGAAGTCACGCTCCTGTGTCTATAACGCTTGTTGCGAGAGAAAAATGGGCAAGATCAGTGTATGCCTGTAATAGTCCAAATGTCGTTTTCGTCGACTTCAGCAGGGTCTCCGACAAAGTTCCTCATAGACGTCTCCCTGAACTCCGGGGAATTGGCGTTTCTGGGAAGATTCCAGAATCGCTGACTTCCTATATGTCCGAAGCATGTAAGTTAAAGTGAACGATCTTCATCGTCATTATACACGTTAGCTAGAGGTGGGAAACATCTCAGCTACTGTGACGCAATACATAGAAGAAAAAGGAGCAAAACAACTGGTGTAAGTCGGCTGAGCTACCGGTAACGCTTGGGCGTCGTTCCGATAAGCTACTAGCCGTCTACTGTGCATCAAAAACCAATTTACTATGCAAAGTTATATAGTGCTAAGTAGAGATCGTGGTTGGAGGGAAAGACTAAGAGGGATGGTGTGGGACCAAGGAACCCACAACACGAACGCCATTGGGGTCGACTCCTAGCCATATCAGCAAGTAAATCCAGCCGAACGTGTTCATCGTCTTTCGGACCCCATCGGTGCCTTCGGTTCGACCATCGGTGCCTTCGCATTTTGGCTCACATCTGGTAAGAACATCGCGTGAGTAACGAGCGTGTTCGACGCCTTGTTCACGGCCCAGGAAAAGGGACTGTACCGCTCAGCATCGTTATTTCCCTCACCAGGCTCCGATGGCTGGGCCACGTGTTGCGCATGCCAGCCCACCGACTCCCTCGACATGCGTTCTTTGCTCACCGGGGATGTGGGTGGAAGAAGAAGATCGGTGCCCAAGCGATGACTTGGTCGAGAGGAATGAAGTCCCTCACTTCGGAGCTAGCCTCGGTTGGAGCTTCACGACTCCCTGGTTGGGGTCCAAAAGATGGTGAACACGTTTGGCGGGATACACTTGCTGACATGGCAAGGAGCCGAGCTCAGTGGCGTTCGTGCTGTGAGTTTCTTTGTCTCTCCCCATCCCTTTTAGCCTCCCCCTCCATCTACGATCGTATTTTGTAGGGTAAAACAATGAAATTTTTCGCCTAGTAGCTGGCTAGTAGCTTACCAGAACGATGCCTATCCGTTGCTGGTAGCTCAGCTGGCGTGCAACTGTCGTATTTATTTTTCCCTTTATGTATTGTATGTATGTGTGTATGTATTTCCTTTATGTATTGCGGTACAATAGCGGAGGTGTTTTACCACCTCTAGCTGACACGTATAATGATGATGATGATGGACCCCAACCAGGCAGCCGATACACTCCAACCGAGGACGGCTCCAAAGTAAGGGCCTTCATTCCTCTCGACCAAGTCATCGCTTGGCCACCTCTCCTCTTCTTCCATCCACACCCCCGGCGCGCAAACAACGCACGTCGCGGGAGTCGGTGGGCTGGCATGCGTAACACGTGGCAGAGCCATCGGAGCCTGGTGCTTGAAATAACGGTGTTGAGCGGTTCATTTCCTTTTCTTGTTTCGTAAACAAGACGTCGAACACGCTCGTTGCTTACGCGGTGTTCCCGCAGGTGTGAGCTGAATTGCGAAGCCACCGGTAGTCGAACGTAACTAGCCTCTTTATGTCCGCTGATCTAAGGGGCCAGGGTTTACAACCGTACAGTAGGACCGAACGTACTATTGCATTGTACACTCAGGGCGAGTGCGATGTCGCGCAGCCGCCATAAGTGGAGAAGGTTAGTAAAACCGCCTCGAGTTTTTCCTATACGGTTCGTGATATCATCTTAAATTCCACACGCGCTGATAAAACTTCCCAGGTAGTTGAATTTTTGCGCGACTTCTAGCTGATCCCCACCAAGGGTCAGCGATGGAGACCGTCTAGGCCAACCTTGGAGGAACGCTTTGCACTTCGATGGTGCGAAACGAAGCCCGAAGTGACGAACAGCCAGTACTAATTTGCCCAGTGCCGCTTATCACGTCTGGGAGTTTTCACAAATTAGGACAATATCATCAGCAAACTCTAAGTCACGAAGTCGTCCTGCTTGGAGCAGATCCACACCTTCTAAGTTGTGTCCTGTAAACGCGATTTCCATGACTTTATCAGTAGCGAAGTGGAAGAGGAAAAGTAACAGTAGGTATTCTTGTATCGCACCGCTGAGATATTCAAAGGCGAAGACAGCTCGCCGTAAGCCCTCACTCTGCCCGCGCTACGCGCATACAATGCTCGGATAATATCTACATATTTCTCAGGTACACATTTCCTGAGTAGACAGGCCCAAAGTGCATGTCTATCCACCGAATCGAATGCACCTTTGATGTCAAGGAACACGACTACAGTGGTCCGCCAATATGTGTGATGGTGCTCCAACAACTGACGCGAAGTGAAGATGTGGTCAATACAGCCACAACCTCGACGAAACCCGACTTCCTCTTCACCAATATGGCTTTCACGAGTGCCAGTCAGTCTGTGAAGATGACAGAGGCAAGCAATTTGGAGGCTATGGAGATAAGACTGATTCCTCTATGTCCGCCACATTCCGATTGTGAGCCTCCCTTAAAAATCGGGACTATGACGGGGCGGCTGAAGTCGGTTGGGACATTTTCCTGCTCCCACAGTTTCACTAGTAACTCTTATAAACCATCCACAAGTGGAGGTCCCCCGAATTTGAATAGGGCTGGATGAAGATCATCTGGTCCCGCGGCTTTATTTAACTTCAGCACTACGGTCTCACGTTCGACTACTGAGCGAGATGGTGGATCCAAAGGGATAGCCCACGGAGTAGAGCGATCAGTGGCCATCATCATCATACACGTTATCTAGAGGTAGGGAACTCCTCAGCTGCTGTGCCCCAATACACAGAAAAAATGGGAATAAAACAACTGTTGCAAACCGGCTGAGCTACCCGTAACGGATAGGCATCGTTCCGGTAAGCTACCAGCCGGCTACTGTGCATCAAAAAAATTACTATGCAAAATTATCTAAAGCTAAATAATGAAATCGTGATTGGAGGGGGAGGCTAAAAGGGATGGGGAGGAACAAAGCAACTTACAGCACGAACGCCACTGAGCTCGGCTTCTAGCCATATCAACAAGTGTATCCAGCCAAAAGTGTTCCTCGTCTTTTGGACCCCAACCAGGGAGCCGTGACGCTCCAACTGAGGCCAGCTTCGAAGTGAGAGCTTTCATTCCTCTCGACCAAGTCATCGCTTGACCAGCCCTTCTCCTCTTCCATCCACACCGGCGGCGCGCAAACAACGCACGTCGCGGGAGTCGGTGGGATGGCATGCGTAACACGTGGCCGAGCCATCCGAGCCTGGTGCGTAAAATCACGGTGCTGAGCGGTTCATTTCCTTTTCTTGTTCCGTAAACAAGACGTCGAACACGCTCGTTGCTCACGCGATGTTCCCACCAGATGTGAGCCAAATTACGAAGGCAGCGGTTGCTGGCGAGGAATCTAACAATTCCGACGGACTAAAATGCCTTCAAAAGTGCTCAGCCCAACGCTCCAGATGTTTTGACAGGTTGTAAATAGACTGTCCACTCTCGTCACGTATCGTTTCACTAACACCAGGTCTCCTGCTGCCCGATTTCCTTATCAGCCGGAATAACTTTGGTTGGTTACCGAGGGTAGCGGCCATTTCCATCTCTGAAGCACGATGAGACCACCAGTAGTCGCGGTCTCTCTTCAGCCTAGCACGAAGGTTTGGCCGGAGCTGCTTACGAGTTTCATTGTTTTCTCTTCCAGCCGGAATATGCTGGCGAGCATCGATAAGTTCCAGAGACTTCGAAGAGAACCAATGTCCATGTTGGCGATTCGACTTACCACATGAGGATGTGCCTGCTCCTAGTAAGGTCTGGTGAATTTGAGACCAGTGAGCTTCAATTGCATCCAGTGAGCGCTTACTCAACTCGCATGACAGAGTAATCTGATAGGTATTCAAAACAGCTGGTTTCTCCAGTTGGGTGGTGTCCATGCGGTCATAACGTCGTCGTGGGCGTCCGCCAGAGCTCATCCGCAGGCCTGCATACACAAGTGCCTGGTCGGTGTCTACACATGTGCTCCAAATCAAGCGACAGTTTTTGACGCAGCCTCTCCATCGGTAACTTATGACAGTATGACCGATTTACGTCCATAGGTGGTTCGAGGCTGTTGGGCGCCAAGTCACCCTACTGAGGGTGCTGTGTCGGAAATTAGTGCTCGCAGGAAATAAATGAGCATCCTCACACAAATGAAGAAACGGCTCACCGTTATCATTACGGGAGTCTACACCATGTTGGTTGCCGAGATGTAGCTCATCGGTGGATAATTCTCCAAGTTGTGCGTTCAGATCGCCATCCAGCACAACTGTGTCCGACCTTTTTCTGTGGCTAAGGAGCTCGTTCTTTTTACGATGGAAGTCGTCTTTTACCGAGTCGTCGCTGGAGTTTGTAGGTGCATAGGCAGCAATAATGAATAGACACCTATAAGTCCCGCGCGACTTCGAAGCTTTGAGCGAGCCAGCCAATTGGACCGCACACATCCGACTACGGATTGGAATCCAATCAACCAGCGTAGCTTCAGCCCGGGGACTCAGTGCAATACCAACACCGGCTTGGCCGGTGCTCGAAGCTGCATCGTCACCGGATAGGCTCAATGAGAAAGTGATGCTAGTGTCACCTGAAAGGCATCGCAGAGTGAGCACAGAGTTCGAGTCTTGCATTCGGGTCTCCGATAAGTAGCATATGTCGACCGAGAGGGTATCTAATATTCGGACAAGTGCTGCCTGTTAACCGATCAGACGCAAAGTGCTTACATTGAGGCGTGCTACTCTGAAGGATGATCGAGGGCTCCACATGGAGGTCGATGAACTGGGCTTGATTGCTTTGTTAGACATGGGTCTGTTTCCAGGTAGGAATGACGCTCCACGTTCACATGTGAGTTGAAAATAAAAGATAAGCGACTGTTGAAGCAAGGTGGGGGAGGTGGATATAAGTGAAGCTGGAACGGGACAGTAAGAGTGAAAAAGCGTAATAGGGGGAATAAGAAGACGGGAAGGCTTGAGCAGTAGCATTCAAACCCCTATCCACTCTGTTCGATGCAGCAGATAGGGCACCGCGGTGGCCAAAACATCAGCAATTTGTTAGAAATGAACCATACCTACTCCAATCCTGTTTTTATAATCAGCCCGGTCCCACAGGACGCTGTCCTCTGTTCTGGGCTCTTCAGAATCTACATCAATGATTTTCCCTTTGAGCTCCAAACTGTTTGCCTGATATATGCTTGATGGTGCTGACCTACATAGAACATTGCACCGGTTGCATTGCTGATCACTAGAATGACAGCTGCCCAATTATCATGCTGTGTTCTGTCCTTCCAATTAGTGCCTCGGACTCCTTTTGTGTTTATCACATTTGGTGCTTCCTACTCAGGATCTTGGCGTTTTTGATGCGCCATACCTACGCACGACTCAAGCCACCCCAAAGAAAGTTGCCGCTGCTAATAGAATATTCTTCTCTATAAGGTGATTATTTTCCCAGATGACTCCTGTAGGACTAGTTAATACTAGTCCGAGACGGTGCGCGAAAGTAAGCGCGGATATCAGAGGGCAATGGGAGTCGGACACAACGGATTGTATTCGATGGGCTACAATTAGAAGCGGACGGATGAAGCGAGGCGGGAGCGTACACGTGAGCGCAGGAACTTACAAGGCTGTTGTGTCGAACCGGTTGTAAGGGCGATTAAAACAGGAAGGAATAATGTACAGTCGGTCAACAAGTAAATTATACATGAAAGATAAAAGTTATCTTTTTGGACGCTACACTCCCGATATTCCAACTTCCCTTCAGCTCCTATGTTCGACCAATTCCTGAGTGCGGATTGCCAGCATCCTATCTTCTCACTTAAGGCGACTGTATATTGATAGAAAAGATTCAGCGGTGAGGATCGAAATCCGTCATGACACTCCGGAACCTGGCTTACTTTTATTGCCAAAGGATGAGCTTGTTTTCCCGGGAGTATCATCTTCGCCTTGGTGACTTGATATACTCGTGACGTATTCTCCGAGGTGAGATGGGGAATGAAGTGCAAGAGTTCTTTCATCTTTATGCACACCAACAATCAATCAATCAACAACAGCAGTACATCAGCCGTTTGAACTGATGCTTCGCTGCCATACAACCACGATGACCTATGAAATAAAGAATAATAAGTGGGAGAGAAGGGGACATACCTGAAAACTTTAATGCCCTAAGCAAACATTCAGGGTCAACGGCGCCTACACCTTGTGTTAACAACATACCGTCGCAAACAGCTGGCTATTGTGAAAAGATAAGGCGGCATCGGCGAGACAGCTTCCTTGCGGCTTTCACTGCCACCCGTCATAATCATGCATTACCCCGCAGATAACTCAGCACCAAACACACCTTAAACAGGCAATCCGATTAGCAGGAACTAGTAGATGCGCCACTGGTGTCAGCTGCAACCCATGTCCTGTAAAGTCTCGAGCCAAGCATAAGGCGAGTCACGTGGAGTCCAGCCCGGAAGACGAGACTGACCAACGGCACCCAGTTCGGTCGTCAGTGACTTCATTTCCCGCTAACAAGTCAAATAACCACCTCAAGCTTTGCGCCACTCTACACCTGGCAGACTAAACAAGGCCTTCGTAAGTAATCGATGAGCAGGCGTACGTAGCACGTGCCCGAGCCAACGCAACTTATTCAGTGCTAACTGTTGTTCTAGGGAGCTGGCATGTTTATCACTACCTAGTACTCGCCTACGAACATCATCGTTGCAGACACGTTGGTGCCATCCGATAACAGCAATGCATCGCAAATAAGAATGATCAAAGACTTGAAGGCGCCTCAGATCTTCAGACTGAAGGACCAAGTCTCACTCCCATGGAGCGGAACGGCTCTCAGTGTGGCCATGTATACACGGTCTTTCAGACAGAGAGACTCCCTTCTGTCGCCAAAGATGCCGCAGGTTCAAGAATGCACCTGTGGCCTTTACAGTGCGTGAGCTAACGTCAGTTTCCATGCGCCCATCGTTGCTGAGACAGTTGCCAAGATAAGTGAATTCATCAACCACCTCGAGTTCCTCGTTAGCAAGGGTCAAGCGTTCATAATGTGGCTGGTGGTCCTGCAGCAAGAAAGTGCATATCTAATAATATGGCCACTCTAGACAGGTTATTCAGGGTTGAATGTACCGCCCCAACATCGTCGAAAGGCAAGACGATATCGTCCGCATAATCAAGATCAACTACTCTTTCACCATGCAGCATTTCAGCACCTGCCTCGTGAGGTTCCGCAGGGGAACACGACGATGTTCAGATATTTGGTGGGAACACCTTTCCGCGCAAGTATTTCGAACAGAATGCATCCATCGACTGAATTGAACGCATTCTTTAAATGAAGGAACACAGCTATTATCGGTCTGCAGTATGCGTGGCGCTACTCTACCATCCGCCGCAAAATGAATATATGGTTTATGCAGCCACCTCCTTGGCGGAAACCTGCCTGCCCTTCCTTAATCCGAGATTTCCGTTCCACAGTGAAGCGACAACGATGACCGAGGCCATTAATTTTGTCACAACTGGCGTTAGGCTATTATCCCTGTGGTTAGAACAGTCTCTGCGACTGCCCTTCTATATTGCCACTATAATCGATTCGTTCCAATCAGCCGGGACACTTCCTCCCAGATACGTTCGAATAGAGAGGTCAATGTATTGCAGAGGACCTCACATCCATCCTTAAATAGTGCAGGTGGTAGGGAATCCGGGCCAGCGGCACGAAAACGATTGAGGGCCGTGATCGCATTTCGGACCTCGGCCTTCGACGGAGGCTCTAAACTAACTGTCCATGGCTCATTCTGCATCACCTGAGTAGGAACAGGTCCGGGAGCAGGGGGCCATTTGAAATGACCTTAAAAGTCTTCCTCCAACAAGCCATACGGCGCTCCTTATTGTGTATCAGTGCACCTGCGCTGTCTCTGAATGTCTCACTGACGCTTGGTTTCCTTGGACCATTGGTGCGGATCAGCTGGAAGAGCTTGCGGTAATTGCCTACTACTCCTGCCTCCTCCATTTCTTGAGCCCGACTGGTCCAGCACGCTTCCTTGTCAGCATATAGGCTCCACCTTAGTTCGCGCTTAATAGCCCGTCTGGTCACATTGTGCTCAGAGCCAGCCGGGATGTTTCTTTTGGATTCCAACATGTTCACCGACATCTCGGATATCCAGTGACTGGTGCGGTTACCATTGATAATGCCACAAGCAGATGCTGCATGGTGGCCGAGATCCTATTCCCCTGAGGCTCAGCTTCATTAGGACAAGACAGCGAAAGTACAGTATGCAGTGCGTCTTGATAAGCTTACCTGACCAAGCGATGAGATAATTTCTCAGTTGCCAATCGTATGGGACGCTTGGTGCGCCTCCCGGTAAAGTCCATGGAGAAACGACAGCATACCAATGTGTGATCATTTTCGATGCACGTATTCCGGTACGAGTAGCAATCCACATGTAACCTATGGCTATTTGGTCAATTTGGGTTCATCGCTGACCAGCTACAGGGGGACGCCAATTGGCGCTTCGGTGCCCACTGTGTCTAAAAGCAGTGCTACTAAATCGCAAAAGTTGCTGCGCACACAGTTGCAACAGACGCTCTCCGTTGTCAGTCCGTTCGGATTTAAGTCCATAATTACCACCCAGCCGAGCTTCTGAATAGCTCAGACGTCCTACTTGTGCGTTCATATTTCCTGCAAGTACTATGATATCTGAACTAGTAGCACTGCGTAGTATCGCGTTCAGTTTTTGATAGAATGTGTCCTCGACCGCATTTGAACTGCAGTGGGTGGGGACATATGCGGAAATCACAAACAAACAGCGTTTTGTATTTCTTGGTGAATCCACCTTAACTGATGTCGTCAAACGCGCTACACAAAACGGCTGTTCACCGGAATCCAACCAACCAACAATGGCTCAGCCTTGAATGATACCTACACCAGCTTGTCCCGGTAGCGCTGCATCGGCGTCTCCGGAGGTGTGCAACCAATAACGAGAGGATAAACCAGGTGCACTTAAAGCAACAACCTCATTATGGTCCTTGTCCTAGTTTCGGACACGCAGCCCCCATCAATGCCCAGTGTGTCCAAGTTGCGTGCGAGTGCGGCCTGTTGACTTACTTATCTTAGAGTGCGAACGTTGAACGTCGCCATGGAAATGGGACAACGTGGTCTTATTATGGACTGTTGCCGATACGCGTCCGGCGCGTATGACGAGAAGTTGGCTGCAGATGGTTCTACTCCAGTGGTACTTCGGTTGCTGACAATTATGCTGGGAATTATGGAAGAAAGGTTAATAATGGGGGTCGGGATGGAAGTAAGAGAAACGGGTGGGAAAGAAAGTAGGGAGGCGCCAGCAGTAGCATGTTTTCGCTTCTCTGCCCTGCTGTATGCAGCAAATAAGGCAATCTTTGCTAATCTGCTCAACGGCCGATGCAGGTTGAAGTTTATGTTTGAAGAAAATGTCATGGTTGTATGTGGGCTGAGATACTGTTAGGGCGCCCAGACCTAGACAGGAGGACGATTAGGGTCCTCATCCAAAGACTTTGGCTCAACAGCCTGTCCGCAAGGCAGCGGGGAGGTGGCAGTGATTTAGTTATACAGAAATGGACCCCATCCCATTTCAAACCCCCAACCAGGAGGACCAGGAGACTGAGTTTGTCTGACCTCTCACCATTGACCAACCTGGTAGGAATATCTCTCAAGATGCCAGCAGGCACCACGCAGTATAGCTCAATGGGTTAAGAAGGTACGCAAACCGTCGCACCACGTTAAGCTCCAGTCTCGTTGCGACCACTTTGTGCAGATAGTTCGATACGAGGCCACAGTATGAAGCTGTTTAAACCAATGAGACTTGGGGTTTGCTCTGATGTCGCCTTTTCAACTCGCGTGACGCATGACTGGAACAGAGTACGTAAGCTAATCACCAGTACGTAAACAATGGAATGTTCCAAACTATTACTAGACATCTGTTTGCTGGACAAGCGTGGATCTTGCTGTGTTGACTGTGACCGCAATGCTCTCTTTCGGAACACTGTGCCGTATCAACTCGCATGATCCCTACAGTAAGCGCGATGTGATGAAGCTGACAAAGGATTTCTTTCCTGCTCTTTACAAACCAATGAACCAACTTTTGGCTATCAGATTGAGTGTTGACACACCCGCTTTTGGAGTTGATGTGCTTGTTGTTCATTGTTTCATTGGGTAGTAGAGAGCAGGAGGGAGATCCCTTGTCAGGTCCATCGCTTTCCGATCATCGCAGGGCTGCTCGCTTCTTTGTGCAATGGAAACTCCGGGGTGGGCTTTCACACTCGTATCTGAAGCAACAAGATTTCAGCATACTCAACAGGTGGAAATCAAGTAGTCCTTTGAAACAATCCTCCGCCTGCGCATCACTGACGGGCCCCGGTAACCGGTTCCAGTCATTCACAACGCGAGTGTATAGAGCAAAAATTGTTGGCACTTTGAATCTCCTTGGTTTGAATAATTTCCATCGGTGGCCTCTAGTCGAACGCCCAACTTTGAGCTGAAGGAAATCTTAAGACTCTCCACCCCCGCTCTTCCCTGAGGATACGTCGGGTACAAATCAAATATCCACGGCGACGACGGTAATCCAGAAAAAAACCGATACAGATGTCGAAGCCGAAGAGGATAAGGCAGGTCACCTAACTCAGAGACGGACTTCCATCCACGCCGTTTGACCTTTTCAGTCATGTCACGCTCAAGTTTCGTAAGCGGGTAGGCAGCAGGAAGGCCGTATTCTAGCATCAGGCGCACATGCAAGGTGAAAAGAAGCCCTAAGACCTCCGGCGTCATTCGGCAAAGGCTCTTCGGATGACCTGAAACATGCTGCGGCAGCGGCAACACTCATCATGATGTCCTGAGTGGATCTTAAGTCTGCGGACACAATTGCGCCATGATCTCCCTCTGATGTGATATTTTTGAGCAAAAAGCTACCTACGTAGAAAGCGCCGAATGGTTATGGAGCGCCAATAGGCAGAATGGAACACTTATCTTGGTTACTGGGCAAACGCCACTGTATCGACTAATTGTGTAGGGGATCGGACACTGTTGCGCTGGCTGGGGATCTGAACGCACAACTTGGAAAATATCCACTGATGAATTACATCTCGGCGACCAACATGGTGTAGGCTCTCGTAATGATAACGGTGAGCCGTTTCTTCGTTTGTGTGAAGGTGCTCGCTTATTTCTTGCGAGCACTAATTTTCGACACGGCACCCTCAGTAGGGTGACTTGGCGCCCACCAGCCTCGAACTAGCTATGGACGCAAATCCATCACATTGCGATAAGCTACCGATGGAGAGGCTGCGTAAACAATTGTCGCTCGATTTGGAGCACATGTGTAGGCACCGACCATGCACTTGTATGTGCTGACCTGCGGATGCGTTTTGGCGTATTGATACCAGCCAACTGGAGAAACCAGCTGTTTTGAATACCTATCAGATTACTCTGTCATGCGAGTTGAGTAAGCGCTCACTGGATGCAATTGAAGCTCACTGGTCTCAAATTCACCAGACCTTACTAGGAGCAGGCACATCCTCATGTGGTAGGTCTAATCGCCAATATGGACATTGGGTCTCTTCGCAGTCTCTGGAACTTATCGATGCTCGCCGGCATATTCCGGTTAGAAGCGAACACAAGAAAACTCGCAAAGGGCTCCATGCTAGCCTGAAGCAAACAGCGAATCCTGGTGGTCTCATCGTGCTTCAGAGATGGAAATGGACGCTACCCTTGGTAACCATCCAAAGTTATTCCGGCTGATATGGGAAACGGGCAGCAGAAGACCTTCTGTTAGTGAAACTATACGTGACTACAGTGGACAGCCTATCCACAACTTGTCAAAACGCTTAGAGCATTGGGCTGAGCATTTTGAAAGGCAATCAACTCGGTCAGAATTGTTGGATTTCTCACCGACCACTGATCACCGTACTCCGTGTGCTGTTCCTTTGGGCGCGCCTTCTCACTCAGAAGTCGAACGTTAGATCGTACTGTTGAAATCGAACAAAGCCGCGGGACCAGATGATCTTCCTTCAGTCCTCTTCAAATTCGAGGGACCTGCTCATGTGGATGTTTTATACGAGTTATTAGTGAAAACTGTGGGGGCAGAAAACTGTCCCAACCGACTTGAGCCGCTCCGTCATAGTCCTAATTTTCAAGAGAGGTTCACGATCGGAATGCGGCAGCCATAGAGGAATCGGTCTGATCTCCATCGCCTCCAAATTGCTTGCCTCTGTCATCTTCACCGACTGACTGGCACTCGTGAAAGCCATATTCGTGAAGAGCAAGCCGGATTTTGTCGAGGTCGTGGCTGCATTGACCACATCTTCAGTTCTCGTCAGTTGTTGGAGCACTGTCACACAAATTGGCGGCTGGCCGTAGTCGTGTTTCTTGACATCGAAAGTGCATTCGATTCGGTGGATAGCTGTGCCCTTTGAGACTGTCTACTCAGGAAAGGTGTACATGAGAAATATGTAGATATTATCCGATCATTGTATGCGCGTAGCGCGGGCAGAGTGAGGGCTTACGGCATGCTGTCGTCGCCCTTGAATATCTCCAGTGGTGTGAGAGAAGGATGCCCGCTATCACCTTTCCTCTTCCACTTCGCTATTGACGAAGTCATGGAAATCGCGTTTGCAGGACACGACATAGAATGTGTGGATCTGCTCCCAGTAGTATGACAACGATATTGCCTTAATCTGTGACAGCCCAGAAACGTGCCAAGCAGCACTGGACAGATTAGCACTGGCTGTCTGTCACTTCGGGCTTTGCTTTGCACCATCGAAGTGCAAAGCCTTCCTCCAAGATTGGCCTGGACCGCTTCCTTCCCTGACCGTTGGTGGGGATTAGCTAGAAGTCGTTCGGAAATTCAACTACCTGGGAAGTTTTATCAGCGCCTGTGGGATTTAAGATGAGATCACGAACCGTATAGGAAAAACTCGAGGGGATTTTGCTAACCTTCGCCACTTATGATGCTAGCTCGACGGTACTCTCGCTCTGAGGGTTTGAGTGCACAATGCAATTGTACGTTCGACCCTACTTTGTGATTGTGAAACCTGGCCCTTTAGATCAGCGGACAAAAAGAGGCTAGTTAGGTTCGACCAACGGTGCTTCCGCAATTTAGCTCACATCTGGTGAGAACACCGAGTAAGTAACGAGCTTGTTCGGCGCCTTGTTTACGGAACAGGAAAAGGAAGTGAGCCGCTCAGCACCGTTATTTCACACACCAGGCTCCGATGGTTCGGCCACGCGGTACGCATGCCAGCCCTCCTACTCTTGCGTCGTGCGTTGTTTTCGTGTTGGAGGTGTGGATGGAAGAAGGGGAGGGGTGGCTAAGCGATTACTTAGTTGAGAGGAATGAAGACCCTCACTTCGGAGCTGTCCTCGGTTGAAGCGTCTCGGCCCCCTGGTTGGGGTGCGAAAGACGATGAACACGTTCGGCTGGATACATTTGCTGATATGGCTAGGAGCCAACCCCAATGGCGTTCGTGCTGTAAGTTTAATGTCTAATCTTGTCCCTCCTAACCTTCGCCTCCAACCACAATCTCACCGTTCAGCCTTATGTAATCTTGTATTTTAATTTTTTTGATGCCCAGTAGGCGGCTAGTAGCTTATCGGAACGATGCCCATCCGTTAACCGTTACTCAGCTGGCCTACACTTTTTTGCATTTTCCCTTTTCTGTGTATTGCGGCGCAGTAGCTGAGGTGTTTCCCACCTCTAGCTAACGTGTATATTGACGATGGTGTGACGCAGGGGATCTGACGTCTCTTGTACTCGATCAGCATACTCTGAAAAGGATACCTCCGTCAATATCTTCAGATCATCTGCATAAATCAATCAGTTCGATTTTTGCTCAGGCGGTGTATCGTTATTGAAGATGTTGCATAGTTCGGGTCCAAATAGTGGTGCCCTGTGGGACATCGCTGGTCATATTCACTGGATCGGAATCCGTTTCCTTAACTTTCACCAGCATGTGGCGACCGTACAGGAAGTCAAAAATTCACGAGACAATGTTCCCAGCGACGCCGCTTCCTTGGCGTTTGTGGAGAAGCTGTTCAAACGCGACGTTATCAAAAGCCTTACTTAAGTCCACAAACATGACATCAAGGAGTTTGCCACTTTTTCCTTAGCCACAAGCAAGTTGGTAGTGGAGGAGCGAGCTTTGCAAAAGCTGTGCTGAGCTCAGCAGATCATATTCGAGATGAAGGCTGTGCGCGTTTCACGAACCGTTCCATGACTTCACACTATTTATATAAGTCAAATAGGACGGTAGCTATCCGGACCTTGCAGGTTCCCTCCTTTGTATATAGGCTTGCTGATGCCCATCTTCCAAACCCTCTGGAGAAGTCCGGACTGAAACGATCGGCGGAAGTCCTGTGAGATATATGTGGCAATGTGCTGGGCCATAGTCTTGTGGAACGAGGGGTGCAAGCCGTCAAGACCAGGCGATGAGTAAGGATCTTAATCACGGAGAACTTTCAACACGACATCAGTGTCAATATCGACGTGCTGTAACAGAGAAGGGAGAGTGCACACAGAACTGTCAGAGAACAACGCTTCAACAGAATACACTGGATAACATTGACACGCCATGAAGCTGGCTTTGTCAGTGTCTTCGTGAACTAGATGCCCATGCTCGGAAGAACACAGAGCAGGGATACCACTGTCAGCTCTTGTGCTGCGTTTGAGTTAGAGAAGAGCGTATTGGAAGTCGTTCTAGAGAATGTGGCTCGGGAGAGTTCGTATTGTTGACGTTTCGCGTTTTTTCCTGGTACAGACATTCCTAACCGTTTTGTAACCAAGGTAGTCATCCCCTGATTATGTGAGTCTGAAGCGGTCCCACAGCTTTTGTCTTCCGTTCAATTGGGATCTCAATTCACGGTCGATCCACTTATGTCCTCCATGAAGTGGTTGCCTTTTGGAGCTGGGAACAACTTGTTCAGTGAGTGACGTCAACTTGGAGTACAGAAGATTCTAGGTACCGTCAGCATTGAGATGTTCGGAAGTATCCAAATCCATAATACTTGCAGCCGTTTTAAGACGAAGGGCATCTGCACACCAGAAATGTCAATGGACGGCACATGAGTTGTGAACGGTGAAGCGACGTGTCCATTGGAATAAGATAGTACAGTGATCGCTTCTGCCGATAGGCTGAAGGTCTGTTAGGTCTATGACGTCTGACTGCGCTGGGATGGGCACGAGATCCAGCATATGAGACGGTTGGCCGCCGAGAATACGGCTCGGCATGTAGACATGTTGCTACCGACTGCAGTCGAGGACGCTATCGAGGAAGGCTGCATCAAAAGAATCCGGTGGACGATTACAAAGCTCCCAATCGATATTAGGAGCATTGAAATTTCCCACTACAAGGCAGTCCTTTCTGGCACCGAGAAGGGTGGTATCCAGAGATAGACACTTCAGAATCAATGATGTCTGGGAATAACCATGTTTCGGCGAATGCCATTAAGTCAGAACGAACACCTGTGTCAAGCATCTGGATTCCATTAAGTTGATTTCGCAGTCCGTTCTTATTTGCGTTACTGTCCCGGAATGACGAGAATCGGTCTCCAACGAGTACTTGGAGTTTTCCGAACTACGCTTAAATCCACTATATGTAGGTCTGTCTCACCATTCGCCCGACGGGTTCTCAGCATCTCAACATCTATTTTCATTTTGACCCGATCCTCCAGGGAGAGATTTCTCAACACACAAAACTGGGTTCGCAGTTCATCATAACACTTCCTGATTTCGTTTATAGTACAATTGAACTGAAAGGGAACGCCACTTGTGATGTTAAAGGGAGCGAATGTCCGCCTTATACCCGCACTCGGCCTGAGGTTTGAGAGTAGGTGACTTGAAGAATGGTGACCTACTTTTCGGACGCTGCCCTTGTCAGTAAACAACGCCAGAGAGCAGCTCGGTCAACTAAGTCAAACGAAGAGTCATCATCATCAGCAGCAGCAGATGTACATCAGCCATTTGAACTGATGCTTCGCTGCCATACAACCATGAGGACCTATGAAATAAAGAATAAGAAGAGGGAGAGAAGGGGGACTTACCTGAAAACCTTAATGCCCTAAGCAAATATTCTGGGCCAAGGCGCCTACACCTTGTGTAGACAACTTTCCGTCACAAACAGCTGGCTATCGTGCAAAGATAAGGCGGCATCGGCGAGACAGCTTCTTTGCGGCTTTCACTACCCCGCGTCATACTCAGCCATTACCCCGCAGATAACTCAGCACCAAACACACCTTAAACAGGCAATCCGATTAGGAGACGGCAGCAGACGCGCCACTGGTGTCGGTTGCGAGCCATGTCCTGTAAAGTCTCGAGCCAAGCACAAGGTGAGTCATGTGGACTCCAACCCGGAAGCCGAGATGGACCAACGGCACCCAGTTTAGTTGTCAGTGACTTCATTTGCCGCTGCCAAGTCAACTTCTGTCCACCTCAAAACTTGCGCCATCCTACACCTGGTAGACTGAACAAGGCTCTCCTAGGTAAGCGGTGACCAGGCATGCGTAGCACGTGCCCGAGCCAACGCAACTTATTCAGTGCTATCTGTTGTTCTAGGGAGCTAGCATGATTATCACTACCTAGTACTCGCCTACGCACATCATCGTTGCGGACACGCTGGTGCCATCCGACACCAGCAATGCTTCGCAAACAACGGTGATCAAAGACTTGAAGGTGCCTCAGATCTTCAGACCGAAGGGGCCAAGTCTCACTACCATACAGCAGAACGGCCCTCGAATAGCTGCGATATAGAAGCAAATGTTGGTAGCTCAGGTTGTTTACTTGATTGGCTGATTGTTCGCTGAGCTCGGCAGGTTGACTGCAAACGTTTCGTCACCACTCGAGGTGACATCGTCAGTGCGAGTGTATTTAGCAGTGTGGCGCGTACGAGGCGTCGGTGAGTGTGAGTGATCGATCTCCTAGCCGCTACCCTGAGTTTGGATTGTTCGACGAGCACATGACCATAGAAATCGATCTCTGATTCTCACCTCGTAGTGTACGCGCGTGGGACTCCTCGCTTGTCGTCGTTTGATGCAGCAGTCTAGCGCTCTTTTCCGTTAGATTTCTTCTAGTAATTTGGTGATCTTTCATTCGTAATGCCGTATATATAGCATCTATTTCAACATGTCGGTTTATTGAACTGTCGGTAGAATACCATGCCTCCAAGAATTCTCTAGCTTGCCTCGAATTTCCACGGGCTAGGATCTTAACGTTCTCTAGATCGAAGTGGTGGCCTTCTTGGTCTTCATGCATGGAAACTAATGAATGCGGGTCGTGTCTCCGTATGGCCATTCTGTGTTCGTTGATCCGTGTTGATAGTTTCCTTCCAGTTTGTCCGATGTAGTGTTTGTCACATTCTTTGCAGTTAATTTTGTAGATGACATCATTCTGACTGCCTTGTTTAACTTTGTCCTTCGGTCTTGAAAGCAATCGTCAACAGGTACTTTGCGACGATTGCTTTCAAGGCCGAAGGACAAAGTTAAACAAGGCAGCCAGAATGATGTCATCTACAAGATAAACTGCAATGAATGTGACAAACACGACATCGGACAAACTAGCAGGAAACTTTCAACACGGATCAAGTAACTCAAAATGGCCCTACGGAAACATTGGTTCCCATACACGAAGGCCAAGAAGGCCACCACTTCTGCTTAGAGAACGTAAAAATCCTAGCCCGTAGAAATTCGAGGCAAGCTAGAGAATTCTTGGAGGCATGGTATTCTACCGACAGTTCAATAAACCGACATGTTGAAATAGATGCTATATATACGGCATTACGAATGAAAGATCACCAAATTACTAGAAGAAATCTAACGGAAAAGAGCGCTAGACTGCTGCATCCAACGACGACAAGCGAGGAGTCCCACGCGCGTACACTACGAGGTGAGAATCAGAGATCGATTTCTATGGTCATGTGCTCGTCGAACAATCCAAACTCAGGGTAGCGGCTAGGAGATCGATCACTCACACTCACCGACGCCTCGTACGCGCCACACTGCTAAATACACTCGCACTGACGATGTCACCTCGAGTGGTGACGAAACGTTTGCAGTCAACCTGCCGAGCTCAGCGAACAATCAGCCAATCAAGAACGGCCCTCAATGTGGCCTTGTATACCCGGCCTTTCAGACGGAGGGAAACTCCCTTCTGTCACCAAACATGACGCAGGTTCAAGAAGGCAGCTCTGGCCTTTGCAATGCGTGAGCTCACGTCAGTTTCTATGCGCCCATCATTGCTGATGCAGCTGCCAAGATAGGTGAATTGATCAACCACCTCGAGTTCTTCGTTAGCAAGCGTCAAGGGGTCATCAAGTGTCTGGTGGTCCTGCAGCAACACTTTGCACTTTGAAGATGCGAACAACATACCAAATAATGGGACCACTCTGGATAGGCTATTCAGGGTTGATTGGGCCGCCCCAACATCGTCGAAAAGCAAGACGATATCGTCCGCATTATCTAGGTCAAGTAACCTTACACCAGGCAGCATTTCAACGTCTACATCGTTGGATTCCGTCAGGAAACACTCCATGATAGGATCCACGACGAAATTGAACAGAAATGGGGAAATCGGATGACCCTGACGAACGCCGCTTGTAGTTGAAAAGTTATCCGATAGGACACCATAGACCCTGACGCGGTCTGTAGTGTTCGAGTATAGAGCACGAAGGATGTTCACACATTTCGTGGGAACATCTTTCCGCGCAAGTAATTCGAACAGAATCGATCGATCGACTGAATCGAACGCACTCTTGAAATCGAGGAACACAGCTATTGTCGGTTTGCGGTATGCTTGGCGCTGCTCTAGCACCTGCCGCAAAATAAATATATGGTCTATACAGCCACGTCCTGGGCGAAAACCGGCCTGCTCTTCTTTAATCCGAGATTCCCGTTCTGCAGTGAGGCGACGAACGCGAATCGAGGCCATTAATTTTGTCACAACAGGCGTTAGGCTAATACCCCTATGGTTCGCCCAGTCTGTGCGACTGCCCTTCTTGTATATTGCCACTATAATCGATTCGCTTCAATTAGCCGGCACACTCTCTTCGTTCCAGCTACGTTCGAATAGGGAGGTCAGTGCCCTGCAGAGGACCTCACTTCCATCCTTAAATAGTGCAGGTGGGAGGGAATCCGGGCCAGCGGCACGAAAACGACTGAGGGCTGTGATCGCGTTTCGGACCTCGACCTTCGACGGAGGCTCTAAACTAACCGTCCATGGCTCGTCCTGCATCACTTGAGTTGGAAGAGGTCCGGGAGCAGGGAGCCAGCTGAACTGGTCTCGAAAGTGTTCAGCCCAACGAGCCATACGGCGCTCCTTATTGTGTATCAGCGCACCCGCGCTGTCCCTGATTGTCTCACTGACGCCTGGTTTTCTGGGACCAGTGGTGCGGATTAGCTGGA
Organism: Dicrocoelium dendriticum; assembly: GCA_944474145.2. NCBI lineage: Eukaryota > Metazoa > Platyhelminthes > Trematoda > Plagiorchiida > Dicrocoeliidae > Dicrocoelium > Dicrocoelium dendriticum. The sequence goes on from OX104070.1 coordinate 2,288,805, forward strand.
AGAGCTTCCGGTACTTGCCTACTGCTCCTGCCTCCTCCTGCTGATGACTTGAAACCATTCAGGATATGGCTCAATCGAATACATTTGCAGATGTGTACCTATTTGTTTCGATTCAACTGCCTAATCCCTAACAATCGAAAAAACAAAACCCACGAAAAACTGTCGTGTACAAATTAACAAAAAGTGTTTCTATTTTTCCTACAGCACAAAATCTGCAGTGTGTTGCTCACCTTCAGCTGATGCGCCATGATAATGATGTGCTGACTCAACCTGGCTTGGTTCGTTGAGTTTCAAGGTTTTATTGGTTTCATGTCTCTTCGCCAGACTGTTAATAATACGTATTCTCCCCGCATGATATATTGACCAGGACGTCGTTATTGTTTGCATATTTCGTTGGATTGCGTTGGCAGAGCGCTCAGATTCTTTGGCCTAGGCAGGAGAAGGACTGGGGTTTGTGCCTGTTCAAGAGACAGTAACAGTCTTGTAGTGAGTTACAGGGAGCGTTTTAAGTAGTACGTGACCAGGCCGAAATTGGATTACCACTTTCACTCCAATGCCGAATCTTGGGAACCGTAGAGCTGAGTTTCTTCTGATTTCCCGCATTGGTCATTTTGGTTTGAGTGACTGGAGGTGCACAAGTCACCATCCGGCACAGCTCAATGTATCGGTGAGGCATATTAGTCATCGCACTGCAGCAACTATTGCTCCCAACGCGATGTTGCGGCTTTATGTTGTCACCATTGTCTCCTGCGTTTTAGTAGCTTAACGAAACGCAGCGGATTACTCTTTCGGCTTCTTTGTTTCGCACCTGTTTTTTATTTTTCTTTCAATCCTCGTGCATCTTCTGCTTACTTTTCAGCTCTGTGAATGGGTTTGCGATGCTCGAAACAGCGTCACAAACCTCGGATCGCCAAATCCCAAATTCCTTGGCTTTTGCGTGGTGCTATCCGCAGCAACAATGTTGAGACATTGCAGTACCTTTTTAGCTACCCGAATAAGGTTGATCCTAGCATGGTAATTGATGGTGTTTGTCCACTGAATCTGGCCATCGAATTGGGCCATCTACAAATGGTAAAAATTCTGATCAAAGCTGGTGCCAACATTCACGCGGAAGGTGCCCCGCGCTATCCCCTTCATCAAGTCAGTAATCCTACCTTGCTACAACTAGTTTACTCCTATGTGTTTTTTTCTTATCTTTGATGCGGTTTCCTATATCATTTTCATTTAAACATCTGACAACTTCGCACCTTATATTGTTCTCTTTTTTCTAACCCTAACCGAAGCATCTCTTTCAGCTGTATTTGTCTCATTCCTGCCCCCCTACAGTCGTGACTCATTTAACGTGTGCACCGTTTTGTACACTATACTGATCTTTGTCAGATCCGTTACTGTGTTGCTGTGCTCAAACCCCCATTGAGCACATTGGCAAAAGTGGACTTCAAATTCTCACCCCACTCTTTGCGTGGAACCGCTCTATCGTCACACACCGCTATTACTTGTCACTCAGCTTACCAAGAGAAGGAGTTCTAGATAAAATTAAACGTAAAATTAAACGTAAGCGTCAGATGATCAGGTGATTTGCGGCACGCTGGATTGATGGGCGGCAACTAATTCCTCTCGTGTAGTTGATGGCCATGGATGTTGCAACGATTGAATGTGCTTCTTTTGGGTGCAGAGGTTAGGATTCATCAGTTTTATGCTTACTGCTTCAGCAGTAGCAATAAGTCGTGCTGCTAACTGAGGGGGTCAAGTCTGACGATGCCTTATACAGGATTCCGAATAAATAAGTCAATAAATGGTATATTCCTCGACGATGCGAGGTGCAGTCCAACTGTGGTCTGATCAATGTGCCCAGCGGCAATCAGTTGGTTAGTAATTGCACTTAGATTAGCTCTGTCTCTGCGGTTGGTGAGCGAATTCGGTAGGTGCTCCTTGATTCGATTTTCTAAGTGTCTTGTCCTACGTCCAATATGGCTTGCTCCACAGGAGCAGGTGAATCGGTATAGTACATTTGGTTGGAGGCGATCAGGCTCCTTGTCTTTGAATCTAGGGACAACCAACGAATCGCTCTTATAGACCACATTGACTTCAGCTGCTTTGAAGGTATTTCTGCAGGCTTGCATAAATCTTGTACAGATCTCAGCCGTTTTGTCGGCCTTAAATGGGAGATTAAACAACAACTGTTTTTTCTCAGCCATTTGTACTGTTGGCTTCCTGTCTTTAGTCCTCATATGCGTTTCAATAAAGCGTTCTTGATAACCACTTGATTCGTCCCAGTTCATCTACAATCGTGTCTTCGCTACAGATTTTATGCGCACGGTCAGCCAACGTAGGGATCAGTGTTCTTTTGCGGCTGAGGGGCACAAAGCTCTGGAAATGTGTATGCTTCCCAGTCCAATAAGGCTTTCTGTACTGTCGTAACTGGGTTGATCCGTCGGCTCTCTTCTTTAGCCTTACATCCAAAAATTTCATACGGTTGTTGCTTTCTTCCGCTGTAAATGAGGCATTGGAATGTGCACTGTTGAGACGTTCGACGATGTTTTGCAAGTTGGTCTCCTGATTCACGATGCAGATGTCGTCTACGTAACGTCGATAGAACTTGAAGGTTGACATGACCGGTTTCAGCGATTAATTTTCCAGCATCCCTATGTAGACATCTGCCATTAGTGGTTCGTGAGGCGATCCCATTGCTACTCCATCTGTCTGCCTGTATAACTCATTGTTAAACTGAAGCTGGATGTTGTATGTGCATCTGAGCAAAAGCTGCTTGAGCTGACCAGTTGGGATCTCCATGCTTATCTTTTGTCGGTCAATGAAGAAGCGAAGGAAATCTACGGTTTCTAATAGCGGAACGTTGGTAAACAGCGCTACGACGTCCAGGGAGAGCATGCGATAGTCCAGTATGTTTATGTTTTTGACACTTTCAACAAATTGGAACCTGTCGCTCAGATGGTGATGAACTATCCTTTTCCTAACAGGATCGAGTATCGATGCCAGCCATTTTGCGATATTGTGTTACGGCGAGTTTCTCATATCTGCAATGTTTTAGCCGCTTACGTATAGGCATGGATCAATTAAAAGCCGTGGTAATCAGGTTAAAGTGCAGTTATCAAAGCAGAAAGCCTAATCCAACACAGGGCAATTCACGGTTTCTTCAGCGAGCATGGTATTACCCTGTTGCCCCAGCCAAAGTAAGGAGTAGAACTAGGGGACACCACTCTGCCACTTTGGTTGAATAGCCTGCCCTTAAGTTAATCAAGTGAATGGCTGATCACTCGGTTCAAAAGCCTTTCTTCTGGTCGGTTGCCAAGCGGAGACCCACTACGCCCAACGCTTATTCTCTGGACTACAACGCTTCACCAAGACTAAGGAAAGGAGTAGTTATGTTAGTTATTTATTGGTCACTTATGTCAATCTGCAGCATTTTTCAACAGATATTAGTGGTTTTCTATGGAGTAATCGTTTAAAAGGCTGTAACCAACCAGTTGTTGACACTTTATGGCCGAACCATTCGCTGTAACGTCATCGTCATCATCAATATACACGTTAGCTTGAGGTGGGAAATACCTCAGCTACTGTGCCGCAACACATAGAAGGAAAAAGAGAGCAATGCAACAGGTGCAAGCCAGTTGAGCTGCCGGTAACGGATGGGCATCGTTTCAGTAAGCCACCATCCGGCTATTAGGCAGCAAAAAAATTCAGTGTGCAAAATTATATAAGGCTAAGTAGTACGATGGTGGTCGGAGGAAGAGGCTAAGAGATTTGGAGTGGAACAAGGAAACTCACGGCAATAACGCCATCGAGGTCGGCTCCTACTTACGTCAGCAAGTGTATCCAGCCAAACGTGTTCCTTGTCTTTCGGACCCCAACCAGGGAGCCGTAACGCTCCAGTTGAGGGCAGCTTCCAAGTGAGGACCTTCATTTCTCTCGACCAAGTCATCGCTTGGCCACCTCTCCTCTTCTTCCATCCACACCCCCGGCGCGCAAACAACGCATGTCGCGGGAGTCGGTGGACTGGCATGCGTACCACGTGGCCGAGCCTTCGTGGCCTGGTGCGTGAAATAACGGTGCGGAGTGGTTCATTTCCTATTCCTGTGCTGTAAACAAAGCGCGGAACACGCTTGTTGCCTACTTGGTGTTCCCACCAGATGTGAGCTAAATTACGAAGACACCGGCGAAGGAACATAACTATCCTCTTTATGTCCGCTGATCTAAGGAGTCAGGGATCACAACCGTATAGCAGGGTCGAACGCACGGCTGCATTATACACTCTACCCTTCAGGGCGAGATGTCACGCCGGCGCTATAGATGGCAAAGGCTAGCGAAAGCGCATGGTTCGTGATCACATCTTCAATCCTACGGGCGCTGATACAACTTCCCAGGTAGTTGAATTTTTTGAACGACTTCTAGCTGATCCCCACCAAGGTTCAGCGCAGGAGGCGGTTCAGCCAATCTTGGAGGAAAGCTTTGAAATTCGAGGATGCGAAGCAAATTCCGAAGTGACGGACGGCCAGTACTAATCTGTCCAGTGCCGCTTGTCATGTTTGTGAGCTGTCACAAAGTTGGCAATATCGTCAGCATACTCTAAGTCAAGGAGTCGTTCTCTTGAGAGCAGATCCACACCTAAGTCGTGTCCTGTGAACGCGATTTCCATGACTTCGTCAATAGCGAAATGGAAGAGGAAAGGTGATAGCGGGCATCCTTCTCTCACACCGCTGGAGATATTGGCGAGCGACGACAGCTTGCCGTAAGCCCTCACTCTGCTCGTGCTACGCGCGTATAATGCTCTGATAATATGTACATATTTCTCAGGTACACCTTTCCTGAGTAGACAGTCCTAATGGGCACAACTATCCACCGAATCGAATACACTTTGGATATCGAGGGACACGTCGGCCGGTGACCGAGTGGTCTGCACGTTTGCTTTGCAACCATAAGGTCACCGGTTCGAATCCGCGTAGGGGTGGGCGTCCTCGCGGTATACTCAGCCCGCGCGCGACTAGTGGTGGTCGCGCGGCAGCGAAGCGCCGTTACGGCGTATAAGCTGGCACATTTCATTTCATTTTCATTTCATCCAGGGACACGACTACGGTGGTCCGCCAATATGTGCGATGGTGCTCTAACAATTGACGCAAAGTGAAGATGTGGTCAATGCAGTCACGAACTCGACGAAATCCGGCTTGCTTTTTACGAATCTGGCTTTCTCGAGTGCCAGTCAGAGGCAAGCAATTTGGAGGTGATGGAGATCAGACTGTTGCCTCTATGCTTGACTTATTCCGATCGTGAGAATCCTTTGAAATCGGGACTGTGACGGAGCGGCTCCAGTTTGTTGAGGCAGTTTCTTGCTCCCACAGTTTCACTAGTAACTCGTGTAAACCATCAACAAAAGCAGCGCTCTTGAATTTGAAGAGGGCTGGAGGAAGACCATCTGGTCCCGCGGCTTTGTTCAACTTCAGCAGTACGATCTCATGTTCGACTTCTGAGCGAAAGAGCGGATTCATAGGGATTAATCCGAGTCATTCATCTGGCATCATGAGAGGGTAGGTTGGTAACTGCCGTTAGATGTGGATAAGCGGTTCTTGGTCCCAATTATGAACAAGCTCTAAGATGCTTGACATGGACGTGGCTTTCCCGTCGAAGTCAATACCACAACTTTTCGTATTTTTCACCTGGCAGTAATAATAACCGGTTTGCGGCTCTCCTTGCTCTGATATTCCACGTTGTGCAACTTCGCCTTGACTATTCACAAGTCCTCGCAAAATTTTGTCTGCAATTTCAGAGCGGTCTTTTGTTACCTGTCTCTGAGTCTTCAATAACTAGCTTCGGACGGCAAGCTGTTACGGCGCTTCAAATCTCCAGCAGTGCGAAACAAGGATTCCCGCTGTCACATTTCCCTTTCGACTTTGCCGTTGACAAAGCCACCTGACACTATCTACTAGGTGTGAGGATGCTCCCAAGTGATCGACTTCTCGACTTGGTGTGCGTCGACGACTACCTAATCTGTGACAGCTCCCAAACGTTTCATGCAGCACTGGACAAGTTTACACTGGCTGTCAGTTCTTTCTGGCTAGGCTTCACACCATGGAACTGGAGTTTCCTCTATGGTTGGCAAAGGCTTGCTCCTGCGCTGACCGTTGGTGGTCATTAGATAGCAGTTGTCGGGAAATTCAAATACTTTGCAGCTATATCAGTGCTAGTGGTACTTAAAATGAGATCACGAACCTTATAGCACAAGCTCGAGGCGCTTTTGTCAATCTCTTCCACCTGTGACACCGACGCGACATCACTCTTTCCGTTAAGGGCAGAGTTTACAAGGCAGCTGTTTGTTCAACCCTCATTTTCGGTTGCGAAACGTGACCCACTAAGTCTACGGACATATGTTCGATCATCGCTGCCTTCGCAACTTTGCTCATATCTGGTGGGAGCACCGCGTGAACAATGACCGTGTTCGACGCGGCGTATTTGGTGCAGCAAGAGCGAGTGAGTCGCTCACCACCGTTATATCACACATCAGGCTCCGATGGCTTCGCCACTTGTTGCGCTTTCCGGCACACGGATTTCTGCGACGTGCGTGGTTTGCGCGTTTGGGGTGTGTGCTTAGAAGTAGAGGAGGGATGGCCAAGCGATAACTTGATCGAGAGGAATGAAACCCTGTCACTTCTAAGTTGGCTTCGGTCGGTGTCTTTCGACTGCATTGCTCGGGTCCGCTAAGATGATGAAAACATTTGGCTGTATACAACTGTTGACATGGCGAACAGCTCGACCTCAATGATGTTTGAATTGTAAGCTTCTTTCTCCTTCCCCATACCGCTATTTTCCCTCTCTAATCACGACCTCAATCTTGTAAAATAGTATCTTACTAGACAATATATTACCCGTTGAGTTTTTACTCTATTCTTTAATGTTCGCTTTTGCGCTTTCTCCCATATCTTTATGTATTGTGGCGCAATAGTTAAAGTGTTTCTCATCTTCAGCTGATGTCTACTGGCGATGATGAGGATGGCTTCGGACGACCGTCCTACTTTTGACTGCCGAGATGCCATATCTTCGACTGGTGTCGCAATTTTATTTAAACGGAACCACGGTCGCTTCTTAGGTGTTTTCTGTGTCTAACATTGTACTATGTTACGTGTAGACAACCGAAATGTTAGGATAAGCGCTGCTCGCACTAGTTCGCGGTGCAAGGAGTTATGGGTGCTTGTATCGACCATTTCAACGTCGTGGATTCGGATTCCAGCTTCCCTACTTCCAACTGAAGATGACAAATAAGCCGCTTGTGGAATGGGCAACGTTTCAGAATTGGTCCCAGTGACTAATGAGTGAAGCACGGCACTCTTCGAATTAAATTCTGGTGCACATCGAGGTTACGTTGTCGCAGTCCTTGCGTACAAAAACTGCCACTCCAAGAAAACCAATCATATATCTTTTATTAATTTAATTATTGAGACATTGTAGCGGTTATTGCTCCTCTGAGGCTATAAACCGAGGCTTTTTGATTGTCGGTTGGTGAACTCCCATCTGGCGAGCAAACTCTGCTAGCGGTGCATGCTACATCAGGTGCGCCTTTACGTGGCATCTTGTCGGTCAAAGAGCCAAACGAAAGATGGGTTCATCCATTAACTTTATTGTTACCATCCGGCGAATATAAGAATTGCCGTCATCCCCTTTCTCTGTCGATTTATCATTCCTTCATAGGCTGCTCTGTTTGGGCGTGGTCCGGTGGTCGAACTATTAATTCGCTCTGGTGCCTCAGTATCTGCGCTAACCGAGAAACGGCAATCCTGTCTGCATTTAATCTCACATCAGTCTGCCGAACGGTTTTTAGAGACTGCACACATTCTGATGCAACACAACACGAACCCGAACACTTTGGATGACGACGGCTTAGCTCCACTGCATCGGGCCTCTTCGGAAATGGTCATGGTGCTAGTCTCGGTGAGTTTTGTGTATTTTTGACGCCGCTTGTTGCCGTTTTCTTCGTATGGTGAACGTAACGTTGCATACTCTTCATCTCTTTCTTCCCTGATGTCAGCATTTTCCCGTTGACCTCTGCCAGTTTCTTGACTGACACTCAGCGTCCTCCTACCCCCTCATTCCTTCGCTCGGGACCACCAGTTTAGTTACTTTTGTAAAACAACTACCATGCGAGTACAGCTGTACGGTGAAATCAGTTATCACCTCCCACTTCGTCAGTCATTTGGATGGAGCATTTGACTGAATACAAGTGGAATACAAAGTTAAATAAAATCCCGTAAATTTACTCATGCTTAAATGTTGCCACCTAAGTGCAAGAGAACGCATACCGCTGCGTTACTGACTTCGCAACTTCGCTGCATCAATTAGAGTCTTCAATCACCACATTCACGAAGACGGCACACATTAGCCTAACCAAGTGTTTCGGATAATTTTTTCATGTCCTTATGCCACGCCATGAACTGGCCACTTCACAGTTTCACCTGATCATGTGCGTCGGTAACGGTCAACGATAATTCGAAGGACAAGACCTAGACATTGTAAGGGGTTCTAGTACAATAGGTGTTCCAAGTAAGCATCTGAGGCTTTTTGATCACCTATCAATTGGCACACTACAGCGTCGCTTACCAGTTACTCCCTTGAGTACTGGCGATCAGACACAGTAATTCTCTTAATGCGTCCAATTCGAAGTGGCCTGGCTCTTATCCATACATTGATTGAAAGGGAGGCAGATTCTAAGTAAATACTTCCATTCGGTAACGCCCATCAAACGGACGATGATCACGTGCCAAAGTGCCGGATAGGGCTGCTCATTGATTAAACGTTTAACTCCGACGGCACTGTAGGCCGAAGTGGGATATACAGGTGTTTGCTTAGTCTATATGCATGTGGATATTTGTAAATTCTGTCACTGAGATCAGTAAATTACACGGTCACTGAAGATGGCAGATTATGTGCAGGGGTGGATCATTTTCACAAACAAAGGATCGCATAATAGAAGTTATAGGCCACATCAGAAGTAAGAGACGTACAAATTGCTTTTCTACACAAAACTCCGACTTGAGGTGGCGGATATAGATAGCTCCCGCAATAGATAGGGGATGGTTCTGGATTGGAGTAGATGACGTCGAAGTCGTTTTCCGTTCCTGCGTGACAGCACTCAAACAGGTGTAACATGATGGAGCTATTAGAAGACTTTACTTCGTCTCTGTAAAACCACTTCGGAGTGTGTTCGCAATGCTATGAGATAGGCGTCTTGTACTGCGACCCACGTAGCGTGCACCACATGATCACGAATACTGGTAAACTGGCATTGATCGAGTCAACGGAGGCAGCCTATCTTTCAAAGGCTTTGCGAGTAAACGCTTGTCTTGTAGTATACTTAAACAAGCCGCGAAATAGGTCTTTCCAACAGCAAAACCTTTGAAAGACACGCTGCATCCATTGACTCGATTAATGTTTGTTTACCATTACTCGTGCTTCTGTGGTGCACGATACGTGCGTCGTACTGCAAGGCGCCTATCTCGTAGGATTCGCGAACACCGAAGTGGTTTTACAGAAACGAAGCGAGTTCTTCTAATAGCTCCATCATGTAGCACCTCTTAGAGTGCGATCACGCGGGAATGGAAAACCTCTCGACGTCATCTACTCCATTCCCGAACCTTTCTCGTGCGGATTCCAGAAGCCTCTTGTTATGTTCTCGTTGATTTCGACCATGAATCATGTTCCGAGTTTACTAGTTCCCTTGAAACCGCAACGCACTGGTCGCAATTTTTAGCCATTTTTTCCAATTCTCTGTCCGTGAATGACCAGTACACGAAGCTTCGGACAAACGCCTTCATCCGGTTGGCCCCAGGATGTCCTGCATGAAACTGTCTAAGTACGAGTTTTTTTAGTGTCTTGGAGATGATAACTCCTTCCGAGAACAATATGCAACCGTCCAATATGGAGGTTGCATGCCTACTTTGGAAATACTGCTGCAATTCGGTTGATGAACACGTGCGTGGCCAACTCGTTCTGTTGAATTGTGTGACCGTCTTGAGTACCGGGTCTCGAAGCCTTTCTGCTTGTACAGCTTCTGTAATCACTGGTAGGTCACGTAATGCATCATACACAAGAAATTTGGCTTCCGGTTCAAGCCCAACTGCGGCTATGATCTTGTCTTCTTCAACTTTCTGCCAGAAATCTTTGCGGTGTAACAGTGCGTTCTCTTGGCCCATGTAAGCGGTTGGTTGGTAGCCGATCACAAAATCATAGCTCAGCAAAGTGCGAGCCCAGCGTTGGAGACGATCTGCCGTATAGGCAGGGTTGTCCATTTTTGAGTCAGCAATGGTTTTGATAAGACATTATAAGTAAATAAATAAATAAACAAACGTTTTATTCCCCAGCATTGCGAGGCAAAGACCAATTGGGTGGTCTTATCAACAATTTGATTCGGCGGTCCTACAGCATCTTGTGGAGTTTTTTACTCCAACGAATATGGTTAATGCTTCCTTTTCGAACTAGCTGTAGTTTCTCACGGTTTTTGTCAAAGTCCTGGCCGCATGAGCGATCGCCTTCTGAGATCCATCTGGGTACAAATGCTAAATAACTACCATCACGTGAACTGGTGAGTCTGTTGCGAGAATGACCTGAGTTGGATCGTAATGAATCAGCAACAAGTCCGAAACCAATAATGACTTGATTCGCTCAAAGGTACGGTGGTACTCTGGTATCCAGTTCCAGGCGTGGTCCTTAGTCAGAAGCTTGTTCAGCAGGGCACGCAGGCTTTGCGGTGTAGTAACTGATGAAACCACGGAATGAATACAACTGCTGGTGTAGACATCTTTATGGCTTGGATGTTTGCCGGATCTGGTCGACGGCCATTATTTTCAAGGATATAACCGAGGTATTTGATGTTCGGCGTGAGAAAAGTGCATTTGTCTTCACGAATCTGGTAATCATGTGACTGATATGACCAAGCACCTCCAAACGGTCAAATAATTCCGCCGTTTTTCGGCCCATTCCGATGATGTCATCGAGAAATGCGACGGCTCCAGGAACTCCTAGCATGATATCCATCAACTGTTGAAAAACGGCTGGTGCCGTTTTTACGCCAAAAGGCAGGCGGTTGTACTGATACAGCCTACGGTGGGTGTTGATAGTCAGTAACCTTTTCGACTCGTCCGCAACATCTATCTGAAGGTATGCATCATACGGGTCAAGCTTGGAAAAGCATCTGCCACCATTCAATTTTGCAAAGATGTCTTCCGGTGATAACAATGGGTATTGGTAGTCCTCGAGCGCAGCTTTAAGACCAGTTGAGAAATCTGCGCAAGCGCGTACTTTCACTTTCTTTTACTGCGACAATTGGTGTGGCTCATGAGGCGTAGTTTACAGATGTGATGACGCCGCTTCGTTCTAGTCGCTCGAGCTCTTGCTCAACGATTGGCATCGCTGCCTACGGCACTGATCGTTTAGCTTTGAAGACTGGCTTTTCTCCTGGCCGCAGGAACACGGTTGCTGTGAACTTGGTGCAATGACCCAGATCATCCTGACACACACACACAGGGTCAATGTTTTGTTTCGGCAGACGTTTCATTTCTTTGGCCGACTTCCTTGATGCATCTGGATTCGCTGGAATTCGATTGAATTTTTGATTCAGTGGGACATCGAGCGGTCGCAGCTTTTCAATCCAGTCAAGCCCAAGAAGGTTCAGCTTTGGCCTATGAGACATGTAAACCGTCCTTGTTTCTACCACACCGCTGAATGCCATTGTGCAGGTAATTTCTGCGAATAAGTTGAGCACACCTTATGCCTTGTGGGCTATTCTACGAGAATTGCTCATTACTGGCCTCCCTATTTGATTCCAAGTGTTTCTGAAAATGATACTGATGTCTAAGGCCGTGTCAGATTGCAGGGATACCGTTACTTAGCATGACGATGAATCGTCGTCGTGGCTTAGGTTCACTTTGAAATGCGGCAATTACCGGAAGCGATTCTTCACCATGCCATAGAGAGTTCTTCGAAGGGTAGAACTTGTTCGTGTTCTTCGGCCGTAACTGCCTGCAGAGTTCTTCTTTATGAACCCGCTTACGGCACTTCGCAGATGTGACGTTTGTATGGGAAGAAACGCGCAAGTGCCATTCGCTGCACAATCAGCAGGCTGTTGATGCTTTGTTCGGTGCCCTTTTATACGCTTTGATTCCGCTAGCATTCCCGGCATTTTTCACCGCGGATGGTTTAGGGCGACACTGTTCGATTAGCGCGGTGTTGCGCTTCAAAGTGAGCAGTCGCTTGCATTCGCCAACATAGCCTATAAGTCAACTCTGGGTCTTGATCAAGCTTTGTATGAAGCCTCGTGCGGATCTCTGTATCATAGGGGGATTGCAGAGCATTGACAAAGGTAAGACACATATATTGGTCGTCCTTCAAACATTGTAGCCTGAAACGCTTACACTCGCGGTTAACCATTTCTGCTCGCGCCACAATCGTCCATCTTCCAGGTGACAGTCTTTAGATATTGATAACCAATGCTGAACAGAAAAGCTGACTTGCCAACTATTTCGTTGATCTGTGACACCGCTTCGTCGAATTTCAGGTCTTTTAGTTGTTTGGACAGAATATGGTTGCTTAATTTGAATGTCCGCACTTTCCAGGGATCGTGTTGACGACTGAATTCCGTCGGAACATATCTTCCCACCGTTTGAACCATGCTCCAAAAGTGCAACCGGAATCTGTGTCATAATTAAATTCACCTATCGCATTAGTGAGAAGATCAACAGAATTCGCCTGCGTGTCCCGTGCTGCCGCTACTACAAACTGCAAACTCAAACATTTCGTTAAATTTCCAATCATTTTCATTTGGGCTTCCATTTGAGATTGTTGTTACAAAACAGCTGAAATTTTTCAAGGGAAAATTTCATGACCTTTCCAGTTTTGCCCGTCGCCATTCATTAAATCTTCTCACTTGCTGCAATTCCGAAACATGCACTTAATCTATTCCGCACAGTCTCAATCCCAAACAAACTCAAAACGACGCTGTCCAAAATGACGTGTTAACCGCAGTCAAACTCGAGCTATACCTAGACGGCAGACCATAGTCATATTTTTAGGTCGTCTCCTGAGCATTGGCTTCTAGAATTAGGTCCTCTACCAAAATTAGCAGTGCCACGCTGATCCAGCTAATTTTCATTAGTGTCTAAGTCACGTGTCGGAACATTCCAGTAACTTCGAAATCGGTGCGATAGCCGATTTTGATCGATGAACCACTGAAGTAATGATATTTCCGAGAAATTCTTACTTTCTCCTGGACAAGAACTGAGCAACTCAAGGTAAAATGCTTTCTTATCAACGCTAAGAAGATCAAGTTTTAGTATAATTCGGTGTAACCTAACTGCGGTCAAGAAACACGATAAACGAAACATCATTCTTGGCATCAGGCATGCGCGTTCGATATATAGGGTTAGAAAGTTTACAGAAAGAACTTTAGAATCGCTTCTCGGAGAAAAGCATAGTCTGCTTAACAACAAACCATTTCTTGCTGCTTATTTGGATAAAGTGATAACGATCAGTAAGATGATCATGCAACGTAGTACACACCCGGGTGAATTCCGTTTTCGGATACAAATTGAATAGTACTGATCTATCCAGGCTTCCGAAGGCATCGTTGACACTATAGAATGAAACAAGGTATGCTGCTATTGCTTCCAATGTAGAACGCTGGCGTCTTTATACCAATTTGTCTGTATGGTCGGCAGACGCGGATGTGGAAGCCCTTGAAATAAACAATACCATTAGTACACGTTAACTGAGAAACACCTTTCAGCTAATGTGCCGCAACACAAACACATGAGATACTAAAAATTGTACACTACACGAAAATTCAAAAGCAAGTAACCTAATGTTGTTGCGTATCACATTATGCATCTGGTATGAGATCGTAATTGGTGGGGAGTCTAAAAGTGAGTAGATACACAACGAAACTCACAGCACAAACGCCATTAAGATCGGCTCTTCGCCACATCAATTAGTGTATCCAACCACACTTGCTCATCGTCCTTTGCATCCCAGCCCGGCAGTGGAGGGTCACCAAAGGACGTCCACTTCGAAGTGAGGTTTTTCATTTCTATTGACCAAGTGATCGCCTTGTCTTCTCCTGCATCCAGACCCGGGGCGCACCACATGGAAATCGGTGTGCTGGCATGCGCAACACGTGACTCAGCCATCGGAGCCTGGCGCGTGATTTAATGGTGCTGAGCGATTCACTCGCTCTTCCTGCACCAAATACACCACGCCCAACACGCGGTCCTCTCACCAGATATGAGCTAATCCGCGAAGACACCGACAATCGAATGTAGGTAGTCTCTTTATCTCTGTCGACTTGATGGACCAGGTTTCACAACCGTATATGAGGGTTAAACGGACGGTTGCATTGTAAACTCTGCTATCCAGGGCGAGTGTGATGTCACATCTGCGCCACAGGTGGTGGAGAATGGCTAAAGTACCTCGAGCTTTTGCTGTAGAGTTCGTGATCTCGTACTGGATTCCACTGACGCTAATCTAGCTGCCCAAGTACTTGAATTCCTGTGCGATTTCCAGCTGATTACCACCAGTAGTCAACGCAGGGGTGGATTCTTGCTAATCTTGGAGAACTTTGCATTTTGAGGGGGCAATGGAAAGCTCGAACCGACTGGTAGTCGGTGCTAATTTTGTCCATTGCTTCTGGGCAACTTTGTGAACTATCACACTCCATGTCAAGAGATCACTCACTAGGAAACAGCTCCACACCTTATGCGCCGTGCGCAGCTAATGCTGCGTCCATGATTTCATCGATGGCGAAGTTAGGAAGGGAAGGTAACAACGGGCAACCTATACTCGCACAGCTGGAGATATTGAAGGGCGGCAAAAGTTTACTATTGACCCTGATTATGCACGTATAGCGTCCGGATGATGTTTACCTGTTTAACGTGCACACCTTTCCCCAGCTGGCAGTCCCGAAGAACACACTGATCTACCTAGTCGACGGTCTCTTTGGTGTCAAGAAACACGACTACGGTGAGTCGCCAATAAATATGGCGATGCTCCAACATTTTGCGTTAAGTACTGATGTGGTCGATGCAGCCCCAACCTCAATGAAACTCGGCTTGATTCTCATGAATCTGACTTTCACGTGTGCTAGTCAGTCTATGGAAAACGACAGAGGCCAGCAATTTAGAGCCAGTTGAGATCAGACTGTTTCGTCTATGATTGCCGCATTCCGAACGGAGCCTCCCTTTAAACTTAGGACTATACTAGAGCAGTTGCAGTCTGTTGGGACGATTCCTTGTTACCGCATATTTACTTGTAAATTGTGCACATCATCAACAAGAGCAGGTTTTCCGAATTTGAACAGGGCTGGAGAAATTCTCTCTGTTTCTGCGGCCTCATTCAATTTCAGCCGTCTGATCTCACGTTCGATTTCTGTGCATGAGGGCGGATCAAAGGGGATAACCCAGGAAGAAAGTGTCAGTGCCCGAAAAGGAGAATGATAACTTCGGTTGATTAAATTGCTTTGCAAAATTCTCTTCTTGACGCTACAAGCGCTTTAACAGGATGTGAATCGGCTGTCCACTGTCATGGCGTGTGGTCTGGCTAAAACCAGGTCTCTTGCTGCCCGTTTCCGGTATCAAACGGAATAACTTACTGTGGTTGCCAAGTGCAACGTCTATCTTCAGCGCCGACGCATGACGAAACCACCAAGCTTCACAGTCTCTTTTCAGGCTAGCACGGAGTTTTATCCTGAGACTTTTGCGGGTCTCATTGTATTCGCTTTCAGCCGAAATACGTCGGCAAACTTCGAGAAATTCCAGAAATTGTGTAGACACTCAGTGTCCAGGTTGACACTTTGATTTGCCACATAAAGATATGCCTGCCGATAGTAACGTCTGGCAAATGTGCGACCAGTGATCTTCATTGGTGCTCATTGGATGCTTACTCAGGCTGGATGCCAGCATACTTCGATACACATTCAGAGGACCTGACTTCGCCAGTTTTCTAGGATCTGTGCTCCCATAGCGACGTTGCCGACACTCTCCGAAACGCATCCGAATGGTCGACACACACAAGCGCGTGACCGGAGTCCACTCTCGTGCTCCAAATCGAGTGACAGTTTTAGACGCATCTTCTCCAGCGGTAACTGATAGCGATGTGATCGATTTGCGTCCTTGGCTGTTCCGAGACTTGTGGGCGCCTAGTCACTCTTCTACCAGTGCTGTGTCGAAAGTTAGTGCTTGCGTGAAGTAGACGAGCAAGTTCACACAGGTGTAGCAACCACTCACCGTTAACATTGCATGAATTTACATCAATTATATGGGACAGCCAGATGGAACTCATGGGAAGACAATTTTCCAATTTGATAGTTCAAATCACCAACAAGCATCACAGTATCCATATTTTTTTCTCTTACGTAGGAGATCGTTAAGTTGGTGATACAAATCCTCTTTCACCGAATCTGTGCTACAGTTTGTGGGCGCCTATGCAGCGATGACAAACAGGCACCGTTTGTCCCCGTGCAACTTCGAAGCCTGGAACGAGCCAGCCAATCCGATAGCACACATCCGGCTGTTGACTGGGTTCCAGTCGATCAGGGCAGCTACAGCCCGGGAACTCAAGGCAATGCCCACCTTTGTTTGACGGGCATTTGTAGCCGCATCATCTCCAGACTAGCGCAATGCGCAACTACCGCTTAAGGGGGATCGCAGGTAACAAGGAAGCTTGAATATTGCAGGCGCGTTTCATACAAGCAGCAAATATCGTTTGATAATTTCTGCTGTGTTCTGGCAAGTGCTGCCTATTGACCAAGTTGTAACATGGTGCGCATATTGAGCGATGCCAGTCTTAGTGAGGATCGGGGACTCCAAAGTGAAACGAATGAACTGATGTTTACCGCTTACTTGAACGTGAACTTATTGGCTAGACCAGAACTATGCTCTGCGATTGTGTATGTCCCCTTTTTGGACACTGGTCTATTCTGTCCGATCTCCAACTATATGGGATCACACCTACAGGGAATCATTTGTTGTAGCGATAGACGAAAGGCAGTGTGAGATAATCAGCACATTCTTTTAAAACTACTGTCGAGAGAGCATCCGGACCACTATCTTTTTGACTTTTGAATTTCTTTTGGACATCGTTTTGGTATAAGGGTGCAGCTGGATTTGCAATGATGCCGGAGAGCTAGGGGATCCACGTGAGAAGGAGAAGGAGGAGGTAAAATCAGCATTTTTTCGTCCATCTTTACCTTACCGCCCTGGCCGCAAGCAGGCAGGCACTTTAACTACAGAGCCGCCTCAATAACCTCCACAGATCACGGCAAGTATGTTTACCTAGAACCGTTTCGATGTATAAATTGGATCGCTTCTTTTGTTCGGATTTGATTGCTGAGATTTGGCTCTTCACGCGAGTAACTATCTTGCACTTATAAGACTGTGATTTCACTTTTCGAAGTTGTTTCAGCAGTGGTGATGCGAATCTATCTACCTTAGATAGATCGCTTCAACAGGACTGCGCATGTTAGAGTAATCTTTAATCTAGTATGTAAGATCGTCGCATCAAATCGACAAGTACAGGTCATTGATGGCTATAAGATCAGTTAAGGAAAACATTGATTGGAGCCTTGTGATATTTTCAACGGAGCAGTTTCGCTGTTTGACAGTCTTGAAAAGGCATCCAGTCAGTATGGCAAAATCAGCTTTTCTGTTTATCCTGAGATGCAGAATTTAACTCAAGGATTTGAACTGCTCAGACGAACCGATTTTTGTATGAAAAACAACTACATTTTGTTTGTTTAGACAGCATCCAGCTGAGGGTCTCGCTTGGTCCAAAAGTCACATGTCTATCCAGCCAAGCCTCCTTGGGAATGTTGTATCATTTTCATTAAAGTCGCCAGCAACACTGCAAATGAAACAATCTGGTTTCGACATTAACATCGAAGTAACTTAGTCCTCCGGAAGCTTCATCTCTGACACCAGCGTGTCTGCAGATTGCAAGGTGTTTCCAGCGGTGATCGCTTGAAAGCCACTTAAGAACCTCGGTTTGCATTTAATTAGATGACATTTTATGGAAATTGTCATGTAAATAGTACCATTACCGAACTGCACCAACGTGGGTTAATGTTGAAATAACGCCTCCACACGAAACTAGTACTTTCCAGGATGGTTAAACCTGATGGATAAATGGTCATCGAATTGAATAGATCCATCTTCCACATCAGTATGCAGCCGACTTTCTTGAAATAGTATGACATCTGTATTTACATCGTTTCTTCCCTGCATAAAAGCAATGCGCACACCGATTTTCCCAAGGAGAGCGCACATTACTGGGAAGTACTATTGGGACTTGCACTTTGTCGGTAGCGTAACGACTATATGGCTTACCAGTACCATGCTCTCGCTTGCTTTCAAAATTGTTTCTTCATAGTTTCTTTTAAGGTGTTCTTGATTTTGTGACCTTAACTGATGAAGCAGGAATTTCGGACATTATCACGTAACGTTTTTAAACGGTTGCCGGAGTAAAAGGGCATAGTTGACCTTGATAACAGTTAAGAAAAACGGATCGTTTCAAAGCTTCACAAGATAAGCAAATTCCACAATCTGCAGAGCAACGTGAACGGTAACGTTGGAGTTTAAAGCTTTTTCCATTTTGAAACGTTTTTGTGGTTGTCTTATTGTTCCGGTTGTTGCAGATGAAACTTTCGATTCCATCTTCCTAGTTCATTACTCATTCCTTTCTCTCACAATTTGCACCTATTCTAAATTTTTGTTCTTAATTCTCACAGTACGATGTGACAGATATAAATATTTGTAGCCGCGATGGAGACACTCCACTGCTCACTGCTGTCAAGGACCGGCGCGATTCAGTGGTACTCGCGTTGTTACGCTCGGACCAACAGTATCGCGAACAGCGATTGTGTGCTAAGTCGGACACATTGCAACCGCCTCAATCAAGTGAACCGAAGCAGCTGAATTGTCAGGCTTCCGAAACTCCCCATCGCACCGTTCGGACGGGATCCTCCAAGTCTTCGAATTCCGCGCCATCGCGAACCACTCTCGCCTGGACTAACAGTGTCATGTTTCGCACACCTGCCATCAGTAGCTGCAGTGTCAAGCGCGCTTCTTCCGCTGCATCGGTGAACTTGCGTTCGATCGGTCGTAAGTCCAACCTCATACTCTCACGAGATCAGCGATCTCAACTTTTTTGCACCCAACGCCACAAACTGCAAGACAATCCACGCGGATCACCTCTTCACCAGATCTTAGGCGGCGCCATTGATCTAGAGGGACTATCGAATAATCGTTCGCGGTTCACTCTTTTGAATGCTAAGCGATTCCGAATGCGATCGGCGGACGGCGCCGAATTCACCGTTTCTCCGACGGCGCCTTCCAGCTGCAATGGAGGCTCACACTTATATGGCACTTCTCTCAACCCAGATAACTGTCAGAGATGTCATAGTTTTGGAAATCCAAGCGGTACGTCTTCGGACTGGTATTATGTAGTGAGCGTGCAGTGCAGTCCTTTTGTCTTGCTTCGACCTTTGCATTCTACCTATGGCATGAGGTTGCAATGCATAATCGTATTGCATTTCACCACTGCTCTTAGGTCTTTTTTCGCATGTTCAGGCTTACTCGTTCATTGCTAGTAATCTTTACGTCGGATTGTCGGGTGTGCAGTTACCGTATGCAATTTTGATGATGGTGTTGACTTGTTTAAACTCGAAACCTGAATTTCTACTTATTATTATTCCAAATACTTGCGCCGATCTTGTTCGTTTGTGCATTCTCTTCAGTCACATACATGCTGCCAGTAGCGGATTCGGACACATGATCACTTGAAGTGAATTGTTTGTCAACGTCTGACCGATTGGTGAGCTTAACGTCACAACGGTAGGATTAGCCTCACTTTCAGCTTCTTTCGTGAAAATGAATGGGCGACCGCTCTCGATCAATGACAGCGGCTTTAATGAGCTGGGGAATCTGAGGCCATTGATTGTGTAGGAGCACTGTGAATGGCCCATCTGAGTTGGTTCGATGACCAGTGTTCAACAAATGCTTCAGGACCACTGAGGTAACTTAGTTCCTCGAATCAGCTGATTAGTCCTTCATATCTGTTTGCAAAGCCATTTCGGTTGCGTCACTTTCTTCCGGTGTACGTGTGTTGATTTCCAATCCTACACCTGCATCACATTACATTCTCATTGTACACGTTAGCTACAGGTGGAAAACACCTCAGCCATTGTGCCGCAATACAAAAGACAAGAAAAGGAAAACAAACAGTGGCACGCCGGCTGAGTCCCCAGTAACGGATGGACATCGTTCCGTAGAACTAACAGCTGGCTATCGTGCCGTAAAAAGAGTTATACTATGCCTAACGGGTGAGATCCTGATTGGAGGGGGTTGGACAAAGGAACTCACAACACAAACGCCATTGGGGCCGGCTCCAAGTCATATCATCAAGTGTGTCCAACCAAACGTGTTCACCGTCCTTAGGACCCCAGCTAGGCAATCGGGATGCACCAACCGACGTCAACTTCGAAGTGAGGGTTTTCATCTCTCTCGACCAAGTCATTGCTTGGCCTCCCCTCCTCTTCCAACCGCACCCTCAACGCGCAAACAATGTACGTCGCGGAAGTGGGTGTGCTGGCATGCACAACACGTGGCCCAACCATCGGAGCCTGGTGAGTGATATAATAGTGCTGAGCGGTTCACTCGCTCTTTCTGCAACAAATACGCGACGCCGAACACGCTCATTGCTCACGCGGTGCTCCCACCGGACATGAGCTAAGCTGCGAAGGCAGCGATGATCGCATATGACGAGCCTCTTTATGTCTGTCGACCTGATGGGCTAGGTTTCACAACCATATAGGAGAGTTGAACGGACGGCTGCGTTGTAAACTCTGCCCTTCATGGCGAGAGTCATATCGCGTCTGCGCCACAGGTGGCGGAGATTGGCAAAAGCACCTCGAGCTTTTGCTGTACGGTTCGTAACCCCATCTTCAATCCCACGAGTGCTAATATAGCTGCCCAGGTACTTGAATTCCTGAACGACTTCTAACGGATCACCACCAAGCTTTAACGCATGGTTGGGTCCCTGCCAATCTTGGAGAAATACTTTACACTTTACACCTGACTACGGCTTAATTCACAAAATGTCGTTCTTGGCTGATCACCCGGCAAAAGAGCACAAAGAACTAAACCAGGAAATTTAGCCTGTCGCTTATCTGCGGTCTCTTTTACCGGTACCTCAAGATGATCGCAATGCTGCAATGCACTTTTTAATGGTTCGGGGCGCATTCCGAAGACGGGTGCCACCCCAGATTGTTTTTCACGAACTATTCATATGATTTCACAATTGTTCGCCAACAGGTCCCTTTTGCCTTAACTTATCCACACATACTAGTTTTCCACACGGTGAGACCTCTATCTTGGCATCATGAGGCTCCACAAATTAGATCCCCCTACGATACCACTACCACTACGATCAAGTTGAATAGAACAAGGGAAATGGACAGCCATGGTGAACCTCTCTGGTTTCCCACCTAGTGCCCGATACTTAACAGATATCAAGAATCCACCTACTATCAGTACTATGAACATTCGCCCTTACAATCTTCAATTGCTATGCGGACATGGCTGCTGTGTAGAGAAGTCGTAACATTGGAGACCAACCACTATCTTCTGCAATGATAGAAACATGCATACCATATCCCAGTTAGCTTGCAAGTTAAATAAATAGATGGTATCTTCCTCTGTGATTCGAGGTGGTCTGATCAATGTGTACAACAGCATCGCAAAAAATAATCAATTTGTTCACGCTTTTTACGATGGATCCAAAACTGGTATTAAAGTAATTGGCAGGATTAAGATATTAAAGAAATTAACAGACCAGCAACAATAAGATGTGCAGATGTCCAGTTAAAGTAATACGGCCACTCGTGGAGCCGTTCCCAGGGGATCTGCTTCCATGCAAGGTATTCCCTCGAAAGGTTTCACCTGCACTTCCATGCTATACCTGGCCGCGTGCCGGTGTGGCATGGTACCATATGAGCTATCACATTTTTATCATATGTTGCGTTCTTTTTTAGGGCTGCTTTTATACATATATTATAAGCGATGAAGCCTCAGCCCAGTCCGTCATGCGGACCATTCAATTATGGCACTTTTGTATACACCAGTCCATTTGTGGCAATGTGCCTTGCTAGGTAAATTCTTTTATAATCTTGAAACTATAATCCGTCACCACAGGAGATCAGCCCAGTCGCGGCCAACAATGAAATAAGGAAGAATGTAGAAAAGAAGAATTATGTGAAAGAGGTATTATATCGTTACTGTAAAAAATAGGCAGGTATGTTTTTTACATCAGCGTAAAACTGGATCGAGCCGATCATACGATCAAATTGTGTGGCGTGACAGCCGGAGACAGTAACTGTACGGGTTGTCCATAGGCAAAAGTCACATAGGGAATGCGTTATTGCGATCACTGAATTCCAGTATATGTTTCTGGACTGTTAACTCCAGAAAAGAAGGGGAAATGATTAGCACTGCAGAACAAATGTAGCAAAGCGGATCGCAGAGCAATATTACCTATTAATCAGTTTGTGGGGGAAATTACGAAAATACTTCCTGACACCACACCAGTAAATAATTTTGCTCTCAGTTTTAAACAGAAGACAGTTGGTATAAATTAAGTTTGAAAGAAGTAAAACAGCATAGGAGGTAGCATTAAAGAATCGCATAAGAAGCGGTTTGTAGTAGCTCATCCTAGGTGATCATGTTTAGTGCATTCGAGTTCAGATGGTCTACTTCCGTCCTCCATCACCCAGTGAAATAAGCTGCTGGGTGGTTGGTGTAAGCTGCTCACAGTCATGGGTTCAATCCCCAGCAGAGTACCGAGAGAATGCGCGCTACTGACGAGCGGAACGATCGTCTTGTGCCTTTCCGGATTGGGATTATACTGTGGTGGATTATAGGTAGATACTACTGCGCCGGGTATAAGTAGTGTGGTGGTGCAAGATGATACACCAACAGCGAGCCCTGCCGACTTCCCCAAAGTTGAAGATGACATCAGGATTACAGTTCTATGCGCACGAGAAGTGAACACAGAGGCAAGCACCAGTTAGGGAACACTCCATGGAGATCACGCAGATGAGCGGACGCCTCCAAGGTATGGACGAACACACCTAGTGTAAGCCACTTTAGCAATAAACAATTACCGCGTGCCCCTTGGGTTCTAACAATACTAATCTGACTTGTGAACAGTTGGGATGAACAAGTAAACTCGTCACTGGTTCACCAAGTACAACGCACTTTAAAATGTTCTTTTATGTCTTGGCAACTTTTAAGAAACCATCATCGTGTTCGAACTTGCGTTTGAACTTGGGGTGAATGTTGCATTGGTTTGGCGCCTACCGCATAGTGAATATATGTTTCGACCATAGATTCGCACTGTGTATGCGTCCCTTCGGTAACCACGTACTCACCTACTGCGCACGCCACTCACCTAACATCGTTGTTTGTTTGTTTTTTACTTTCCCATTTAGCGCACGAATTTTATCACCATTATCTTTTTGTCCTCCTAGTTCATCCTTTAAGACAACTTTTGAACTTACTTACTTACTTACTTCGTTTTTTTTCCAAACAGATGTGAGTGGTTGGTGGCAAAGCTGTGACCGTTTGCAACGTCTACTGTCCAAAGCGGCTCCATCCATTCAAGGTGTCAGTCTGCCCCGCCCCTCTCCTCGACATTCGCAAGTTGTCGCCGCTGACACAGTCCCTATTCCTTTGAGGCCATTTTTGGACCTGAATCGACCAGACAAGATTGGTGAGTCGTTGTACTCTGCCCTGTTATCTTCTTGCTGACGTTACTTGATCTCAATGTTACCCATAACACACCTCTCTTGTCAGCATGGCTAAATGCGTCGTATTCAGTATGCGCCATACGTTAATAGATTCTCACAAAAATTGGCTACTTGAACCCGCACAGGGAGCCGTAGTTGCTTTCCACTTCACGAACGCACGCACGCATACACACACACACACACACATACTCGATAGACATGCACAAAGAGACCACAGTTGTTCCGCGGTCTGCCTATGTCCGCAATTCTTCCAACCCCCGCCCCCGTTTGGAGTGAATTTGTATAACACTACTCGTTTACTACAGCTTCCAAATTCTTTTGGTACAGCGTGCTCTATGTCAACTGTTTATGACATACCGGCTTTCGTCTGCTTGTTGAATTTGACAACTGACAAACGTTATTGCATCGAATGCAGGCTCGCTGATTTAATCGCCCACCTCAGATTAAGGAGGTGCAAGGGTAATTACTTCATTGCTGTGGGCTCCGAATGCGAACGAATCTCCGGGCTAAGAATGATGTATGCGGTACTAAATACTAAGCCAGCGACACAGTCCTCATCATTGTACAGATTAACTTGAGGTGGAAAACACCTCAGCTAATGTGCCGCAATACATAAAAGAAATAGAACAACATGCAGCGGATGCATGCCAGCTGAGCTACCGGTAACGGTTAGCCTGGTGACAGAGGTGCGACGTACCAAACCCTGCTCGCATTTGATGCACAATCATTGATTCTATTACCGAATCCTCTACAAATGACAGAAAGCACATTACCGGATAGCTGAACCGCGTGGAAAGCGAATTTCGCTACACTGATCGCGTTAGATGAATATCCGAGATCATATCAACTAGCGATGATCAGGTACTGCATCGGGGAAGATGCGAGAGGGATATTAGAAGTCTGAAACTTCTACGATTATGGCCAAGAACCGGATCTTTCAGAAATAATCGAGAGATTTGGTGATTTTTTAAAAACTGATCAAACCTTTTGGCTCGCTACTGCCGATCGTCTAACGTTAGCTCACTTAAGCTTGAAATTCGGCAAATCAAGCAAGAGATTTAAATAAATAACAGGCGGGATCGCGTAGTGCTTGAAAGGATTATTGCGACACCGTCAATACAAGAACGATCAGTACAGTTCAGAGTTAATTCGATAGCCACCGTGAGTACACTGTTCGAGATAGACTGTACCGGAGTGCGGTTCAGTGAAACGCGGTGTTTCCACGAAGGGTGGAACAACTTGATAATACATCCGGAAGCAAAGGTTGTGGCGAACATTTTCAAGAAGGCAAAGAATCGGCTTATCAAACTCTGACAGACGCATGCGGATCCTTATGTAATGCTACTTGGCAAAAGTACCCCTGGAAAATTCGGCAGCAATCCGGTGCAGCTTCTATTCAAGCACAAACCACACCGAAAGCTCGCCGGCAGTGGAACAGGCTACGGAAACTGAAACACACGAATTACGAAAAAAAAGAAAAAAGGAAGCATGTGGTGGTAACATGCCCCACTTAGATGCCAGGTGTTTAGCCATCGATCGACCTAAACGGTTTTGGGCCAACGCTCTGAAAAATGGTCGATCGCTACAAGAGGCGAACTGAAGGATGGTACGCAGTCGATTTAGATCGACGTGAACGAAGCTCTAGCGCTGGCCGAAAATGAAATAGCAAGAATATGTGTTCTATATTTGTGAGTGGTTCTACTTGACGCGAGATATAATATGAGGTTGTGTTCTATGTGTGCGTTCTATTACTGATCTATTTCTGATCGAGGCCCAGACTTCCCATGGAATAGAACAAGCCTACGAGTAATGTATTTTTTGACCATGTTGGTACCACATATATGGAACAGACTGCACATGGAACAACGTCTTGTGGTCAGGTTTATTTATCACTTCTAGACAGTTTTGCAAGCTGTACAACAGTTCAATCCAGACATGGATGTGACTGTCTTTTATCGTCGTCCAGTCCAATTGCCTACTCGAAGCGCGTGTACTTGAGATGCATAATTGTGATACCAATCTGCTTGTGAAATATGTCAGACATTGCCGCATGCCCCCGCCACAAGACCGCCAACGAAATCACATCGCACGCCGACTAACCGATTGGGGCCACACGAAGTTCATCTGGGGGGTGGGAAGGTACATTGATTTTTCCTTTGAGAACTTAATTAATTATTTGAATCGCTTATTCATTTGTTCTCCGAGCTTGGCGGTTCTGTGGCAAACCTTTCACCACAATGCGAGGTGGCATCCTCAGTGCAGTGAGATGCGGCGTGCAATCTTACTGAATGAATCGTCTATCCGTGATCGCGACCTACAGGTGACTTTTGAAAGTGGCAGTCTCGGCTTTCGTCTTGTGACCTCTCTCCACTTTCCCCAAGACTAAACTCCGCGCCCGAGTTAAACCGCGTGACAAAATCTTCCCTATTTCTTTCTGTCGAAGTGCTTCGTACATTGAATCGATGTCGACGTGCATATTGATCGAGTTTCTCGTTGAGAATCAGGTTTCTCACTATTCATCCGTAACTGCTTAGTCAACACAAACACTTTGTATGTGTTTATTGAAAATCATCACAGAGTAGAAAATTTTACTTTGACAACATAGTTAGTTATTTGGATCGCTTCATTCTTTCCCCTTGACATCACGACTGTCATTCCATAGTCGTTAATTGCTTTTTAGTCTATAGTTCTGTGATATTGAAACACCAACACAATACTGCGTTACCGCGTTTGTCGTTGTTATTGATGGCGAGGAAGCTGGAGGATAATAACAGCACTACTTACAACAAACTGGCTGACTAAAATAATAATGATGCCGTGGTAATGCGATTATTTATAATACATGTTGCGAGTGATGTTCTCTGTAGCAATAAGAGCAACTCACAACATGACACTGGGTACCATAGAGCATTGAACCTGTTCTCTATCCACTGCCGGCCTGTAGCCTTAGGGATCACAGTCCACCTTGTAATCTGAGGGTGCTGGTTCGAGCCTACGTAGGGAACCGAGCCACTCTCGCAGTATCCTCAACCCCCGCGTGACTGTTGGTGGTTACGCGGCAGCGAAGCCTCGGTACTGTGTACCGGCGTGTTGTTGATACCGCTGTATCCACTGTCCGAGCAGATAGCCTTCTTGTAGATGAATTCTTGTTCTACAACGCACATAACATACTAGATATGGCTCACAATTAGGGTTGTAACTCGCGGCGTCATAGTAAATCTATTGTCCAGCTAAGTAAACTGAAACATGAAAGATAGGCTGATACACATTATGTCTTCGAATCGTTTAAGTGTCTGTGAATGTGGCGTTTTCCAGTACACGTAATCGTATTGGCAAGTGTTAATGCTGGAACTATTGATAGTAATGACGCCGGTTAGCCTGCAGTAGTGATGAGAGACATCAGCTGCACTCTGATGCATCATCTTCGCTGCCACCCACGACCATCACCAGTCTCGTGAATGCCGGGGATACCTCTAGAAGTCCGTCGCACTCCTACGCAGGCGAGAACCGATGACCGTCCGATCACATGTCAGACACCTTAACTACTCGGTCAGCAGCCACCTTGCAACAGTACTGATAACCACGGATCATTGTTTTCGTATAGACTGCATCGGGGTAGTTCCCTATCTTACCGCGAGTTTTAGCTCTAACACAGGCTCTGTTGAGAGCAGAAAGAATGTTTTGGGAGCACTGCACGCTGTTATTATGGCTCTGTTGTTCCTGTCAGAACTGAAACTACTGACACTGCGTAGCATCACATGAGCCACAAAAGCACATGACAGTGATTCCTTAACTTGTTGTTAGTGGGCATAGACAAAGGCCATTGACATGCCTCATAAGTTGTATAGTTGTGCCCAAATGAACACTGACTTCTGAAATTGAGAAACCCACAACTCCCATGCCCCGTAGAATCAGTGAATTTATACTTCATTGCGTTGCGGTTGTGCAGAGCGATCGAGGCTTTGCCGCTTGTCTTATACACTCTTCGTATCTTTGAACGAGCATTCTTCGCTTGCACATGCTTATCTGTTGTTCCAAATAAGAAGATCAGAAGACCTAGCTTGTGAGATGGCGTCACCAGTTCTTACATTCTTATCCATCGCAAACATGCAACCGTGTTAGGTAATCATACGCAATGTCATGCGAGATTGTAGTTGGCCGAGCGTTTGTGCTGCCAGGTTAGGCTTAGAGTCAGTTAGCTTGAGTACACGGTACTGATCGTTCACAATCGATAGCGTTGACCACCAGCAACCTCGGTATATGGGGCCGCTGACGGCGCATTAACACGATGAACGACTCATCCTGATTGACTCGGTAGCCGGTAGTCAGCAAGTACTTTGGGACTGCCGCGGTAGCTTGGTTTCCGATTCAACTTTCTGCATTCGTCACTTGTTTCCATGGTGTGCTGCTGTCAACGCTGTCGCCCACACAACGGTTTTATGCAAATGACTCATATATAAAAGCATTATTCTCTCGACGCTGAACTTTACCTCTTGCAATCGAGTCCCAGTCCCACATCTCCGGCTACACATTGGTACGACGCATTGCGAACAGACAATTGAAATTTATCTGCTTCAGCCACGGTCCCAGTGACCACAGTGAACTGACTGACATTCACCTCGAAACGAATCGTGGTCCCATCCGAGACTGCATGTCGCGATCCATTCATCTGCTAACTCTCTCAGCCTAAACAACAACAGATTCATCTGCATTTCCCACACTCCACTTCTCGCCCTTCGGCGTCCGTCCAACTCCATATCTCGTCCTCTGTTCGAAATTTGTCATTTTGTTCCTACTTCACACACACACAAACACACACTATACACGTTAGCTAGAGGTGAGAAACACCTCAGCTACTGTGCTGCAATACCGAAAAGAAAAAAGGGAATAAAGTGCAATAGGTGCAAGCCAGCTGAGCTACGCTAACGGATGAGTATCGTTCCGGTATGCTACCTGCCGGCTACTATGCAACAGAAAAAATACTTCACTATGCAAATTATAAAATGCTAGATAGTGAGATCGTGGTTGAAGGGGGAGGCTAAGAGAGATGGGGTGGGACAAAGAAACTCACCGCACGAACGCCAAATCAACAAATGTATCCAGCCAAACTTGCTCATCGTCTTTCGCCTCCCAACCAGGGAACCGAGACGCTCCAACCGAGGCCAGCTTCTAAGTGGGGGCCTTCATTCCTCTCGACCAAGTCATCGCTTGGCCACCCCTCCTGTTCTTCCATCCACACCCGCGGCGCGCAAATAACTTATGTCGCCGGAGTCGGTGGACTGGCATGCGTAATACGTGGCCGAGCCATCGGAGCCTGTTGCGTGAAACAACGGGACTGAGCGGTTCATTTTCTTTTTCTGTGCCGTAAACAAGTCTTCGAACACGCTCGTTACTCACGCGGTGTTCCCACCAGGTGTGAACTGAATTGTAATGGCATCGGTGGTTACACGTAAATAGCCTCTTTATGTCCGCTGCTTTAAGCGGCCAGGTTGCACAACCGTACAGTAGGATCAAACGTACCGTTGCATTGAACACTGTACACTTCAGGGCGAGATTGATGTCGAGTCGGCGCCATAAGTGCCGAAGGTTAGCAAAAGCGTCTCAAGCTTTTGCTATACGGCTCGTGATCTCATCTTCAATCCCACGGGCGCTTATGCAACTTCCCAGGTAGTTGCATTTTTGAAGGACTTCTAGTTGATCACCACCAAGGGTCAGCGAAGGAGGCGGTCCAGGCTAATCTTGGAGGAACGCTTTGCACTTCATTGATGCAAAGCAAAGCCCGAATCGGCTGACAGCCAGTGCTGATCTGTCCAGTGTAGCTTGGCACGTCTGGGAGCTGTCACAGATTAGGGCAGTATCATCAGCATACTCTAAGTCAAGAAGTCTTTCTCCTGGGAGCAGATCCACACCTTCCAAGTCGTGTCCTGTAAACGCGATTTCCATGACTTCGTCAACAGCGAAGTTGACGAGGTAAGGTGACAGCGGGCATCCTTGTCGCGCACCTCTGGAGATATTTAAGAGGGACGACAGCCTACTGTAAGCCCTCACTCTGCCCGTGTTACGCGCGTGTAATGAGTTGAAACTAGAAGGTCGAAACCTAGCAAAGCAAGGTGGGGGAAGGCCAAAAATTGGGGTTTGAAAGCAGGGGATAAAAGTGCAGTTGGAACGGGACGGTAAGAGTGAAAAAGTGCAAGAAGGGGAATAAGAAGATGAGAAGGCTTGTGCAATGGCATCCAAACCCCTATCCACCCTTCTCGAGGCAGCAGATAGGGCACCGTTGATTATCCTCTGCGGTGGTCAGGGCATCATAAATTTGTTTGAAGAGAGATTCATTGTATTGCCTGGGCAGGGTACTGTCAGGTTGTCCAGGTCTAGACAGGAGAACGGTTAGGGTTCTCAACCAAAGCTTTTGGTTCAAAAACCTTACTGGAAGGCAGCGGGTTTGG
The DNA here is from genome assembly GCA_944474145.2 of Dicrocoelium dendriticum. Classification (NCBI taxonomy): domain Eukaryota; kingdom Metazoa; phylum Platyhelminthes; class Trematoda; order Plagiorchiida; family Dicrocoeliidae; genus Dicrocoelium; species Dicrocoelium dendriticum. Next base: position 2,319,096 of record OX104070.1, read on the forward strand.
CGACGGGCTACAAGGAGTCCGTTTCAAGGAATAAGGTGCCACCCTCATTTCAACCCCCCAACCTGGAGGACCAGGAGGCTGAGTTTGTCTGGCCTCTAACCATTGACCAATTTGGTATGAGTGGCTCTGACGGTGCAAAAAGAGCACCACCCAGGTTAGCTCAATGGATCGCTGTGGCACACAAACCATCACACCACGGTAAGGTCAAGCGTTATTGCGATGGTCTTGCTAATTCAGCAGATGTTGATTCTTGTTACTTTAACATTCCATTTAAACTACTCTGCCCCATCCGGATCAGTGTGAACATCGTTTACCTGGATCACTTACCTACCCTTGTCATCCCCGCTCTCCTTTGATAATCGTGTTCAAAAGAGGAAGGTATCCTGCGCGTAACTCACTGCTCCCCCATCCTCTATCGTTTCCTCTCCAAATGATATCACTCTTGTACTTGACATCTGTTTCTTTTCTTTGCGCAACTTCGCCTTAAATTTGATCAAGTACCTCCACATACTCCCCCGCCAATTTTCTTTTTCTTCATCCCTCGTTTTTCCATTGTCTGTAACCCTCTCCTGTTGTCCTCTGTCCTCTGCATGCTCTGACGGAGCACCCAAGTGTATTCTCCGCTCGACACCTGAAATTATTCAACTTGTTATGCCCCTACTGTTTCTTGATACGAGACGTCGGACGTTCGTGCACGTCAACCAAATTAAGTATCAGCCGCATCTAAATTACACTGCTTGTGTGAGCCTACATCGTATTCATAAACAGCATGACTCTCAAGTAGTCTTCTCGTGATTACACTCAATCTATTATCTTGCAAACACTTGTGATTCAAGTGTCCAGTTGTTAATCCACTCAACAAGTAACGGCGTGTTTGTGAAAGTTAGATGAAAATGCCCCTACCGCATTACCCCAGAGTAATATGCGCCAAATCCGTACCATTATCGTCTGCGAAAGCATGATGGTAGTATATTTGTGGCCGACCAGTAGACGATGTTGAGTTTTTGTGGAGGTTCGTCGCAACTAGACTCATACAGACAGCCACCACACATCTAGGAAGGCGCTAGACGGCCGTTTCGTTGCTCTCGGAACCAACGTTATCCTCTGCACGTTCATAGCATGCATGACAGTAGAGGATGGGCCGCGCTATATCACAGTTAGATGTCCATCATGGTGGTCCACCGTCGTCTCCCATAGCTCAGTGACATAAGTCGCTGCCTCGCAAGAGTAAGGTCGTGGGTTCAAATCTGGCAGGATTCGGTGGGTGCGCGCTACTGGCAAGTCCCAATAGGACGGAACGGCCGTCTGGCGCATTCCTGGATGTGCGGTGGCTGTCTGCCTGTGTCTAACTGCGACGAATCTACACAAAAACCTAGTAAACCCCTACTACTTACAAATAAGCAGTAGTCGCCTTAGCAGCTTACATGCCACCTCGATTGGTGGCGGCTTGCAAAGGAACTCGTTGCTCTGGGGGCCAGCCCTGTCCTCTGCACATTCATAACATGCAAGACAGTGGAGGATGAGCCGCGCTCTATTGCAGTTAAAAGTCAATCAGGGTGCTTCACCGTCGTCACCCATGGCTCAGCGGCATAAGTCGCTGACTCATAAAGGTAAGGTCATGGGTTCGTATCCGGTATGATCCGACAGATGCGCTTTATTGACGAGTCCCATTAGGACGTAACGGCTGTCTATCGCTTTCCTGGATATGTGGTGACTCTGCGACGAATCTTCCCAAAAACCGTATATATCGCCCTACTACTCACTAATAAACGATGTTGTGGCTGATGGAGCAAAATCTGTTCCCCATAACCATTCTACATGCCTCCGCAGTTCCTCCATGTTATCATTTGCATTCGTTAGTGCTGCGTCCACGTAGATGCATCGTGAGTGCGCATAAGGCTATTGATACCACAGAATGCACATCGTACCTGCATCCGGACGCCTCGGGATCAATCTATTTAATCGAAAGATATTGATAGCTAGTTTCGTATAAACTTTCGAGGTACGCAGAAGGGTACCACGTGCACGTGCCAATTTTTTCTTTTGTTGATCTCGTTCCCCTTGTCTATCTATCCCTCATCACAAATTCTTTCTGTTGTTAACTATACTTAACTCGTCCTTCAGACAAAATATCTCATTTCGTATCGATTCCTTCAAGGTTCGCATCTTGTGCCACATTCGCTAACATACAGCACTCACTTCTCCCTATTAAACTAGATATGTGTGTGTCCAAACATCACGCAGTCCAACAGTATCTCAATTGCTCTTCGACTATCTCCTAGGATTCTCGTCCTGATGGTGTTGCCGAATGCGGTTGATTCTTCTCGCCTTCTGAGGATGGAGTTCCTGCGGTCTGCCTTGTACGTGGTTTGCGATTTTGCAAGACCTGACTCGCACCCAACACCAGTTTCGTGCTTACCGTTGTCTGCTAGTCAGACTGTCTGTTTAGATTGCGATACAAGGCTGATTATAATGTTAAGAATGCAAGCCTTTAGGGAATCATCTCACTGACACAGCCTTCTCTTACAGTTTAGGATATGGCGCGCAATCGAAACCACTGGAAAATCTGTGTGCCTGTTTGTTTAGATTCAGGTGCTTAACGCCTAACACTTTAAAAAAATATGAAAAAATGGCGTGTGAACGTATAACAAAAAAGCTTCCGTTCTTCTTGCGACACAGTAGCTGGAGTGTGTTGCTCACATTCAACCAATGTGCCTCAATGATGATGCCGCGGTGGTTCTACTTGTCGTCTGTGGCATTCCATGGTTTTGTTTGGATCTCTGTTTATTTATTGGACCGTTACTTTCACTATCATCTTCCACCAATGCTAAGAACCTAACTTAGAGTATTCAGGTTCCACATTCGATCCCTATTCTCCCATTCCTAAGAATTCTCTTCGTCATCGTGCCTCGGTGATAGTGGGTCATCAAGCCAACTTACCGAGGTACTATTGCCCTTTGTTTTTTGATGATGATGACTGAGCCAGTGGTTCTACGAGCACTCTTATCGCACTAACTCTCACTGGGGAACGATGCAGATGAACCGAATTATCACCATTGTACCATGAGGCGTGCGTTAGCCCTCATTTGTTAGCACAGTTTCGGCGGACTGAATTTAATCTTCTCATTTCTATGCTATTTGGATATACTTCTCCATTGGTCGAAGGTTCTGTGCGAAAATGTTTGTTCTCGACTGTGCGACGCACGCATGCACAGGCATGATCATGTTAAGAGTACAAAAAGTGATCAGTTAGTGTAAAATGGAGCAATAGGATTGTCACATATGTTGATATATGGATGTATGTATGTATGCACGTAGGCGTGTTTAGCCGTGTTTATGGGATTTGTAAATGCTTTTCTGCACTTTTGCTCGTGTCGGCAGTGCTAAAGGGATGCTTGATGTCTGTAACCTTCAAGCGGTTATCCGGATAAGCAAAGGGGTGACTTCAATTGATGGCGAGTCACAACCGCCACGTCACAGTGTTGTTGAACAGACGTTTGTGGATTTTTATAGGGAGAACGCTTGCCAGGCGAAAACCCACCACTTCTTGGAACACTGCCGCCGAACTATTTGCTGGAGCGGGGTAAACGCGAACCACCCAGCTGGCACCACGCGGAAGTTGTTCGGCTAGCCAGCCAAACTTCTTCCAAAACTTCTCTTTCCTCTTGTTCTACTACTTGAACTTTATCATCATCTTGGTGACCGGACTCGCGCGACTTCATTGTTCGGATCGGTATTGTTTAAATGAATGGAAAATAACTACGTAAATTTCAGAAACAAAATCAAAAACACGATGCCTCAAGCAATCAATAGACGGTATTCTGTGTGGAATCTGGAAGGTACTATGTTTGTGGATCTGATGACCGGAGTTGATTAGATGGTTAGTAATTGCGCCGTTATTTGCCTTCTGTTCGTAGTTGAAGACCCAACTTAGGAGATGCTCCTGGATTATCTAACCTAAATACCTAGTCGTGCGTCCAACTTGTGCGTTCAGAAAAGTAGGGTACACACATTGCAGCTGCCGTGGCGGCCCATCAGACAGGAAGGAAGTAACTGCACTCCGCATCACCGTCTGATTTCAATTATCCTATTGGATATTTAGCATCATAATCGCAGGTTAAATTATCTAATTAATTGATTTCTTGTTATATGGACAATTACAATAAACCTTATCTATCCGCAAATTGATCTATCAGACTGAGGATGAATTAATCCAGAACAATTGTGTACTTGTGGCTGCATGTTTTTCCTTCCCTTTCTGAGCTTTACGTAATGAACGAAAAACAAGTTGTCTCTAACCGACCAATCAGTGCTTGCCAGCCAACGCCCTAGAGCTTGTTGCAACCTACCGCTGGCAGTGGGAACGAAGCAACCGCTCTTAGCTGGCTCTATGCAATCAAAACGTATTAGTTAGGAGGAAGGTAAACACTCTTGTAACTGATATATTTGCACAACGCATCGATGATGTATTTTAGACTAAATCAATGCGGTTGAAAGGTGGACGAACACTCAAGCGAATCTGTGCAGATAGCCAAGAGGAATTACACAGCCTTCGGGTAAGCAATGACAACGCGGATGCCACAGGGCCGTAGTGGCATAGAAAAGTCAAATGACCACATTTTTATTCCTTCTCACGGCGTCATCCCCTTTGTTGAATCTATAGTGTGACCGGTCGGGGTCATGCAAAACGTGCAAAAACTTGACTGATTTATCCATGATATAAATTTCCATATCAACCACGCTGTAGTCTCGCGCACATGATCTACTTTTAGTAGTCCCGGAATCAAGGTGTTTCTGATTTCCGTCTCTTACGTGCAGGCCTTCCCTATCTACTCCATCATTTTCACTTTTCTGTTTCTTTTTCATTGTGTTTTCCTTCGCCCTATCGCCTTGTTCATTTTTGTAGTCATTGTGAATCAGAGCCACTTGTTCCTTTGCGTCATTGTTGATTTGCTGGATTAATCGAACATGTGGTTGATGGCGGCAACCGTGATGCGAGCCGTTTGCAATTTTCGTCTTCTCCTTACAACTCCGTCCGTACTACCACGAGGGTGGATCAAAAAGTTCTCAGTCCGACTTAGAAAGAAGCTAGCCACTCAAGTCCCCGCTTGTCATGTTTCACTATAATCTCCCATAAATTGAATGCACTTGGTCCAACACTGTTCAAGCATTACTATCCTCTTGTGAATAAGGGTCGAAGACTGTCCCTGTGCAAAATAGCTCCACAGTATTGACAAATCTGTGACCCCGGAGGTGGGATTTTACTTTGCAGGTCAGAAACAACTCTGATGGGGCTGTGTGTGGCAAATCAATACCACAAATGCCTGCTGCTGATATGGCCACTAAGGAAGTGTGAAGAAGTGTCTATCCCGCAACGGAAGAACATCTGCTGCGAGTTTTCCTCCTCATTTTTCTTCGACTGATTGTTTCATTTGGCTTCATTCTGTGGTCTAATATTCGCCTATGATAGTCTGATCCCTCAGCAAGCGGTCTATCATGATTATACCTCCGTTTTTTCAGAAGACAGATGCCATCACCGTTTCCTCGAGAGTAACTTTTTTGGGGGAAGGAGCAATGTGCTCCTATTGTTTACATTGAGTTTTTGCTTCTGGTTCTAATCGTCGAACCCAACTTTCATCCTAGGTGACCAATATTTTGCCTGAAATCTGTCCGATTTCTATAAACGAGTCAAAAGTTGCCTCGTATCTTCCAGTTTGTCCAATTTTTGATCGAATGCCAACGTTCTTCATGTTCCATCTTGCAGTCAACGCATAGTTGTAGCATTCGATAAGTGGCTCCTACGCGATCATTACATGTCGAAGATTTTGGGTGACCAGGACGTAGGCCAACGTCAATGCTCTTCCCGTTCATCGTGATATTCGCAACCACTTCTTTACATTCATTCATATGAATGAGAGTCTTCACCAAGTGGCTCAATCACATCAGAATCTATTTCCTTTGGCATTATATCTTTTTTCTGCGAGTATTTGATCACAGCTCGGCTTTCAAATTTGTCCATTTTTAGAAATTGCGCACCTTGAGTTATTTTCATAGAAATTAGAAGCCACGATTAAACTTTGCACAATAATCTGCCTCGATGGGGAATCGAACCCCGGACCCACGGATTACCGGTCCGCTGCTCTACCTAGAGTTAGTTCAGTGGATCATCACCTGCAAACAAATAAAGATTGAAACTTGAGACTTGGCACTAATACTTCCAGAATATAAGAATTTTTAAAACCCACATTTGTATAGCGTTGGATCGTGATTTGTCATCTGACTCGAACTTTGCTGCCAAACTTCACATCTTTTCCTGGTGCCCCTGCATTCTGCTTCGCTGCATGCCTACTGCAACACACCACATTAACTTCACTTCGCTTCCATCAGCTTGGTCACTGTCCAATCCTCATAGATTATTGATCATCTTATGGCATTAAGCTTTTTTCGAATCACCACGGTCTTCGACGAGTACATCTGATTAATGCACGATTATTCAACTTCTCTCCTCCACGTGCGGCACTTCCATCGCGACGCTGTTTAACTTTTGCCCTTGATTATTGTACAGGCATGACTCCCTTGATGATCGCTACGGAGGCAGGTAACAGCGGGCTGAACATGACGGTCGCTCTGGTTAACGCAGGATGCAATGTGGCCGTGACTGACAAGGTTGGCATGACCGCGCTGCATCACGCTTGCTATGTGGGTTCCCTCAACGTTGTTCGGTTCCTGTTGGAACGCGTGTTGCCTTGCACCGGTTCCAGCACTAATTTTGACTCCATGATGAAGGTCGCCAACACATCGGTACCTCCGAGCACCAATGGTGGTGGCGGTCGTGTGGTGATTCCGGAACTACTCGATTCACAGGTAACGTTGCTCTAACGTGCTTCCTCTATTATCCACCGTTCTGTACTGATGCTAAAGTCAACTGTATCATCTGACCGCGAAAAGGAATGAACGAAACCATTTTTGTACTAAGATGAAGCAGATATCCCTAGTAACATCTTCTGGTAAACTGTATGTTGCAGGCTGTTCATCTTTCCCCCTATTTCACTGTTGGTATTGACTTCAGAGAGGTTTAGAAACAATCAGTTGTTGTGCCCGAGAAATATATAAATACTATCCAAGCATTATACGCGGATAGCACGGGCAGAGTGAGGGCTTACGGCAAGCTGTCGCCACCATTCAATATCTCCAGCGGTGTGAGACTGGGATGCCCGCTGTCACCTTTCCTCTTCAACTTCGCTATTGATGAAGTCATGGAGATTTCATTGACAGGACATGACTTGGAAGGTGTGGAGCTACTCCCAGAAGAACGACTTCTTGACTTGGAGTATGCAGACGACATTGCCCTCATCTGTGACAGCTCCCAGACGTGCCAAGCCGCGCTGGACAGATTAGCATTGGCTGTCAACCGCTTCGGACTTTGCTTCGCACCATCGAAATGCAAAGCGTTCCTCCAAGATTGGCAGGGATCGCCTCCTGCGCTGACCGTTGGTGGAGATCAGCTAGAAGTCCTTCAAAAATTCAACTACCTGGGAAGTTTTCTCAGCACCCGTCGGATTGAGGATGAGATCACGAACCGTATAGCAAAAGCTCGAAGTGCTTTTGCTAACCTTCGCCACCTATGGCGGCGGCACGACATTACTCTCGCCCTGAAGGGTAGAGTGTACAATGCAGCGGTACGTTCGACCCTACTGTACGGTTGCGAAACCTGGCCCCTAAGATCGGCGGACATGAAGAGGCTAGTTACGTTCGACCATCGGTGCCTTCCCAGTTTGGCTCACATTTGGTGGGAACACCGGGTGAGGAACGAGCCTGTTCGACGCCTTGTTTACGGCCTAGGAAAAGGAAATGAACCGCTCAGCACCGTCATTTCACGCACCAAGCTCCGATGTCTGGGCCACGTGTTGCGCATGCCGGCCCACCGACTTGCGTTGTTTGCTCACCGGGGATGTGGATGGAAGAAGAGGAGCGGTGGCCAAGCGATGACTTGATCGAGAGGAATGAAGGCCCCACACCTCGGAGCTGGTCTCCGTTGGAGCGTCACGGCTCCGTGGTTGGGGTCCAAAAGACGGTGAACACGTTTGACTGGATACACTTGCTGGCATGGCAAGGAGCCGACCTCAGTGGCGTTTGTGCTGTGAGTTTCTTTGTCGCTCCCTTACCTTTTAGCCTCCTTTCCACCTACGACCTCATTTCTTAGGGTAAAACATAATAATTTTTTCTTTTTGCCTAGTAGCCGGTTGGTAGCTTACCAGAACGATGCCTATCCGTTGCTGATAGCTCAGCTGACATGCAACTGTTGTATTTATTTTCCTTTTCCTTTATGTATTGTGGCACAGTAGCTGAGGTGTTTCCCACCCCTAGCTGACGTGTATAATGAATGAATGAATGATTTGGTGTGGTCGCTGTGCAACCTTTCGCTTTTGACAGAAAAGCTACTTCAGACCAGGTAGGTTATACGAACGGACAAAGCAATGCGTCTGAAATGAGCAGCACGTTTGAATTCTCAGCGGATATCGTGTTTCCTCTCTTATGCTTTCCGGCTGTGATAGTACTCGTCCTGAATGCTTATCTTGTTTTAACGCTTATTTGATGGAACAGCTTTGTTATGGCTGCTGCTGTGATAACTCCATTGCAACTTCATTAACTTGGTCGCATAATGCAATCTTCTGTATAAGGTATTAGCTACCATTATTGTTCATTTTATCTCATTCCTTTGTAGTTGTATCACTTTTTTCACTTGAAACTTATACTGACTGCGACGGACTTGCAGTCCTATGTATTAGTACACTAGGGTTAACAATGGACGATCGCTTGCCTAAATGTGCTGATTTGATACGTTTTGTGCCTCTGTCATTACTTCGCCCCCCCCATCCTCCAAGGACAAATACGGACGGACACCAATTTACTTGGCCGCTTGTCGAGGTCACACGGAGGTCGTCAACTACCTTCTGAGTCATTCAACAGATTTTCATATCCCGAACAAAGAGCACAAATCCCCACTGTATATCAGTGCTTATTTTGGATACCTGGAGATTGCAAATGCTTTGCTCCGTCATGGGGCTATGGTACGTGTCGTTCACATATGCATTCTCATCTATTTCATGTTTTTTGAAGGCCGCGGTGACTCACCACGCTATTAATTGATGCACACTGCCTACCTTGTGTCTTTGTTTTCTCGTTTTCCGTCAAATCCCTCTACCTTTACATCATGGTGTACGCTGGAACCGACCGAGAATGTATTCTTTCGGAAGGTTTAGTATACAAATCGATTTTTGCTTAGGACTGTACCGCGCAACTACCTGGTCTGAGAAAGTTTTTGCTTCCAGAGCGAAACGCCGCAACAATGCAACCTTATATAAAACCGATTTGTGCTATACACCTTCCGAAGATTTTCCTCTTGCCTCCACTTTATTGCTGCACCCCAAGTAATTGTAAAGGATTTGCGCCTAGGTTTTGCTCCTTGCTTGAAACCTTGCACGGAGATGCCTGTGCGCTTATTGACTGGATTACTTACTATTGCCCGGATTCCTCCCAGTTCATGGTCACCTGCTCAGCTGGTTATCTGTTTACGAGCGAACTTGTCATCTTGTGCATTGTTCTGTTCGCACACTTCAGCAGAGTTCACCTGGACGTGGTCTCAACCTTTAATTGAGAGCTTGTCAAGTGACACGATCATGACCGCGTCAACATGTTCCGCAAACATCCCCACCGGTAACAACGTTTAGGCGTTTTCTTCTTGGTGCGTATGCTTGTTTTATCACTGGTTGCGTTCGTATGAATTATGACGCACAATCCCAGTGTTGGATCGCTATCTACTTGTACTACATCTGAAACTTCTCGATGGTGCATCGGAACGGGGCTGCTTCCTTTCTCCTGACTTTACTCTGCAGCTGGTAGTGGTATGTGGAGCTAGACTTCGGTCCTGAATTGTAGCCTTTCCTAGCAGATGTGCCTTCGCCGCTGGACCTATGCTAACGACGCTAGTCCAGACAGTTGGAAGTGTCTCATAGATTCTCCGGCCATAGTTCAATAGTACCAGATTGCAGCGTTTGCATGAAGTCCCTATTCTCCCGGTCTGCGTATCACCGTTTTCGACGGCATGCTAACGAAACTTCCACACAAATTGCTTGTGTGCATCGCGGATACCTTTTTCTGGTCATCCCGTCATTTTTCCATCGTTTTTGATGACATTCCGGCTGAGTGTAGTTTCAGCTAATTATCTTTTACCTACTGAACAAGAAGAATTACTGTATCTTCTCGTCTGCGAGAGACTGAACCCGAGACGGCCAGATTACAATGTACAGAGGCCTGATGCTCATGCACGCGGTTTTCAGGTGTTATTTGTCAGGTGTTTTCTAAGTGGGATTCCAAACGGGCAGATGACAGCGCCCGAAATCGGTGTGCCAGGTTGCAGTTTGTCTATTGTGAGTTTGCGTTTTTCAGCCACGATCCGGCTTACAGAAGCACGTTTTAATTTTCGTCCTCCGGTTGGCCAAAGCAGCTGGGCCAATCTCCTGATAAATGTGTAAATAGAGCAGGGAAATTAGGTTAAACGAGGGAAAATAGAACAAATGAGTGCAGTAGCAAAATGCGAAGTCGTAAGACTAGACGTAAATTTTTAGATGTTAAGCAGAATATAATGCAACTAGATAAAGCAATTTTTTAAGTATACACAAGAAAGTCAGTATGCCATTCATTTAGTAAATCAGTGTGTATGACCTTAGAGGGTGACCGAACGAATTGGACTACCAGCCTAAAGAGCTTTCTAGGGCGAAAAATGGGAAAACATTAAAAACAAACAAGTCAAACGCAGCAAACAGATAGTGCTCTACCTTATAATGGCAAAATAAATGCGTTGTCCTTGACAGTTTGCAAGTAACAAAAAGCTGCGAATAACGCCCTACCTTAATTTTCGCTAAAATTGCGGTTTTGCTTTCCAAGCGAACCACAGAAAGAATAAAGAAAAACATGAAACACAATGCGGATAGATAGATTCTAGGTAACAAGACGCATCTAATAAGCCGGGGCACAGCACAGTAGTAACGATGTTTGCGACGTGCAACCGGGAAGACCGACAAATCTGGTTTTTCGTTCTTATGTAATTGAAAGCAAATTAACGCGTCTAACTTCGTGATCATGCTTAACGATCCATGCGGGACCTTACGTAAACGCAGTATCTGTGACCTCGCCTCAATTAGTCCATGGCAAGATGAGCCTTTCCAACATTATTTTGAGGATACTGAGACTTTTCGAAATGCAATGAAGGAGAAATCTACTTTTTTATACCTTCAAGTGGTCGAGAGTACAGTGCTGGGCAACATAAGCCTTGACCACATGGAGACAGCAGGCCAGCTTTATATTCATTTGGCCAATATGAGCTCATCTGTCAGTAGACTAATGTTCTTTCATATCTTACGCAATTCAAGCGGCTTTCTTCTCTTGCTGTTGCTCACCAGGTCGATCAAACTGATTCACATCGTAAGACTCCGCTGTATGTGGCCACTTATCACGGGCGATCGGAGATAGTCGATTTACTTTTGGCCGCCGGTGCCAACGTGAACGCAACAGACAAAAACGGCAAAACTCCGCTGTACATCGCAGTGTTGCATGGACATCTGGCTTTGGCCCGCAAACTCTTAAACTCGGGCGCTTCCGTCAACCGGGTGGATCGCGAAGGCCTTGGTCCGTTGCACATGGCCGTCAAATTTCCCAAACTTGACATTCCTATGGTGAAACTGCTGTTGAACCACGGCTGTGATCCGGTGAATTTGGCCAGTTTCACACGCTGGCTTCTGATGCACGGTATCATTCCGCCAGAATGCATTCATGGGGACGATGAATTGGCTCGTTGGCTCCATTGGGAAGAGTGCAATGTGCGTTCGTTGAAACGACTGTGCCGTGTGGCCATTCAACGTGCCTTGGGCAACACCGACTCGATGCGAGTGAAACTTCGGCGTTTGCCGCTACCGGAGCATTTGTTATCTTACGTCTCAATGAAGGAACTGTGATAATTCCATTCTTTTTTTGCTTTATTCTCTTCGTCTGTCATATTTCCCCCCAATCGTGATCGATTCTTTTTGTCTTCTCTATTTCCTGCGCATCTTAGACCTGTTTTCGTTTCGGCGATTTACTGCATTTGTAGGCTATCTATCTACTGCCTCTTTAATCCGAGTGTTCGTCGTATTCCTCCGGCTTTCGTTCAGAACTCCAGTTTTAGCTTACGGCTTGACGCAAATGGACATATTTGTGTACATGAGGATAACACCATCCATTTTTACCTCTCCGCACTGCTGTTTTAATTTATATCTATGGGAATGTATTTATCCAACTTTTCTGAAACCCGTTTTCGTCAATTCTCTCCAGACATTTACACTATCTGATAAGAATTTTCAGAAAACTTGCTTTTTTATCTCCCTGTCAAACAACTTGACGATTCAGCTGACTTCACTTGTTACTGCATTTATTCTCCTCTTGTACATCTGTGGCGCCTGTGTCTTTTTTAATTTCTCTTGAACAAATACTGATTCCAACAGAATCGACTTTTTCTTTCGCTCTGTCTTCTCCCTGTTGTGTACTATTGGGAATTTGTGACTGCGATACTTTGAAGTCACCTACCAGCAGATGTTTGTCTGATTTCATCTCTCCTAACTAAGTGGTGATCGCGTAGACACTTTCGCAACACTCACTGCGATCACTGATGGGCTTGCGCATGTGATTGGCGACATCTGTCTTCGGACTTACATGTCACTGAAAATGTGACCAGACTCAGAACACCACTTGCGCCTAGAATGAACAGGGGTAGCGTGCCACCAGTCTGCCACAGGAAAATTCCAACGAAAATAAGGTTGGCGGCATCCGGTTTCGAATTTCCCTGTCACTGTAGCCAGCCACAGGACGTCTGCGCCTATACAGAGGGACCAATCGTGGCTTGCGCTGCATCACCGACAGCTCCAACCCCATATCTAGTGTAAACCCGAAGAAATAAGACCGGGAGGCATGCGGATGGGAGCCACGTTTCATCAACGGAACCGGCCCACCCTCCTTCACAGGCAAACACAAGCACGCTGTATTTGGGAATCAAGCGCACACAAGACGGTGGCTGGACCGTAGTCCGCTCCATACTGAGTGCATGGAACCATCCTCCCAGCCTAGCACGACCACAAGGACCGTGCACTCCGTCCCCTCCAGCAACGACCAACTGTCTCCTGGAGCCAGTATGAAAGAGGTAGTGGGTAATAGACAGGTAGGCACCTTGTCAACATGCACATCAAGCGCAGCCACAGTGGGGATATCAAGCAACAGCCAATCACTTGAAAGATAACAAATAAAATAAATTGAGTAATGCATAAGGAAACGGTGACATAAACCTTAAATTAGTGAGCATATGAAATAAGTTGTCTACAAACGAATCCGAAATAAGTTCACGAGGTCGGAAAGTATATTTTATGGAAATGCTACAGACACGAAAATGTTATCGAACTACAATTGGCTTAAGCGACGTATGCAAGTTTATAGAAGAGAGTATAGGTAGGCATTTATATGAGAAAGAGAGGTATTAGGACAAAATTGAAAACCCACCTGAAAATGAGGTGCATTCGTTTATATAAGCATATAATGCCCCCTATCCTGTCATCAGCAATACTTCTGTATTTGGTTGAATAGCTGGCTACCTGTGGTATGGTTTAATATACGTATAAATAGGCGCACACAATGGAAGTGCTTCGGTAGTGCTCATCTCCTGAGTGGCTTCGTCCTCCTTTGACTCATCATATGGGTTGGAACTGAGGGCCTAACGGTTAACGACTAATTCCCTGATCACTAAATCACTGAGATGCGTGAACAACGCTTGCACATCGGTATGGGATTCAAGATTGGGTTTGGATTACCCACCGTGTGGTTGCATTGCGACACGCAATCTCCTTGGAGGCTTTGAGGTAGATCTATCACCATGACCGTATCCGAAGGTGGTGTTTCAATCTCGACCTTTTCAACACAAGTTGTTATGTGGAAGCAACTAAGTGATTCGGTGAGTGCGCGCTACTCGCACGTCTAAATAGGACCAAACCGTCGTCTAGTGCAATCGGTTCTTTCTTATCGTGAGGAAGGACGCTAATTACGGTCTTAGTGTCCACCAAGTAGCGAACTCCTGTTTATCGATCAGTGACCAAGAAAAGGCGACTGTGGCAGCCAGCAACATCCGTTGCCTATACCTGCGGACCATCCCGTTTGCCTGCGTCTGGCATTTGAGGGAACAGGGCGGACGACAAGATCTGGCCTGATGACCAAATCACTCATGGTACCAGCAACAGGGTGATCTAAGCGTAGGTTTCCTAGATGATCTGGGATCAGTTCGATTGCTATACCAATTTCGGCCTTTGGATCCGGACGGTGTTAAGTCCTTTAGCCAATTGGTAAGCGCCCCTACTTGCGCTATTTTTTCTGCAACCTCTTTACTGGAAGTAGACCAGATCTGAGAAATTTTTTGCCTTGGATTCCCACAATACGGTCCGCAATGTCGGCGAGCTGAGAAAGTGGTGCATACAGGGGGTTATGTATGTCACGTTGCAGACGATGAAGTCACGTCTCTTTAAGAAAAGGGTTACCAACAGGGAGAGGCTTCGCGTGAGTCTGCATCTTGTGCAGGAATCGAAAAGATTTCCGATTGCCTAGCTCGGTTTCGTTAAGTAACTGGTTAGTACGAGCGCTTGATGTTACGCCGATTCACTTTGAGACGGCTGCCTTTAGCTCTTTGTAATTCTTCTTGTATTCCGGAAGTTCTACAATGTCGTTGAGATCATCGATGATTTTAGAGGAAGCGCTGCGACAATACAGTGGAATTTGGCACTTTCAGACCTAACGTCACGCACCGAAAAAGTGGATTCAAACTGAGTAAGCCAGGACTTAGGATTAGTCTCTCGGAAACTGTCTTCGTCAGAATCTGGGTGAATAACTCATAGCGAAAATTTTCTGAGCTTGCAACTTTGAAACTGATAAGTGAGGAAATTAAATATTGCAGGGGTAGAAGAGATATAAAGATGGATCTGTGAAGAGAAATTAGTAACAAACTCACCAATTTTTGTGGCTTCGCCAGTTATAGCTCGCTGATCTTGCGCTATATATCCGATTCGCGGCTGAACGACCAACAGAGACACGGTACGAAAATAAGCTTGAAGACGGTCGTTAAAGTGGCTGAAGCTTAAACCAGTACATCAAAAGAGAGCTAGTTAATGAAAATATGGATGGATAGTAAGTCTTAGCTTGTGAGACTAGCCGCCATCCTCTGCATAGTTCGTAACTAGCATGGCAGTGAAAGATGAGCCGGGCTATATCATGCTCAACTGTCAATCACGCAGGTCCGCGGCTGTCTTGGTGAACTGGCACTAGCTGCTGGCATCCGGAAGTTATGGGGGCGGAACCCGGCAAGGGCACGCTGGAAGGCGCACCACTGACGAGATTCTGAAGATCGAAACGCCGATGTATGGTCCTTTTCTAGACTAGCTTAGGCCTGCTGACTGGGCGAGACCATGATGAACTAGCTGAATTACACCACAATTCTCACTGCTCATCAGTAGACTATGGATGTGTCGAGTGCGAAGGTGAGCGCCAGTCAGCATTTCGCATCCGATTGGTCGCAAAGCGAATGCCCGCATGTTGCTTGGGACTCAAGCAAACAGGAGCAAAATCCAGACAACCAAACTACCTAATTCCCTAATACATAGGAGAATTATAATTTGTGAATATTTTAGAATAATTTACACACACATTCACACGGGGGAATTTCCAGGTCGTTACAAACCTTTTTATAAGTCAACTTGCCTTTTACAGAAATGAAACATCGTCCAAAAATTGTCGGCTTATATTCGGTAATTGCCGAGGTCCGAGAGCAGTTCATCTGACAAATGAACAAACTGAGCTACCCACGTTTACTTCTGTATCAAGGTCCAGCTACGAAATTTATGTATGGTAGACTAAGAGAAATTCCAGGAAAAGCCTATAGACTTGATGAGTTGGCTAATATTGAGTTGTCTCCCCAGGTCTACTAAAGACAGTTCATTCAGTCCTTCGAGTGAGTGAGTAATGGTAATATTTCGTAAGGGATCAGTAGGTCTACAAGGTGGACCCAGTGTGGAAGCAGTAGACGCACTCGGAAGAATAGAAACAAACGGTCGAGGCCGTAATTCTCCGAAGAGTAAGTTTGATAATCGAGCGATTTTTCGATTGATATTACGCTCTCAAACCAGCGCTTCCAACGTGGGTCGGTCAGTAGGACTACATTTGACTGGTGCCGAATAATCATGTATCGCCGTCTACGAGGTGACCTCATCCTGGCGTTCCAGATTTGGAAAAACCCCGGTCACTCTTGCCGCCACCTCATGAAGCTTAGGCGCAACGCGGAATTAAGTGGTCATAAATTGAAACTTGTCACCCAATACAGTCAGTTTGAGTGCCGCCGGAATTATTTTTCCCTTCGAGTTTGTCAACCGTGGAACGCTCTTTCGACTTTCATCATTTCCGTGCCCACGCTACCCATTTTTAAAGTTCGCTTGACGGTGCTTTACACCATTTATCTTACTTTGTCAGTTTTCTATTCATTGAGTGACGACAAGATGCAGACAAACATTGTGCTCACCAACCCTACGAAATCGGGTTAGACGGATATACCTATGTGTTAACGTGGATAATATGTTAAGTCCACAGATGCGCTTTTTTACTTTTGTTTAACAGACTGAGACTGTATTTAAGAGTAAGTAGAAAGGTTTCTGTACAACTCTATCGAATTACGAAAAATCAAAATTTACTTGTGAATTATCAGCAGTTGTGTCTGGTCCGCTAATCGTTTATCCTTGTTCGGTTAGAAATTTGTACTGGTGTCATTATTTTCAGGCATACAATGTCTTCTTTTGGCACTGTATGTGCATCGTTTCACAAAAGCCCGGGTTTCCAAAATAATCGTTGATACGGGTTTTAAAACACTTCACAGAATCGACCTCTATTAATCCTTCAGGTAGTGTATTCCATAAGTTTACGGTTCTTCGTTCGATACAAAGCTGATGTGATACTTTGTTCATGCTGGGGACCCTGAGTTTGTAACGGTGTCCTCAGGTGTTACAGGGTTCCCGCAGGTGAAATATTGGCCGCAGTATGGGGAAGTGATTTAAGTGTAGTACTCGATGGGCCATAATAAGGTCAATTCATACTCGGCTATAGGATAGTGTGTAGAGTCCGAGCCTTTCACAACGGTTTTCATACGGAAGCTTTCGTAGGGTCGATATCATTCTAGTTGCGATATGCTGTATTTTCTCCAGCTTTTCAGTTTCCCATTGGGTTATCGGATGGTAAGCTGGGGCACCGTATTCAACCAAGTAGAGGAGGTGAAGTAGTACTTTATTATCCCAGCGAACTACACATCGATCTCATCGATGACCCAGAGATTCAGATTGTCGATGCGCTTTGGTGTCGTCTTCAACTTAGCCGTGCGGACACATGTTTGTTGGGTGTGGTGTATCGCCGTCCGTCGGCTACTTTATAAATGGACAACCGCCTAGCCTCCACAATGAAGACCATTTTCTCGCAGTCGTACAGCCACATTCTCCTAGTTGGCGACTTCAATATTCACACCATAGAAACCCCAGCCTGTATCAACGAACACTTCAAAATGAAAGTACAGGAGATAATCAGTGGGCTACCACTCTACAATCACATCACATCTCCCACAATATTCAGGACAGGAAACAAACCGGGTGTCCTGGATCTCGTATTCACCAATGAAGAGCTTATGATCGAAACGGTATCGATAGAGAGTCCTTTAGGCCGTAGCGACCATGCAACCCTTATGTTCAAGTACATCTGTTATGCAGAGTATTCCTCAGAAAACACCGAGGAATGCCAGCTCATTACCGATTCCGGCGCTCTAGTCAAACTGATAAATGATACAAACTGGGCATTTCCAGCAGAACGATCCCCCGATATCGCCTGGTCTGAATTTGCTCACCAGTTTAACACGTTAGTAACCAGTGCTTCTAGAAAAAGACCTTCGCGAGCGAAGACAGTGAAATCATTCATACGCAGCAGGACACGCAAGTGTATCGTCACGAGGAATTTACTCTGGTGAAGATACAAGGAGTCACCGAGTGCCGAAACATGGGAAGCCAACACTATCCAAAGGAATCACTGCGTAAACCTGGTACGCGAAGATAAAATGCAGCACCAACAGAATCTAGCTGAGAAATTTCTTTCAAACCCCAAGCTCGTGTACAGATACGTTAACAAGTTCCGCAAAGTACAGCGAGGAATTCCTGCTTTACACACATTGTGTGGACTTGCACAAAACGCAACCGAGGCGGCCAACGCCCTATGTCAACAATTCGCCCCGAACTTCCAGAGTACGACATCGCCGCATACACTGTTCCCAATCGTTGTACCACCACCAGGACTCATCCACATCACCTTTACGACTGCGGATGTCATGAAAAGGCTAATTGCCCTGCGCGAGCATACCTCTCCCAGTGTTGATAATATTCGTCCAAAAGCGTTGAAAATGGCTGCAGTAAACCTGGCAGACCCACTCTGCAAGTTCTTCCAACGATGCCTCGATGAGATGCGGGTGCCAACAATGTGGAAGCAAGGCATCGTCACTCCCATCCATAAGGGGGAAGTCGTACAGATCCGGCCAACTATCGCCCGATAACACTACTTCCGGTGCTCTCCAAAATCATGGAAGCGATTGTCGCCGAAGCTCTGATGAACTTCTTGGAAGAACGAAATATCATAGCACAAGAGCAACATGGGTTTCGCAAGAACCGATCTTGCACTTCAAACTTGCTGCTTGCCAGATCTAGTTGGACTGAGAACGTTGACAGCGGCGTAGGTGTTGACGCAGTATATCTGGATTTCTCAAAGGCTTTCGACCGTCTGAACCACCGTATCCACCTCACAAGCTGCAGTGTTGTGGAATTGGAGACCCAATCCTCGGTTGGATAGCTAACTTCTTGCTTCAACGACATCTGAATGTAAGAGTTCGCGGCGTCATCTCTGACCCGATCGACGTTAAGTGCGGAGTGCCCCAGGGCTCAGTACTTGGTCCACGACTATTCCTGATTTACATAAACGATCTCGCGACAGTAATCAACTCCAACTCCTTACTCTTCGCTGATGATCTCAAGATATGGCGAGCCATTAGAACAACCAGCGACAATGCAGCACTTCAGGATGATCTGGACAGGGTCTACGAATGGTCGACGCAGAACCTGCTTCAGTTCAGTGCTACAAAGTGCAAGGTGTTGAGCATACGCCATAAAACCACTTGTGAATACAGACTGGGGGATCAAATATTGCAGCGCACAACAACGGAATGCGACCTATGCGTGATAGTGCAGGAAGATCTGGGCTGTTCCCGTCAGGCCGAGAAAGCCTCCAGAAAAGCTAACCAAAACCTTGGCCTTTTGCGGAGGGCATTCGGGCGCTTCGATCCTTCCATCTTTTCTCATATGCTGAACGCCTACACTCGGCCTCATTCTGAGTACGCCATCCACGCTTGGCAGCCACGGCAGAAGCAAGACCTTACCGCTCTTGAACTACCACAACGAAGGGCGACCAGGAACGTAAAGGGCCTGTTTCATCTCCCTTACCGATTGAGGCTGAAAACCCTCGGGGTCTACAGTGGACAATATCGATGCCTGCGTGGCGACTTGATAATGACTTATATGATCCTGAGGAATCAAAACCATTGTTGTCGTCACCTACTAAAGCTAAATAGCAATACAACACTCAGAGGACACCATCTAAAGCTGGCCACACAATACAGCCGGTTGGAATGCCGCCGGAATTTCTTTTCCCTTCGTGTGTGCCCACACTGGAACGCTCTTCCCACATACGTTGTTTCTTCCCCCACGCTATCGCTATTCAAAAGGCGTCTGGATGATTTGCTTATCCACCTACATTACGCTATATAATCAGAGATGTCCACGTTGAACAAACGCGAAAAAAACGGTGCTCATTCTCAGCTTTTGTGCTTCACTATTTACACACTGCTGTTGTGGAATATAGTTTCGGATATATTACAACTGCATTCCTCAATTTACCCCAGTCCAAGAAAGCGGCGCACGAGTAAGCGTTGGTCGTTTCTCTTGTTCTTAAGACCTGTCTTACCCATATTACTTCCCATATTACTCTACAGTAACAATTCAGTACATATTCTACAACGTTTCTATGAATAAGGGGCACTTGAATTCACTAGATGCTTAAATTGACGATTTACACTTATGTTTACTTTCACTTCAACCATCCTACGGGACTTGTAAAGCAATCGCTTTTTTACCTGTAATATATCATTGTTCATTGTTCAAGGATTGGTCTAATGAGCGAGATGAATAGACGAGGGACGATTTCTTTGGACCATGTGGAGAAACTGCGTCTTAATGCCCAAAGCATACGAAGTCCCGCACGGTACAATTTCCCTGTATTTTCTAGTGATCTCAAATCATGTCGTGAGAGAACTCCTAAGTCTCTGACAGATGTGTTGGGATGGAGCAACTAGCCGTCCAAGGTGTATGATCGAGTGGCTGGGCGTCTGGTGATACTGATGAACTCCGACTTGCTTGCGTTAAGAGGGAGTTGCATTTCAGTGGACCACGTTGACAGTCGCTCTAAGTCATGCTGGAGGCGAGCGCAGTCGTCCTGGTTCTCAATGATCCTCCAGCTTTTCAAATCATCTGCAAACATGGCACATGGTGACTGGAGCTGCTGCGGAAGATCGTTGATATGAATAAGAAATAATACTGGCCCAAGTACAGTCCCTTGAGGCACGCCACTGGTCGATGGGAACCAGTCTGTCAGATAGTCATTGACCTGTACTCTAAACCTTCGTCCCACAATAAACTTGTATCCACCGAAGTAACGTGCCACCGATTCCATATGTCCTCAGTTTACGAAGGAGTACCTCGTGGTTCACTCTGTCAAACGCCTTACTAAGTCGATGTAGATCACGTCAACATCCTTCTGTTCATTGAGAGCTCGAACCCACTGGTGGTTTGCGTACATCAAGTTGGTGATGCAGGATCGCCCTTTCGTAAAGCCGTGTTGCGCTGGCGTCAATACGTCCATCGATTCGAAGAACGACAGCAGACACTTTTTCACAATCTTCTCGAGAACTTTGGATATACCGAAGTCAAACAGATCGGTCTATAGTTCTCTATTTTACTCGGATCACCACCCTTGGGAAGCGGTTTAACCATCGAGCATTTCCATTCGTTCGGGACGGATCCTTCAGAGAGCGATTTATTGGAAAGGTTTGTCACAGATGGTGAGATGATAATCGATAGGGACTTGAGTATTAATGGGTGAAGTCCGTCTGGTCCGGGGGGCTTCGCACCATTGAGGTTGACGAGTAGCTGATGTACTTCGACTGCATCACATTGTAGGTTGTCGAGCAAGACTTGCGCAACCTGTGCCGGTACTGGAACAGCCGCCGTTTTACTGGAAAATACAGTGAGGAAGTGCGTAGCCAGGACGTCCGCGCGCTCCGCGCTTGAAATGAGTGTCTTCCCGTCTAAGCTCTCTAAGACCGGTAGGTCGTCTCCAGGTTTCAGTTGACGTTTCAAGTAGGCAAATATTCGCTTGGGTGCAGTTGCGGCCGAGGATGCTAGCTCCTCTTCGAACTGCCGGCGTTTCTTGATCTTTGCGGCGTTACATAAGTTACGCTGTTTCTTGTACACCGCGTAATCTTCATCACAACACGAGCTGATGTATCTATCCCAAAGTTTACGACGTCGTCGCGCTAACTGTCTGTATTCCGTATCAAACCAATGCGGTTTGACAGGTCCGATTTTTGGATACTTAAGGGGAACGAACCGAGTACAGGGCGAGTTAAGCTTCCCCTTTATTAATGACCACCACGCCTCAAGTGACGCATCATGTGGTAGTGTCCAATCAGTCTGACTTGCGGCTTGGACGAGTCCGTTGAAGTCCGTCTTCCAATAGTTGAATGTCGGCTTCTGTTGATTGTAATATGGTAACGACAGTTCTAAGCATGCTACAATAGAGCAGTGGTCACTGTTCGCCAGAGGTTCGATGACTCTGATCTCTGTTAGCTTCTGCTCGCAGCTCGTAAACATTAGGTCCAGACAAGATGCCGAGTACGGAGTTACGCGCGTCGGTTGGATGACATGTTGCGTTGCCCCGATTTCAATAGTCATTTTAGCGAATTGAGCCTCAACGTTGCCATGACCGGGAAGAAGTCGAACATCTGGTCAAATTATCTTAGGTAAATTTAGATCCCCCATCAGTAAGAACTGAGGGCGGCTCATGTGCTTCTGTACATGTGGTATCCAATCGCAGCAGCGGTTTAATGGGCTCCGATAGATAACCCCCACTATTAGTTCTGCGCGCCTGAGGCGGATTGTGCACCACAATTGCTCGCATAAACTATCCTCGCTCCGATAGGTACTGATAAGTTTGCCAGATAGTGACGATTTTATGTACAACAGAACACCACCGTGAGCCTTTGAATTTCGGTCGCATCGGAAACAAGAGTATCCTGACAACACGACTTCTTGGGGTATGACGTCGGAGTTCAGCCATGTCTCTACAAGTCCTAAAATGTCCGGCCGCTCCGAGACAACGAAGCGGCACAGTTCGTAACGTTTGTTCATTAGGCTGCACACGTTGGCGAATGCCACACAGAGGTCCTGGGAGGTACTGCGGGACGTGCCTGGAGGTTGAGCAACCGGTTGATACGGGTTCGTACACCCTTCTTGATCACCTGAAAATTTACAATTTGTAAGTCAGTCTCACCTTCCTCTGTACGGCGTTTGAGCTCAATGACCGCAGTCTTCAAACGATCCCTTTCTTCGGGTTCCAAGTCTCGGCGGATGTGAACTTTTATGCCTTTCAGCCTTGACAGACGAGACAGTATGAGCTGCGGTATATTGTGGTTTTGCAAAGGTGATTCTCAGAGGTTGACATGACTGGTTAGTTTTCTGGCCGTCGGATTAATTGTTTAATCGTCACACTGTCCTCGCCCACATCCAAGAGTCTATCGATGAGCCCCTGGAGGAACTCAACATCGTGATCATAACGTATCTGAGGGTTTTCATCTTTTGACTCCGATACGTGGAAGACCATGAGATTATGACGCCTAAGCGAAATCAGTGATGAACCTGTGGGAGCAGAACTAGAGGCGCTTAACTGATTGGATTGTTGCTTATCAGCAGGTGACGTCAGGACTCGATTACGTGGGCACTTGCGCTGTTGAGTGGTCCATGGATCCTCGGTGTTCAGAAGTTCACAGACAGGCTCTGAGAAATTCACGGACCCATCAGTGAAGCGGCGTTTCGTAGCTTCCGAGTCTGAGTCTTCCATCGGTGGGAAACACTGAACCTGGGGTTCGGCCGGGGTTGAAGACGCTGGTGGTGGTGCAGATCGCGGAGTGACAATAGAAGGCGAGGAGACAGAGGTACTTTGACGAGGGCGTTTGATCCCACGTGGTGAACGGTTTGTTTCTATCTGAAAGAGAGATTTTCCCGTAGTTGTTTGCGGTCGCTGCGTATTCTGATGTCTTGTACCGCGACATTTATCACATATAACTTGAAAAACCGATGAACTAACGTTATTCTCACAAACGGTCCCACGGGATTTGTCAAGCCTTGGCTATTGTTTTATCCGTATTATACCATTGTTCCTTCCTTCCAGGCAAAATCTATTGGCATTAAGCATATAAGGTTACATATTGATTTCTCCACAGAAAATTGTTGCGGTATATGGGAGCTCAACAGAGTCAGAGACATTGAACACAAAAACACTGTGAACTCCTGTTGGGTTTTTGGACAGTTTGAGCGAAATTCCTTGAACTTGCCATATGAAGGGAACTGTATATCTCATGGGCAGGTTTGTGAATTTGGGTAGATCCAGACTGAAGTTTGTGATGGTAGATTCAGTGAAATCCCGATCATGTCCCCCAGTTGATGACCTGTTTGTTAGCAGTGAATTAATTGTATATGGTCCTTTGTTGCCTTGGAAAGTCGTCTGGGTCGAGGGCAGTGTGGTGGGCTAGTCTAGCTCAACGTCGGTGTTCGGGAACAACTGCTTTACGTAACCTTTCCTAGGCTCATGGTGGCTGTTGTGGTTATTTTTAATAGCCGGAAAATCTGGTTACTTGTGTATGGATGACGTCGTTTACATGTGACCCCACAACACGGGTGTCAGTTGTACAGCTGGAGACGAGTTCAGCAGATGTTGTTGAGGCAAAAACCCTGGAGGGTAGTGGATCGGAAACCGGCTCTGTAAAGATGTTCTATCGGCGACTATTTTCAGGGTCTTGAAATTAATGTAGTCAACAATTACGCCTTGTTTGTTTCTAAACTCACTGGCCAAGAAAGTTAGATAGGATTAGGCAAAAATGGCCCTGGACTTTCTTGTTGACTCTGTACTAGCTATATTTCAAGCCTTAAGTAGCATATTCCCTAAGGCATCTGGCGGATTTTATCGGCGACGCATTCTGCCGACTACTTCTGCGGCGACCACGTCGATAAGCGCACTTGTGGGTAACATGTGCTTGTCATTTGCATCAAGATGATTATATACTCTAGTGCGCGGAGAACAGACAGATAGCTGTCGATCGATGACATTTTGATCTTCAGCTGGATAAGATCATCTTTACTTGTGAGTTGGTTACATGTTTCGGAATACTGGTAGCTCGGGTTGATGATTCAGTTGTTCATTTGTTCTCCGAACTTGGCGGTTTTAAATAAATAAGTAAATTGTGTATTCCTCGACGATGCGAGAATCTGTTCCCTAAAAGGAACAGATCAACTAATGGTACAAACCTTCCACAACATTTCATTAATACATTTTCAGAAAAAAAAACATGGGCGCAATTATACATTATGTAACACAGGGTAATCTGAGTCGTTCTGCTATTTTTCCCTGTCATTGAACCAGGATTCTTCATAATCACACGACTGATGTTGGGGCCGAGAAAAAAATGTAATGGAAGGGGCTGTTGTCCGAAATGTTGCGTATGTGTGTCAAAAATTCATTCAGGCATCATGGATACCGTTTTTGAATGCGTTATTTAGGGACTGTGATGCCCCAAACATATTAGTCACCTTTTGGACGGTTAAATACTTACTAATCGCAAGCTTGAAATTGCAAAGTTTAGAGCATGTTCTGATAGCACTTGGAAGTTTGTT
Organism: Dicrocoelium dendriticum; assembly: GCA_944474145.2. NCBI lineage: Eukaryota > Metazoa > Platyhelminthes > Trematoda > Plagiorchiida > Dicrocoeliidae > Dicrocoelium > Dicrocoelium dendriticum. The sequence continues at coordinate 2,344,289 of OX104070.1, forward strand.
CCAAATCTTTGAGTATTGGGTTAGAAAGAAACGTTCTCTGATTCTCGTAGTAAATTTTGGAATCATGAGCTTTACCTCTTTGTTACGTATTGGATCTCTGCTGTTTACAGTTATGTGAACATCGTTTTCAGGGCTGCGAATTTGACAACTTATAAATTCTGTACAGAAAACATAGGTTCAGCTTCATTACCCGAAGCCCAACTGGGTCAACTCCAAGTTTATCACATCGCTCTCTGTATGTCAACTTTGAGGGATATCCACATAGTTTTTTTCGGGAAACGTCTCTGGATCTTCTCAAGAGCGTGTTGGTCAGATTTCCGCAGATTAGACTGTACCATTGAACAGTATTCCATACACGGCAATACATGTTTTCTAAAGCGATATGCGAGATTCCGTAAGGTAAAAATAATGGCAGATATAACCGATAGTCCTCATGGCTTTCGAAACTTGAAAGTCACAGTGTTCAGAAAAGTTAAACGTGACTGAATATCGCACGCCCAAGTCGCGAATTGTCCTGCATTGCGAGATATAGGCACCTTGTAGTAATAAACTGTCTGGCGGTACTTGGCATTTGTACGACAAAATATTACACTTGTCCACAGCAAATGACATCCGCCACAATTGGCACCAGGAGTCAAGGGCAGATAGGTCATCCTGAATGAGACGTACGGCTTCCTGAGTATTTGCACGTGATTGTGAGTAGACAACTTTAATGTCATCAGCAACGATAAATGCAACGCCATTGCTTATTCTCTGGAATATGTCGCAATATAAATTAAAAGAAGAAGAGAACTAAGTATACTCCCTTGAATCACTCCACTAGTGATTGCTTTCGGTTTAGAAAAATTGCCTATGGGCACCACTTGCTCTCTACAAATTAGATATAAAGACAGCCAAGAGAACATCGGTTCTCCTATGTTTATAGACTTCAGTTTGTTTAGTAACCTTCTGTGAGGTACTCTATCAAAGGCATTTTGCATATCCAGGAACAGGATTACGACACTGTTTCCGTTGTCAATAGCAGTCGTTGTGTGGTTTAAAAAGTTGTCTGGTATTTTGCGCAGGATCGGCCTTGCAAGAATCCGTGTTGCGAATTGCTGATAACGTTAGCGTTATTCACGAATATAAATATTTTATCTTTCACTATCCTTTCCATTATTCTAGATACGATGAGTGTGTGGTTGATGGGACAACAGTTTTTAACCTCGTGGTCAGCGCCATTTTTATGTCGCGGGATAACGACTGAGGTTTTCCATTGAGTAGGGTATACTCCGTTGTTAAAAGAGTGTAAATATGTTTAGCAAAAGTAGAAGGAAGCCACTACTACTGCTTTTTATTAAACAAAGGGGATCCCATCAGGGCCTACGCACGTTGAGGAGTATAAGCGCGAGACTTCACCAGTGATTTTCACTATAGTGAATTCCACTGTGCATATACCTTCATTTTTATGCGGCATGATAAGTGTTGGTGTGTCTGATGATTCATTGAGCATTGATTCGGCAAAATAAGCACTGAAAGCTTCGCAGATATCAGCTGGTGCGTCGTAGTATGTTCCATCAGGCGTGGTGATAAAACTGCGATTGTCGCTGCAACGCTAACCCCGGGTACGTAATCGTTTGGCTAGCTCAGCTGTTTTGCTAGGGCCGTTCAGAGCTTTATACTCTTCTAGAATGAGCGTTTCGTCATGTTGATGCCTCTGTTCTTCGACGAGCTTCGACTGCTGTAATAATAGCGCAAAGTCAGCAGTTAACTTGAAGTTCTGCCGAATTTTATGGGGCTTTCGTGCTGCTTTCGACGCCTTGCGACCGGATTTATGTTTAGGTTGGTAAGCACATTTTAGTGGTACTGCTGAATCAATGCAGAAGCCAATTATGTTATAAAACACGTCCGTGGCATGTTGAGGACACGAAGAGAGAAAGAAGTTATCCCAATTCATCGAACGAACCAGGTTCTTGAAAGAGTCCCAGTTGACAGAACTGAACAGACGGTAATGCATTGTTTGCTGTACATCGGCCATGCGTAGTCTCAGGCGGCATTTGATCACGCGATGGTCGCTTCCCGGAAATTCACCAAGAACCTTAACACTGATTGCAGGTATGCCCAGTGAAAAAATGAAATCCAGAGTACTTTCACCTCTGATAGGTTGGGAGATATGTTGCTGCCAACCATTCATCTGGATACAGGAGATACGATTTTGGTATTTCAAAGAAGCGGTTCCCATGGGCCATGAAATCGAAGTCAGATTGAAATCACCTCCAATAATCTTATGTAAAAATGGTAGGCTAGCGTTGCATTCAAATACAAGCGTCAATAGCTCTAGGTCTTCTTGGCTGCGGCTTGGCGCGCTCTATATACATCCCATAAGCAACTGCTGCTGAGTAACTGATATCATAAGCCAGAGTGTTTCCTGAACATTGTTCAACACTTGGTTATCGAATGTTGCTGATGCGAGCGATTTTTTCAGATAAATTACACAGCCACCACCTCGATAACCAGGCTGATTTCTTATAAACTTGTTATACCCGAAAATGGTTAACTGAGTGTCAGACAGGCTAGCATGACACCAAGATTCAGTTATAAATTTTATGCCAGGATTATTCACCAAAACAAACGAGCGTAGTGTGTGGATCTTAGAGTAAAGAGAGAGTATGATTATCAAAAATACGGAGATAGACGTGATATGAGGAAGATTCTTTAGGTTTTGTTATAAACACGGGTTCCAAGCCGTATTCCTGGACATAGGTTAGAAATTGTTGAAAAAGTGGGCGTATTGCCAACGGTAAGAAATGATTTGGAGGTGACCACAGCGGAAGGGGTTGAGACTGAGTATGGCCCTCTGGAAAATGGTTCGAGGGAAAGAGTCCATGATTACTGCAATGGTCCTGTGGGAGCTGGTTAAATTGTGTCCTCTGCATCATGTCGCTAATAGGCTGTTGATTACGTAAATCATTGATAGGAGTCAGTGGGTTGCTGCTGTTTCTATCTATGGGTAAAATCCGCCTCCATGGACGTGCCTCGCATAGTCGAGAATAAAATATTTATTTATTTATTTACAAGGCTTCACTATACGCGGTGGAGGCACACTGCTGTCAATCCATACACCAACATCAACATAATCCATGTGGTGCGTTAATGGAATCGGGAAGTCATAATACCCAATTACACCGTGTGTAAGGTGCAAAAAGGCCGGCACGTCCTCCATAACTTTCTGACCAATGGATGTACGTCTATCCAAACAGAATGACAATGCAGAGTCGCCCAATGATGCTTGTGATAAATCTAGGTCAATGGTCCTTTTATCATCGATCAAGTTGACCGGATCCATCGATATTCTTGATGAGGTCAGACACTGTCCAGAGCAGTTCGAGGCTTGAGGTAGCAATTTTGCATGCATCTGAGATTTAGCTGGTAATGCAGTTGTTATTCGCTGATCCCCATTGTTGTCACTTCGCATACAGGAAAGCGCATTAGGAAACCCTGTCTGACTGCCAGAACTGATTATCCAAGAGGAAGTACCATGCAAATCACTAGTTTTGTAGATTGTAGCAGTTTTGGGCTTGGTCGGCTTATCATGCTTAGCGGTGAAACCATGGCATAGGGGAGGTCCTCCAGTAACCAATTTTGCATCTGACGTTGATCTTAGCTCCGAAGTGCGAGGATTACGTGTTCTACCAGACACAGCATCTAATACAATAAAGTGGCCCGCATCTTCATGTGATTTCTTGGTCATTTCAAAAATCACTTTATCATTCACCGTTTCGTTCTTATTTGCAGCAAGCGGGGTATTATATTCACATTTGTGTTGGCGACTAAGTTGAGCAATAGCAACTGGATGCGGGGCGCCCTATGGTTGTTGGATATTCTGTTTTACTTCAGACGTTCTCCTCATTATCTCTCGTTGTAGCGAGGTTTTGTCCTCCATACTTTCAGACCTTTGAAAGTCGTATTAAGCACAATGAGATTGCGCTTTTGAATGAATTGTTTAGCAATAAGTTCATTTTGAAACTTGAAAAGTATTGGACACGTGTAATGCACTACGTTTTTTCGTAGTCTGATGCAGCTGGACCAACAAGTTTGCATACCGCATGCAGTGAGAAGCACTTTCCAAACGGTTTTTAATGGTAAATTGTCTGGCACATTAAAAACCACTGCGTTGCGTGAACAGCGTACTCGATTGTGTACTTCGGTCGAAACGGAGTCTATCAGTACACTGCACTTCATGAGGTCCATTCTATCAATATTTGGGGGCGATTCAAATAAGACAGCTAGACTCTGCAAAGGTTGCAATACCGATGTGAGCACGTCGACCTTTGATGCAATTTCAGCTACTGATGGACATTTTACAGGTGTCTTTCTTAGGTCAGCACGTTGTCCAAGGGACTTTCCTACAGAGCCTACACTGCTTTGGGTATTTTCTTTATTTCTGCTTCCAGTCTTTGTGCGAAGTACCTTAGCTCGTTGTCTAAGACTGAACTAAAGTGGAAGAATCCTGGCCCATAATACTTTCTTTTCCTCATCGAGCGTGTCCTTACTGTAAACATGATAATGAAACCGAAGTAAGATACACTGAAGCAAAATCAAAGGAGCTTAGATAATGGGTGCCAAAGTTTGGTCCTTAACGGAAAATCCACGTCTAATAGAATGCTAGTAAAGATGTGGCAACTGCCAGAAACTGTGCGATTTAATTAGGAACAAAATGAACGCACCGCAGTGAACTATTTTAATCTCCGCCTCCGAGTTGCACACGCCGTTGCTTTGGAAACGCGATCTCGCCTCCAATTCCAAACATGTTGTTGTTGTCTCAGCTTTCCAATGACACGCCGGTTAGTAGTCGGGTCAGCACAGGCGTTACTTGTGACAGGTCACAAGCGGTTACAGGTGAATGCAAACAGGCTTTGGAACGAAGCACAGACTATCGATCTGGTCAGAGCGCTTCCTGGTGTGGCACTAGTGGTATGTGGCCGGTGGGTTGATTTGAAGTGGCAGCCTCAGTGACTGCGACACAGTCAAAAGATTAGCGGTAGATCCCTTATATTGCTGTCTGTATCTGCCGTACACAGCCATTGATAAAAGCAGTGGTGTAATTGTTAAAGAACCCTTAAGTTGGGCTTCCAAAATGGTCACAATTTGTGGTGTAGGATGCAAACCGAAAGAAATTCTTCGTGTAGACCTCTACAGAGAAAACGGAAAGTGTAAAAACCGGAGGGCGATAGTCGTCTGTAATGTATGGATTCGAACTACGCTCTGCGTTGGAAAGAGCACGTCGAGTCGGTTCGAATGAGCGTACCGTGACAACGCTGCAAGCAGATGGAGAGAGGATAGAGGGGAATAATCCAAATAACCCGAGAGCACGCACGTCACGCGTGTGTTGGATGACCAATTTCGCTTTCTCCGACCATGCCTGCGGAAGTACAACAATTAGTTTTACAACATTATCCAAAACAGCGAGGCTCAATAAATCAACTGAGGCAAAACTACATACAACAGTCCCACTGGTTCAGCTTACCAACTTACTCAATCCTTCATTTGTTCCCTGAGCTTGGTGGTTTTGTTGCAAACGTTTCATCACCATGCGAGGTGGCATCTTCAGTGCAGTGATATGCGGAGTGCAATCTCATTCAGTAAGAATGCACGCCGCATCTCACTGCACTGAGGATGCCGCCTCGCATGATGGTGAATCGTTTGCAATAAAACCGCCAAGCTCAGGGAACAAATGAAGGATTGAGTAAGTCTGTAAGCTGAACTGGTAGGACTGTTATACGTAGTTTTGCCTCAGTTGATTTATTGAGCCTCGCTGTTTTGGATAATGTTGTAATACAAACCGTTGTACTTCCGCAGGCATGGTCGAAGAGAGCGAAATTGGTTTAGATGGATATCTGGACTGTCTCTTTGAAATAACAAATAAAGAACTAAAGGTACCCCGTAGTTGAAGAGGCACTTCCTCTCCTGTTGTCAGTTCTCGTAGTACCTTGGCGCTGCAGTCGTAGAACTGTTTTTGAGTAATCCTCCGTTGCTTTATTTGCAACGAAACTTGACGCGAAAGCTCAAGCGATGCAGACATCAGAGTTCTTTTCTATCTGTAGCATATACCCTCTGTTAGGCTTCGACCAATAACCGAAAATAGGGCATTGCTGTTCTCCAAACGCATCAGACATAGATCCTATGCGCCAGCTCTGGCTTTTGATAGCAATTTCCTGACTTGTTCGTATACTGCTGGACATTACCAGTTGACTGGATTTGGTACGAGCTAGTGTGTTGCCATGTACAATACCTCTAGGTTGAGAACGCTTGGAAAGTAGCACTGGCACATTGTGGGAGACCAGATATTCCACTATCCCGTGCGGAAAACCAGATAATGATACCCTGTGCCAAATATTGTCCGACCGCTATGCCATTGATTGGTGATTTTGATTCAGCGTTCATGTGACCCAGCTAACTTTCGACCGCGTTGCCCTCCCTTTTTGGTGTGCAGTTGTTTTTGCCATTCACGCGAATAACCGTCTTCTTATTCAGCGTTTTTCTGATTTCGCCTCGGTGTAACAAATTGAAGACCTGACCTGACCTGACCACTAACGGTGAATTTAATTACCTTGTGGAGGAACCGGTAAAGGAGAATACCAAGTCAGTCAGGTTTACCTCACATATAAATTATCCTGATGCACCTTAGCGTCGGACGGCCGTAAATCCCGAGGTATGCCGAAATGTACGTGTACGTAGAGTCCGATCGTGAACCAAGCAGGCAGCGATGCGCACAATCACAACAATCCAGCGGCAACCAAGGAAGAACCACGGAAGGCGAGCTCGTAACCAAGTGTGTGTATAAAAAGTTAATTAAAACAAAGCTGTACAACAACTGCAGCGAAGTAGGTAAACGTGAAAATGCAAAATAAGCAAATTATTTACAATCGCTACAGTACTCCCCCCTAGAGCGTGCACTAAGAAAACGCTCGACAAGTGCCTACGGAACGTATTGAGCAAGCTTATGTGGAAAAGAAACAACACGACCAGAACGTGTGTGTTTGGAGCTGCGTGTAGTCGTAGGGCACGGAGGACTCAATGTACTAGCGTCAGTGTGTCGTTGGGTAGGGGGTAATGAGTCAGGGGCGGGGGCGGGGGTATGCTGAGGGGAGGAAACGGGGTCTTTACTATCGACTGTAGTTTCGACGTAAGCTGGCTTGAGTCGGTCGATGCTCACGGATTCTTTTGATCCATTCTTATTCAATACGAAATACTTCGGTTTCCGTGACAAAACCTGGTACGGGCCGTCGTAGGGCGGAGTTAAAGGTCTTCGGACGGCGTCGACGCGGATGAAAACAAACGGACACTTGTGTAAATCGGGGTGGACTTGTTGTTTACGTAGGTTAGGCCGCGTAGACGTTGGTCGAATGGATCGAAAATGCTGTTTGAGGCGTTCAGCGTACGAGAAGGGGTCTAGTTCGCCGGTGGTGCGAGAGTCCAGTACCATCTCCCCAGGTAGTCTGAGGGTCGTCCCGAACACGAGTTCTGCAGGGCAGCACCCAATGTCCTCTTTGATTGTATTGCGTATACCAAGGAGGATCGCAGGTAGACGCTCAGACCAGCGTGAGTCGGACGAAGTAGCCATGATGGCAGCTTTTAATTGTCGATGAAAACGCTCGACGAGGCCATTGGCAGCGGGGTGGTACGCGGTTGTTCTCATGTGAGTACAGCCTAATAAACGACTCAGATCGCGGAACAGTGTGGAACTGAACTGAGCCCCTCTGTCGGTAGTGATGGTGGATGGAACACCAAACAGCGAAATCCAAGATTCGACAAAAGCACGGGATACAGATTCGGTAGAGGTATCACGTAAGGGAACAGCTTGTGGCCAACGGGTAAAACGGTCAACACATGTTAGAAGATGAGTGAAACCGTTGGAAGGAGGTAAAGGGCCAACAATATCTATGTGCACGTGTCTAAAACGAGCGTCAGGGAGTGAAAATGTACCTGGGGTGGTGACTGTGTGACGATGCACTTTACTAGTTTGGCAACTAAGGCAATGTTTAGCCCACTGTCTAATGTCTGAACGCATATTGGGCCAGAGGAAGCGGTCGGTAATGAGTTTTACGGTGGAGCGGATACTAGGGTGTGAAAAACCGTGAAAATGATCAAAAATGGTTCGGCGAAATGATTGTGGGACAAACGGCCTAGGCTTACCGGTTGAAAGATCACAGTAAACTCTTATGTCAGAGTTAAGTACGGGCAGTTGGGTGACTTTCAATGAGGAGTTTGAACGAAGTTGAACGAGCTCAGGATCATCGTTTTGGGCGGCCGCTATTCTCTCCAAGTCGATGGGTGTCGATGACAGTTGATTCACATGAGCGCGGGACAATGCATCGGCAACAACGTTGTTAGGACCGTCGATATAACGAACATCAACACAAAACTGTGAAAGATAGTCCAGATGACGCGTTTCTCGGGGTGAGTAACGGTCTGAGGAAGAACGGAAGGCATACACCAGTGGCTTGTGATCTGTCAAGAGAATGAAACGACGTCCTTCTAAGAGGTGACGAAAATGTTTCACAGCCAAGTACATGGCGAGCAGTTCACGACCAAAGGTGCTGTACCTGACCTGAGCAGGTTGAAGCTTCCGTGAGAAAAAAGACAGTGGTTGAAATTCGTTATCAACTAACTGTTGCAAAACTGCACCGACAGCAGAACTTGAAGCATCCGTCTTAAGGACAAGTGTAGCGTCCTCCGTGGTGTTCAAGTGATGGAGAGAGGTGACCTCACTGAACTTCTGCTTGACGGCCGTGAAAGCGGCTTCAACTTCTGGGGTTATCGTAAACGTCTTTGAGTTTCCTTTCAATAAGTCGGTAAGCGGGTGAAGTAAATCAGCACAGTTGGGAATGAATCTGCCGTAGTAGTTGATCATACCGAGGAATCGGCGAAGGCTTCGGACAGATTGTGGCATCGGGTAGTCGAGGATTGCTTGAGATTTCTCCGGAAGGGGTTTAATACCTTCACCATCGATCTTGTGACCGAGAAATTCGACGGTTGGCTGACCAAATTTGCATTTATCCGGGTTGATGTTTATCCCGTGGTTTTCAAAGCGTTCGAAAACCATTCGGAGGTGTGATAAATGCTCGTCGGGTGTGGCGCTTGCGATCAAGACATCGTCAATGTAAACGTAGACGAAATCAAGGCCACGGAGGACCTGATCCATAAAGCGTTGGAAAGACTGTGCTGCGTTCCGGAGGCCGAAAGGCATACGAAGAAATTCGTAAAGGCCAAATGGGGTGATCACGGCAGTTTTTGCGATGTCTTCCTCCGCCATTGGAATTTGATGGTAAGCTCTGACAAGATCGAGTTTGGTAAAGATTGACTTTCCAGCTAGTCCAAGGGAGAAATCGTGGATATGTGGGATAGGATACCTATCCGGAACAGTGACGTTGTTAAGAGCACGGTAGTCACCGCATGGTCGCCAATCGCCTGACTTCTTAGACACCAGATGGAGAGGTGATGCCCAGCAGCTGTTTGAAGGACGAATAATGCCGAGATCAAGCATGTGTTGGAATTCCTTTTTAGCTGCCTGGAGTTTGTCAGGACGCAAGCGTCGAGCTTTAGCAGTTACAGGCGGACCGGTTGTAACGATGTGATGGCGTACATCGTGTTTGGGATCGGAAGTGTCGTTACTTGCTCGAATTAGGGACGGAAATTGTCGGAGCAAGGAAGAATACTGTGAGTCGTCAGGGATGAGGATGCGAAGCCCGAGAGAATTGACTGAGGCAAGTTTGCAGGGTGTGCTTAAAGACGTAGTATCGTCTCGCAATTTCCCACAACGTAGGTCGACCACAAGACCGAACTTGCTGAGGAAGTCGATTCCGATAATGGGCTTTTGCACATCGGCGATGGTAAAAAGGAAAGGGAAGTTACGCCGTAATCCGAGACTCAAAGTAAGTAATTTCTGGCCGTAGGTCGCGATTTTAGTCTGATTAGCTGCCGTAAGCATTGGACCCGCTGGTTGCAGGGGGCGTTTTTCCAGAGAACGGGGGAGAACGCTGACTTCTGCACCAGTATCAACCAAGAAGTGAAGTTTGGTTGTGGAGTCAAATACATACAACAGGCGACTAATAACCTGGCCAGCGACAGCCGCCGCCATTACTGGCTGGCCATGTGGTTTCCCGACGTAGGAGTTGAAAAGGCTTTGGGGTGTTTACACCCTGGACGGCACTTACGCGCTGCGTCTCCGAAGCGGTGGTGATAATAACAATAACGGTGAGACTTCCGTGTACGAGAGCTGCTAGACCGTCTGGATCGAGAAACGGATCGTCGCGAAGGAACGCGGTCGCGTCTGAGATGGGACAAGGTGAGCTCTAAGTTAGAAAGCCTCTCGCTGATTGTATCAAGTAGCGTGGTTCTGGAGGGGCTGCCTGAGCTATTCTCTGTGACGTGTGATACCGACGTTCTAATGAAGCGTTCGTGAACCTTATCGGCAGCTTCTGCCAGTTTGTCTAGCGGAAGATCGTCGGCAAGCACAGCTAAAATAGCCGTGGTATTCGCAGGAAGACAATTACTCCACAATTGGCGGAGAACGGAATCATCCAGTGCGGAAGAACCGACGAGGGAACGCATGTGTCGGAGTAACTGAGATGGCGTTCTATCTCCAAGTTCAACACCAGAGAGTAACTGCTGAAGGCGTGATTCGTCTGAGGCTGTAGTGCGCTTTAATATAGCTGCCTTAAGTTTATCATAGGGGGACTCTAGGGGCATAGGGTCAAGAATGTCGATGACCTCAGAGGCGATGTTGGACGGTAAGTGAGCAGTCACATATGAAAACATTGTGGACTGGGATGTAATCTTACGGAAACGGAAAATAGCTTCCACTTGAACAAACCAAACACGTGGGTTAGAAACGTCAAATGAAGGCAAAACGAGTCCAAGAGAATGTTCCGACGCATTAATGGCAGGCGCGTGATCAGACATTGTAAGTTAAAAAAGAAAAATATACACAAAATGTTGAATAAAAAATGCGGGGTCACCAATTATATGGAGGAACCGGTAAAGGAGAATACCAAGTCAGTCAGGTTTACCTCACATATAAATTATCCTGATGCACCTTAGCGTCGGACGGCCGTAAATCCCGAGGTATGCCGAAATGTACGTGTACGTAGAGTCCGATCGTGAACCAAGCAGGCAGCGATGCGCACAATCACAACAATCCAGCGGCAACCAAGGAAGAACCACGGAAGGCGAGCTCGTAACCAAGTGTGTGTATAAAAAGTTAATTAAAACAAAGCTGTACAACAACTGCAGCGAAGTAGGTAAACGTGAAAATGCAAAATAAGCAAATTATTTACAATCGCTACAACCTCCTCGGTCTAAGAATTCTGCGGAAAGGCCTACTGCGTAACAATGGCTGCAGTGGAGAACTACTTACGTAGATCTACTTGTTCTCTTTAGTGGTAACGCTACGATGACTGCGATGACATCAAAAATTAAATTATTGCACCACCGCCTGGGCAACTAAGGGCAGCGACATTTTGATAGCCTTTAACTACACATGAAACAAAATATGCAAAAATGTTTTCTACTCTCTTGATCGACCGTGGGATGCAAAGCCACATGTTTTTACTGCACGGTACAAATTTAACACCATGCGGTAGCAGCAGAACCTAACTGTAGGTGCCTTTATTTCCCGACCCCTGACTGTGCCTATAATCAGGTCAAACCAGCCCACTTCAAAGAAGCAATGTTTCTACAGGGATTAATCGTTGGTGTTCCTGACGAGAAGGCGCGAGAGCGCTTGTGATCGGAAAACGAAAAGACCCTGACTTGGGAAAGAGCGTGTGACATAGTTCAACAGCGTTCCGATCTTGTTCAGAAACTATCGACATTCCCCCTCCTGAGTAGACAATTTCGTAAGAAGTAAACCAATCCTCTCAGCTTAAACTTGGTCACACCTTGTCTCATTCCATATAAGGCAGAGAATTCCGTTGTAATCGCTGTGATAAGCAGCGTTCAATCTCGGCTGCTTGTCAACACGGCCATTGGGTATGCAGAATTTGTAAGAACCTATTCTTTCCAAACGGAATTCCATTACCCAGGGAAACCTGAAAACTATACATCAGATCAGCGAGGAATTAAACCAGAATTGGATAAGCGTAACCGTTTTTAATCACAGTATCCCTGCGGAGAAATCATTAGTCATGCCTATCCAGGTGAAGGTGTAACCTGTATATTTCGAACTTTATATCTACTCCGTAGCTACGTTAGTATAACAGGATGCTCTATCTCAACTGCCAGCGTTAGATCATTCTAAAATACAACTACAATCTTGCACTGGCCAGCGGGTGAATGTACTGGGTACTTGCTTGCACGCACATCCTACGGCCACTCGACGAATCACACCCGAGTGCATGTTTCTTGGGACTATGCCCTAACATACTTGGCCGCGGCGGAATTAAACGTCTTACTGGCATCATGTCAAACATCAACATTGTGGAAGCTCGTCTGCAGCTCTTCGGAATCTTGCAAAAATACGCAACCTTATTTGGCCAAACAAAGCCCCGGTTGTTGAAGTATTACATGACACATTTAACACCGAAACCACAGGCAGCAGAGCGATTCTGATAGTCGCGTACTGTAACTTAAGCTCTTCGGGACAAATTGGAGAGTAAGCTCTGCCGACTACATCAAGCAAACGCAATAGAACCCGTCCAGTATTCCGATTGGGCAGCTCCTATAATCTCTGTACTGAACAGCGATGACGACGTAAGGATCTGTGGGGACTACGAGTTTACGGTCAACTAGACACTACAACCAGACCGGTACCCACTGACAAGGACTGAAGACATCTGTAGAGCAACGGAGCAATGATTTATGACGAGTATAAAAGCGAATGCTTGAGATATCCCGTAGGATGGTTCGGATGAAAATTACAAAATAAAACTGTGTCAGTAGAGGAACGTGTGAGTTACAGGACTCACTTCAGGGTTTTTGGAGTGGCACATGCGCTGGCATTGTTGTGTTGTGTTGTGTTTTCTTTTACTATTTCTGTACCTTGTTTTGACTTCCATGGTTTCCGATGGTGCGATGTCTATTCATAGACTGTTGCAAATATATACATATATATATATATATATATATATATATATATATATATATATATATATATATATAAACTTGTGCTGGCATTCCTGCCCGGAGTTTAGTAGAGTTATGACACCATCCACTGTTCGTTGTGCATCAATGTCATTATTTGATGAGCATGGAGTATATCACGTAGTGTAAATGTGTCATAGGATCGTCAAGGCGGTTTTTTGAATAGGACTAGGGTGGGGGCATTAACTACCTGCTCTGAAAGTGTGTTCTACGGCTGAAACTCGGAGAGGAAAGAAGTTTCGTCGACATTCCAGTCACCTGTACTGCTTAATCAGTTTGAACTTATGACCTCTTCGAGATGTATTTTCACTGAGTTTCAAAATAGATAACGTGTGTGGATGGGGTATTTAGGGTCTGGTACATCATTATGAGATCTTCCCGCAGACGTCGATAACTTCCGGGGTACATTTTTATAGTTTTCATCCTGAGTGGATAAGGAGGACTGGATAAACTTCTGATATTTTTGGTCCCCATGAGTTTTGCTGTATCGAGCGCGGTGACGTGGCCTTTCTGCCAGGTTTTACATGCTTGGATAGTGTATTCCGCGTACATTCTCACATACGATCCAAGCATTTTTGGAAAAACCGATGCATCAAAATTCCCGAACGTTCTACAAAGAACGCCGAACTGCTGATCCACTGTATTTGGTGCATTTTCAGTCTACTTCAAACAACATAGGCCAACTTGCACGAACACGCCGAGATCGCATTGATAAGACGCCCGCTGTAGAATTTGTGGCCGCTAGTTGTAAGTACTCTGATGGCGTATGCACAGAATTGTCGTTTGGTGACGTTGGACCCTAGCATGTTCTCGATGGACCATGTGTATGCTTTATCCAGATATTCTTGTATGGCTGTGAAAGCTTCCACTCTACTGAATACTGAGAATAGAGAACGAGAAAATATAAATCTGTGTTGCAACTATGGAGATCACCGAAAGAAGTGTTATCGGGTAATAATTCGCTGCTTCTGCGCGGCAACCACATTTGTAGGTTGAAGTGATGATCCCGTTCAACGCGTTAGAACATCACTGAACGAGTATGGCTAACAGTTCAGCTAAACTCATGGCAGCAACTTTCAACGCTTTCTAGTGAATGCCGTCTGCACCCGAGGATCTGTACTCGCTCAAGGACATCAGCTGTTTCCGTACAACTGTGATTCTGGAAGGTTTGCACTTAAGACCTGATAACGGCATGATATGCGTAAGCACGGTGTAAGATGATTGCACATTTCGGAACGTACAGCCAAATATTTGTCCAAGAACATTGGCATTCTCGTGTGTCGTTTGTACTAACCTGCATGCCGTGTGTAGAGCAGTATTTCCCTCTCATGTGGTGAATTTTTTACCAAACTTGGCTTGCGTCACACTTACCAGCAGATCGAACTCGACGGGGACTCACATGCCTACACCACCGTCAACACACCTTGTGTTAGCTTGTTGTATACTCATATATTTTGGAGCAAACTCCACGCCAGCTATCTTCTATCGAAAGCATTCAATTTCACCCAAACTCGCAGATTACTGAAGAAACTGGGTCTCCCCCTCGCGACCGTTGTTTAATCATTATGGATGCTCCTGTATTCAATAAGCGAACTTATGCTGAGAGGATACTGGATGATCAAGCCTTCCTGAAACGAACCATTTCGCTTATGATAAAGAGGGCGTACATCTCGTTTCTGCTTTTCGGTGTGGTAAGAAGCAAGCTGACCCCTCCAAGATACGTCTTTAAAAAGTTGTGTGTCAGAGTTAAGATGAATACAGTCGCATTCTCCGACGAACTTTAGACTCAAACGGGAAACTTTCTACATCCTAAGGAACGTCTCCCTGTTAAAATAAATAATGTGTTGAGGAATTGCGTACTCACAGATCGAATGGAGAAACCAACCCTTATCTTGTGAATTTGCTGCTAGTCCAGAAGACTCGGAAAACTCTCTGGAGACCGATATTTGTCATTCCAAATCAGTCAAGCCAAAGGATGGCCTCCGCGTGATATGTGCAATTGTTCGCAGCTTAAGAAACAAGCTAGATGAGATCCACTTCTTTATTACGGAACGTCACCCGGCTCTGTTGGATTTCACGGAGACCTGGATGTCTTCCGATATTCCAGACCCGGAGGTAAGTATCGAAGGATATCATCCTGTTCGAGCTGGCCGTACTGAAATTAGATCTGGTGGTGTCGTCATTCCTTAATGGATTGCTGACCCCAAGGTTCATATTTTGGGAGCTGTCGCGGACCATAACGCGTGCTGCGAAATACTTTTATGTCGTGTTCACGATGGATGCAGATCGCTCATCCTCGGCATCGTATACAGAGCTCCACTGGGAACAGGTTCCCGCTTGTTGAATTCATGGAATAAAACATGGATGAGGTAGGGACTCTTTAGTGTTAGACAATTTCAATGCCTCAAGGGCTGGCTGAGAATTTGCACACCGTGATGTTCCTCCATACTCCTCCGATGCAGCTTTAATCGAATCCGTCCTAGAAGCATATTTGTCTAAGCACATACAAATGCCAGTTCGAATCCTCCCGGGCTAGTCCCCGCGCACCCTAGATTTAGTGATTACCCTAGCACCGTCTCCCGCACCGTGCTCCGATGGCCCCCGCACCAGGCTCCGATGGCTCGGCCACGTGTTACGCATGCCAGCCCACCGACTCCCTCGACGTGCGTTGTTTGCTCACCGGGGATGTGGGTGGAAGAAGAGGAGAGGTGGCCAAGCGATGACTTGGTCCAGGGGAATGAAGTCCCTCACCTCGGAGCTAGCCTCGGTTGGAGCTTCACGGCTCCCTCGTTGGGGTCCAAAAGACGGTGAACACGTTTGGCTGGATACACTTGCTGACATGGCAAGGAGCCGACCTCAGTGGCGTTCATGCTGTGAGTTTCTTTGTCCCTCTCCATCCCTTTTAGCCTCCCCATCCATCTACGGTCTCATTTACTAGGGTAAAACATAATATTTTTTTTCTTTTTGCCTAGTAGCTAGCTGGAAGCTTACCGGAACGATGCCTATCCGTTGCTGGTAGCTCAGCTGGCATGCAACTGTTGTATCTACTTCTCCTTTGTGTATTGTATTGTATGTATGTATGTATTTCCTTCATGTATTGCGGCACAATAGCGGAGGTGTTTTTCCCATCTCTAGCTGATGTGTATAATGATGATGATGACTAGCACCGTCTGATGTTTCTAGCCTAACTGTTTTCCAATCATTTGGTAGAAGCGACCGTTGTGTCGTCTCCTTTTCGTGGGCTAACCGTCGCACAGTTAACATCAAGACAGTGTACCCTCGGAAATTCTGACGCACCGATCTTTCAGACTTATGATCAGTGGCCAGCGCGCTTAACTGGAGCATTCGCTAATATCTAGAATTTGAGAATGCATGGGTGCACTTGTGCTCTAAAAGGACATTTCCCGTTGATTATATTGTCCCTGTTTCCATAACAGGACCCTTTTCCTCTAGATTGATTCAGTACTGAGGCTTCTGTTGAATGAATGAAGAAAGCTATGGGACAGATCCAGTGTTACCCAAAATGTCACCACTTATTCGGAGTGCAAAGCAGTTAGGGGTTGTGCACTACTACAAAGCGGAAAAAGCGATAACTTCACGAACTGTCCTTGGCTAGATAATCTGCAACTGCCCCCAAAAAGCTGTTTTCGGACTTAAAACGATAAACGAACGTCAGTACTGTTGTCCATGACCTGTTATCACCTCTGAATAATATCGTACAGCACAACGATGACGTTAAAACTGAACTGCTTACCTCCAGTTATTCTTCTGTCTTCTCATCAGCGTTCTTCACATTACCGTGTCCTTGTGAATTTGTGACTTTGTCCCCTCACATCTTTCCCTATTTGTCCATTGGAATTAATTCACCAATGATCTTGAAACCCCTTCTTGAATTAGATGTTAACCCTTCTCCAGGTCCCGATGCCTTACATCCTTTTTATCAAAACCGTTGCCGAGTACCTCTGCTCCTCTGTGTCAAGTATTTCGATTCCCTCTTGCAGCTAACCGACTGGCCCCCGCTTGGAAAGTAGGTGTCGTGATGCCTATATACGAAGGTGGGGAGCAGCAACACCCTGTTACTTATAGGCCGCTTTTCCTGACCTCATGTGTAATCTCATTGAGATTATTCCAAAATACTTTCTTCAACGTCACATGAATGTTCTTAACGTAATATCGCTCGCTCAGCACGGGTTCAGAAAAGCACGCTGTTACATCTCTAATCTCCTCGTTGCTCGGGAGAAATTGGCGAAATCGTTAGATGCTGGCAAACGTCTGGATGTCGTTTTCGTCGCCTTCAGCAAGGCGTTTGACAAAGTCCCTATGAGCGTCTGCTTTTCCAACTTTCGAAAATCGGTCTGTTGATAATTTTTTCTTGAGTCGCTGATTTCTTTACAAGCCGTTGAATGCGACTGAAGGTGAACGAATCCCTCTCTGCATCCTTTCCGATGATCTGTGGTGTGCCTCATGGTTCGGCCCAGAATTAAGATCTTCATTAATGAACTTCCGACTGTGCCTCAAGCCGATTGTCTAGTCTATGCCGATGATTTGAAACTGTGGACGTAGATCAACAGCTTTGATAATGCTGATAGATTGCAGTTGTCACTTAACATTTTGCGCGACTGGTCCATCGGCTGGGGGTTACTGATAAACCGCGATAGGTGTTTTGTCTCCTCGAATGACGCTCCTGATTCACTTGGCACCTGTCACATCAATGGCTCCCTGCTAACAACTGTCAATCGAGCAAAGGACCTCGGCATCGTTGTATCCTCCGAAATACGAACAACCCAGGATACGTAAAATAAAGTCACTGCAGCCAACAGAATGTCTTAGGCCATAAGAAGAACAAACCTGTGGTATCTTGGACGTACTTGCATTTCAATCGCTCATCCGTGAACGCCTTGTTTTGCTGCCGTTCTCAGTTGCATTTCGTCACACCAACGAGTGTTCACACCCATTCGACCCAAACTCATCTGCGCTATCTAGTGCACTTTATTTTTCGGATCTAGCTTGTGTGGGTAGCCTTTTATCTCCACACTGCGGTTTTTTCTCCATTCCCACAAAAACACAGTCGAGGAATTTTCCGAATCAGGAACCACACAGCAATCTTTGTGGTTTCAAACGAAGGCCAACTACACGTTTCATCTGACGAGTCAGAAACTACAGCTCTGGACCGTTCATAAAAGTAGCTATTGTACACGTTGTATCCCTATCGCTCAATCCCTCTCCTTGCCGCGTGATCCATCTAGCCGCTTCAGCCTGCCCCGTCTGAGTCAGATGCACAGAATGTGACGACACTGAACATGCGGGCAATTCAGCGCACACGCGACCGGCAGGAAACCATAATCCCTTGGGCCTCTATGGGAATACCTTGGATCGACACGATGGATTGTGGCGACCAGTCAAATGCATCCAAAGGCCTCCAAATCGACAGTAGTTTGTGGCCTTCCTTCATGACATAAAAACGTACGGATCGGAATTTAGTGCATCAGTTGCCAAGGCAAACTTCATCGCAGATGTTCCAAGCTCACAGTGAAGCAGTTGAAGCTACACAACTGTAAACCAGATTCACTGTGCTTCTGTTCAGTATTTATAGTCATCCCACTGGTAAATATTGTTCATGAACTATCGCAGAATTGCGAAAGACTAGTGGCACTGTTTTAACAAATGAAGAGCACTCAAAGCGATTCATTTGTGGAAAGTGTGATGAAGACTAGATCCCAGTCATTCTCATCAAGCACCGCGGTATTACTGAGGGAAAAGTCTAGGTAGTGTGCTAAAAATGCATCATCTATGGCATTAAACGCCAATATCACCAGTTGCTCAGATCTGCCTGAAACAACCGCCGTCAGTCCAATTGCAATAAGCGCTGTCAGGACCTCGTCCACCCTCCAAACGGTTCCGACACCAGTAGTGTTTAAAACTTAGTTACAGGCAAAGGTGACAGAAAACATAGATCTTCGACCACTCCCACTAGACCCATAGTAAATGAAGAAGACGTAGCTGTACCCAAACAGCCTCTATCGACTGTATATAGACTAGCTGGTCGCTTGATCTCAACCAGAGTTGCATATAGTATAACAGCGGTAATCTGCATCAACATTCTAGAATCGAAGTCAAATCTTTTAAAAGGAAGACAACTATAGGTGTTGTAACTAAACCCGTAAATTTGACACGCGTTATCCGTCACTCAAACTCACTGCACCACGGTGAACTAAGACTTCTCCCAGTTGTGTTGACTTCTGCCAATGAAGCAGAAGCTGTCCTGTTATCGACAACTCGCCTCCGGAATGGGTCATGTTCCATCCACCTGTTCCCGGATGTTCTGTGGAGAGTGCACAGACGAAACACTATTTGGACGAAAACCGGAAGGAATCCGTAGCCAGGACGATTTTTCTACACGGTGTTCCCGAGCGCGAGGCGATCACTCAAGGCTAGGAACAAAGGCGATACATTCACGACACCCTCTCCTTGGAAAATGTCATAGCGCAGTCAATCTCGAGGCTGAGCCAATCGCCAAACTACAAGCAAGGTGGCCCTAGGATTATGAAAGTGGTCCTTCAAGCTAGACAAATGTGGATGGAAGATATGCGTGTCGTAGCAGTCTTCCTTTCCAGCTCCGGGTCAAAGCAACATCTGTTAAGCAAACACAGGAAAGCGACCACTATGCTAGACCACTTACCGACAACACTTCGGATAACTGCAATCAAGTAGCCAACGAAATGCACACACTCCATACATTGCGTACAAAGAGCGAAGCAAAGAAATAATATTAGGATCCATGAATCGGGCACATATGAGTTCGTCATCCCCCATCGAAAAAGCGATTAGTTGCCGACCTTTCATCGGTCGGCACAACATTTTCTCAAAAGCACGCATCCCATGATTTGTTGCTAAAAACAGGAAACTTTCCTGCATGTACACCAGTGCACAAGGTTTCCTGAACAAGCTTGCCGAACTGCGGCTATGTCAAGCGTCACATGCCTAGGACCTCATACTCGTTACGGAAACCTGGTTGCGCTCAGAAATTACCGCTGCCGAAGTCGCGATAAATGGTATGGACATTCTCTGAAACGATCGACCTAGCAAAGGCTGGGGGTAGTGTTATACTACCGCAAAGACCTGCAGTGCGAACCAGTGGCCGATCCGGCATTGCTGATCATAAACTCACTCTGGTGCAGTCTGCGACCGAGGCGCAACGACACTTGCCTTTTGACCGTTGTTTATCGTCCCCGTGTCCACCCCAATGGCGGACTACCGCCTGGCATTATCCTTGGGAAGGGTCATACGATGAGGATATAGTCATTTTCTCATCTCAGGCGACTTCAATATTCATGATTTGGAAGTTCTGGCATCCCCCAATGAGCAGTTTTAGGCCGACCTGCAAGAGCATATTACAATCCTTTCGCTCTCCAGCCGTGTCAGTTAACCCACCCGCTATAGAGCCAGAAATAAAACATGTGCTTGATTTAGTGCTCACGAACGAAGAGCTCATGGTTGAGAAACCAAGGCTAGAGATCCCTCTGAGGCGGAACGACCACGTAACCATAATTTACGACTGTGTGTTATGCGGAGTGTCCACAAGAACAGACTAACTTGTTTCGAACAATCATCCACTACGACATACTACCAGAACTTGTGAGAGATGCCAGTTGGCGGTTTCTGGACGACTGTTTTTATTGACAGTGCTTTGTTGGATTTTACTGGCAACTTCAGTGATCTGATTAAATCTGCGTCGGTCAACAAGCCCCTTCGTTCTGCTAGGGCACAATTATTCATTCGGAGCGGAACCCGATAACATGACAGTAAGAGACGCCACGTGGCATGTGCATAGCCCTGACAACTGGAGTACCTATCTTGTGCATCGTAATCACTGTACCACACTTGTGCAGGAGGACCAATTATTGCACCAGCAAAGTCTAGCGGAGTTTCGTATTAACAAAAAGCTTCTGTACAGATATGTGAACAGCCTCAGGAATGTGAAACGTGGTGTTCCCTCACTAATATCAGAGGTTGGACGTGCTTAAGCTGACAAGGATGCAGCCAACGTCCTATGCCCCAATTTTCTGACGTGCTCCCAGCATTTTATCATAGCTGTCCTGTTCTCCCACATGCTAGTATGTACACACTTCACGTTTAGTTCAGCGAACATTTTGAGGAAGCCGCTGTCATTGTGCACCCATAGTTCCCCCGGAGTTGAAAACGTTCCCCCACAAGCGCTGCAGGTGGCAGCTCCGAGGATAGCTGAACCATTAACGAGATTTTTCCAAAGATGCCTGGACGAGCACCAGGTCCCTAGCATGTGGAAACAAGGCATCATTACCCCGATTTCCAAAAGTGGTAGCCGTTCAAATCCAGCCAACTATCACCTAGTGACTCTCCTCCCGGTTCTCTCTAAGGTGATGGAATCGATCCTAGCTAGGCTGTAATGGGCTACTTCGAAAGGTCTAAACTCATAGCACCGGAGCGACATGGATTCCGTCAGCATCGGTCATGTACTGCCAACCTACTGCTTACCCGTGGCACTTGGACCGAGATAGCCGACAGTAGGACCGGCATTGATATCACCTACCTAGGTTTTTCCAAAGTATTCGACCGCATCCTTCTCTAAAAGCTGCAATCATACGGTGTGGGAAACCCTGTCCTTGGATGGACTGGAAACTTCCTTCTTTCAGGTTCGAGTTCGAGGTTCATTTTCTGATCCAATTGGTGTGGACTACGGTGTTCCACAAGGGTCGGTGTGGGGGCTAGCGGTTATTATTTTTCCTGCTTAACGACCTTGCGAATGTCATCAAGTCAAATTTCCTGCTTTTTGCCGATGACATCAAGCTATGGCGAGCAATCGACTGTCAGAAAGACCATGTGTTGCAACAAGACTTAGGCTGCGCTTTTGAATGGTCAAAGTTAAATATACCTCTGTTTAACACGGACAAGTGCAAAACCGTGCGTATTGTAGGACTAGTTAATACTAGTCCGAGACGTTGTGCGGGATTAAGCGCGGATATCAGAATGCAATTGGAGTCGGACACAGGGGACTGTATTAGATGCGCTACAACAAGAAACGGACGGATGAAGCGAGTCGAGAGCGTACACGTG